>OX246739.1:382500-982500 GCA_945910005.1 Isoperla grammatica
GCATGAGACAAGTTAGCGCGGTTCAACTGTGGCAATAGTTCGTTGACTGGTGAAGCAATGTCGCGAGCAGCCAACAATCACGTATAGCTGCGTCTAGACTATTAGTGTTGCCAAGACGTCAGCATGAGACAAGTTAGCGCGGTTCAACTGTGGCAATAGTTCGTTGACTGGTGCAGCAATGTCGCGAGCAGCCAACGATCACGTATAGCTGCGTCTAGACTATTAGTGTTGCCAAGACGTCAGCATGAGACAAGTTAGCGCGGTTCAACTGTGGCAATAGTTCGTTGACTGGTGAAGCAATGTCGCGAGCAGCCAACAATCACGTATAGCTGCGTCTAGACTAGTATTAGTGTTGCCAAGACGTCAGCATGAGACAAGTTAGCGCGGTTCAACTGTGGCAATAGTTCGTTGACTGGTGAAGCAATGTCGCGAGCAGCCAACAATCACGTATAGCTGCGTCTAGACTATTAGTGTTGCCAAGACGTCAGCATGAGACAAGTTAGCGTGGTTCAACTGTGGCAATAGTTCGTTGACTGGTGCAGCAATGTCGCGAGCAGCCAACAATCACGTATAGCTGCGTCTAGACTATTAGTGTTGCCAAGACGTCAGCATGAGACAAGTTAGCGCGGTTCAACTGTGGCAATAGTTCGTTGACTGGTGAAGCAATGTCGCGAGCAGCCAACAATCACGTATAGCTGCGTCTAGACTATTAGTGTTGCCAAGACGTCAGCATGAGACAAGTTAGCGCGGTTCAACTGTGGCAATAGTTCGTTGACTGGTGCAGCAATGTCGCGAGCAGCCAACAATCACGTATAGCTGCGTCTAGACTATTAGTGTTGCCAAGACGTCAGCATGAGACAAGTTAGCGCGGTTCAACTGTGGCAATAGTTCGTTGACTGGTAAAGCAATGTCGCGAGCAGCCAACAATCACGTATAGCTGCGTCTAGACTATAAGTGTTGCCAAGACGTCAGCATGAGACAAGTTAGCGCGGTTCAACTGTGGCAATAGTTCGTTGACTGGTGCAGCAATGTCGCGAGCAGCCAACAATCACGTATAGCTGCGTCTAGACTATTAGTGTTGCCAAGACGTCAGCATGAGACAAGTTAGCGCGGTTCAACTGTGGCAATAGTTCGTTGACTGGTGAAGCAATGTCGCGAGCAGCCAAAAATCACGTATAGCTGCGTCTAGACTATTAGTGTTGCCAAGACGTCAGCATGAGACAAGTTAGCGCGGTTCAACTGTGGCAATAGTTCGTTGACTGGTGAAGCAATGTCGCGAGCAGCCAACAATCACGTATAGCTGCGTCTAGACTATTAGTGTTGCCAAGACGTCAGCATGAGACAAGTTAGCGCGGTTCAACTGTGGCAATAGTTCGTTGACTGGTGCAGCAATGTCGCGAGCAGCCAACAATCACGTATAGCTGCGTCTAGACTATTAGTGTTGCCAAGACGTCACCATGAGACAAGTTAGCGCGGTTCAACTGTGGCAATAGTTCGTTGACTGGTGAAGCAATGTCGCGAGCAGCCAACAATCACGTATAGCTGCGTCTAGACTATTAGTGTTGCCAAGACGTCAGCATGAGACAAGTTAGCGCGGTTCAACTGTGGCAATAGTTCGTTGACTGGTGAAGCAATGTCGCGAGCAGCCAACAACCACGTATAGCTGCGTCTAGACTAGTATTAGTGTTGCCAAGACGTCAGCATGAGACAAGTTAGCGCGGTTCAACTGTGGCAATAGTTCGTTGACTGGTGAAGCAATGTCGCGAGCAGCCAACAACCACGTATAGCTGCGTCTAGACTAGTATTAGTGTTGCCAAGACGTCAGCATGAGACAAGTTAGCGCGGTTCAACTGTGGCAATAGTTCGTTGACTGGTGCAGCAATGTCGCGAGCAGCCAACAATCACGTATAGCTGCGTCTAGACTATTAGTGTTGCCAAGACGTCAGCATGAGACAAGTTAGCGCGGTTCAACTGTGGCAATAGTTCGTTGACTGGTGAAGCAATGTCGCGAGCAGCCAACAACCACGTATAGCTGCGTCTAGACTAGTATTAGTGTTGCCAAGACGTCAGCATGAGACAAGTTAGCGCGGTTCAACTGTGGCAATAGTTCGTTGACTGGTGCAGCAATGTCGCGAGCAGCCAACAATCACGTATAGCTGCGTCTAGACTAGTATTAGTGTTGCCAAGACGTGAGCATGAGACAAGTTAGCGCGGTTCAACTGTGGCAATAGTTCGTTGACTGGTGAAGCAATGTCGCGAGCAGCCAACAATCACGTATAGCTGCGTCTAGACTATTAGTGTTGCCAAGACGTCAGCATGAGACAAGTGAGCGCGGTTCAACTGTGGCAATAGTTCGTTGACTGGTGAAGCAATGTCGCGAGCAGCCAACAATCACGTATAGCTGCGTCTAGACTATAAGTGTTGCCAAGACGTCAGCATGAGACAAGTTAGCGCGGTTCAACTGTGGCAATAGTTCGTTGACTGGTGAAGCAATGTCGCGAGCAGCCAACAATCACGTATAGCTGCGTCTAGACTATTAGTGTTGCCAAGACGTCAGCATGAGACAAGTTAGCGCGGTTCAACTGTGGCAATAGTTCGTTGACTGGTGAAGCAATGTCGCGAGCAGCCAACAATCACGTATAGCTGCGTCTAGACTATTAGTGTTGCCAAGACGTCAGCATGAGACAAGTTAGCGCGGTTCAACTGTGGCAATAGTTCGTTGACTGGTGAAGCAATGTCGCGAGCAGCCAACAATCACGTATAGCTGCGTCTAGACTATTAGTGTTGCCAAGACGTCAGCATGAGACAAGTTAGCGCGGTTCAACTGTGGCAATAGTTCGTTGACTGGTGAAGCAATGTCGCGAGCAGCCAACAATCACGTATAGCTGCGTCTAGACTATTAGTGTTGCCAAGACGTCAGCATGAGACAAGTTAGCGCGGTTCAACTGTGGCAATAGTTCGTTGACTGGTGAAGCAATGTCGCGAGCAGCCAACAATCACGTATAGCTGCGTCTAGACTATTAGTGTTGCCAAGACGTCAGCATGAGACAAATTAGCGCGGTTCAACTGTGGCAATAGTTCGTTGACTGGTGAAGCAATGTCGCGAGCAGCCAACAATCACGTATAGCTGCGTCTAGACTATTAGTGTTGCCAAGACGTGAGCATGAGACAAGTTAGCGCGGTTCAACTGTGGCAATAGTTCGTTGACTGGTGAAGCAATGTCGCGAGCAGCCAACAATCACGTATAGCTGCGTCTAGACTATTAGTGTTGCCAAGACGTCAGCATGAGACAAGTTAGCGCGGTTCAACTGTGGCAATAGTTCGTTGACTGGTGCAGCAATGTCGCGAGCAGCCAACGATCACGTATAGCTGCGTCTAGACTATTAGTATTGCCAAGACGTCAGCATGAGACAAGTTAGCGCGGTTCAACTGTGGCAATAGTTCGTTGACTGGTGAAGCAATGTCGCGAGCAGCCAACAATCACGTATAGCTGCGTCTAGACTAGTATTAGTGTTGCCAAGACGTCAGCATGAGACAAGTTAGCGCGGTTCAACTGTGGCAATAGTTCGTTGACTGGTGAAGCAATGTCGCGAGCAGCCAACAATCACGTATAGCTGCGTCTAGACTATTAGTGTTGCCAAGACGTCAGCATGAGACAAGTTAGCGTGGTTCAACTGTGGCAATAGTTCGTTGACTGGTGCAGCAATGTCGCGAGCAGCCAACAATCACGTATAGCTGCGTCTAGACTATTAGTGTTGCCAAGACGTCAGCATGAGACAAGTTAGCGCGGTTCAACTGTGGCAATAGTTCGTTGACTGGTGAAGCAATGTCGCGAGCAGCCAACAATCACGTATAGCTGCGTCTAGACTATTAGTGTTGCCAAGACGTCAGCATGAGACAAGTTAGCGCGGTTCAACTGTGGCAATAGTTCGTTGACTGGTGAAGCAATGTCGCGAGCAGCCAACAATCACGTATAGCTGCGTCTAGACTATTAGTGTTGCCAAGACGTCAGCATGAGACAAGTTAGCGCGGTTCAACTGTGGCAATAGTTCGTTGACTGGTAAAGCAATGTCGCGAGCAGCCAACAATCACGTATAGCTGCGTCTAGACTATAAGTGTTGCCAAGACGTCAGCATGAGACAAGTTAGCGCGGTTCAACTGTGGCAATAGTTCGTTGACTGGTGCAGCAATGTCGCGAGCAGCCAACAATCACGTATAGCTGCGTCTAGACTATTAGTGTTGCCAAGACGTCAGCATGAGACAAGTTAGCGCGGTTCAACTGTGGCAATAGTTCGTTGACTGGTGAAGCAATGTCGCGAGCAGCCAAAAATCACGTATAGCTGCGTCTAGACTATTAGTGTTGCCAAGACGTCAGCATGAGACAAGTTAGCGCGGTTCAACTGTGGCAATAGTTCGTTGACTGGTGAAGCAATGTCGCGAGCAGCCAACAATCACGTATAGCTGCGTCTAGACTATTAGTGTTGCCAAGACGTCAGCATGAGACAAGTTAGCGCGGTTCAACTGTGGCAATAGTTCGTTGACTGGTGAAGCAATGTCGCGAGCAGCCAACAATCACGTATAGCTGCGTCTAGACTATTAGTGTTGCCAAGACGTCAGCATGAGACAAGTTAGCGCGGTTCAACTGTGGCAATAGTTCGTTGACTGGTGCAGCAATGTCGCGAGCAGCCAACAATCACGTATAGCTGCGTCTAGACTATTAGTGTTGCCAAGACGTGAGCATGAGACAAGTTAGCGCGGTTCAACTGTGGCAATAGTTCGTTGACTGGTGAAGCAATGTCGCGAGCAGCCAACAATCACGTATAGCTGCGTCTAGACTATTAGTGTTGCCAAGGCGTCAGCATGCGCGCCGAGTACAGTGAGCGTTGACACGACCCACTGTGTGTTACAGAGCAGCAGTTCCGCCGGACGTCGGACTCCCTCGAACCACTCGGCCAAGTCAGCCACGTGTCGACACGTGAGATACAACAACAACTGTACCAACATTGAGATGGGAGTACTGACAGCTGGCAGGATCAGTAAGTACAGAGCACAGCACACGCTCTCATAACAGCGTTCTAAGGCTGCCATGCACCACTCGGCCAAGTAGAGCACACGTGAGATACAACAACTGTACCAACATTGAGAGCTGAACCTCATAAGGACGCCCTGTTTGTTAGGTGTTTGTAGACGTACGATCATCCAACAACAGCCTCGTATCCACGCGGACGCAACACAGCATTACAATGATGTAGAGAGCTGAACCTCACTATAAGGACGCCCTGTTTGTTATGTGTTTGTAGACGTACGATCATCCAACAACAGCCTCGTATCCACGCGGACGCAACACAGCATTACAATGATGTAGAGAGCTGAACCTCACTATAAGGACGCCCTGTTTGTTATGTGTTTGTAGACGTACGATCATCCAACAACAGCCTCGTATCCACGCGGACGCAACACAGCATTACAATGATGTAGAGAGCTGAACCTCACTGTAAGGACGCCCTGTTTGTTATGTGTTTGTAGACGTACGATCATCCAACAACAGCCTCGTATCCACGCGGACGCAACACAGCATTACAATGATGTAGAGAGCTGAACCTCACTATAAGGACACCCTGTTTGTTATGTGTTTGTAGACGTACGATCATCCAACAACAGCCTCGTATCCACGCGGACGCAACACAGCATTACAATGATGTAGAGAGCTGAACCTCACTATAAGGACGCCCTGTTTGTTATGTGTTTGTAGACGTACGATCATCCAACAACAGCCTCGTATCCACGCGGACGCAACACAGCATTACAATGATGTAGAGAGCTGAACCTCACTATAAGGACGCCCTGTTTGTTATGTGTTTGTAGACGTACGATCATCCAACAACAGCCTCGTATCCACGCGGACGCAACACAGCATTACAATGATGTAGAGAGCTGAACCTCACTATAAGGACACCCTGTTTGTTATGTGTTTGTAGACGTACGATCATCCAACAACAGCCTCGTATCCACGCGGACGCAACACAGCATTACAATGATGTAGAGAGCTGAACCTCACTATAAGGACGCCCTGTTTGTTATGTGTTTGTAGACGTACGATCATCTAACAACAGCCTCGTATCCACGCGGACGCAACACAGCATTACAATGATGTAGAGAGCTGAACCTAACTATAAGGACACCCTGTTTGTTTTGTGTTTGTAGACGTACGATCATCCAACAACAGCCTCGTATCCACGCGGACGCAACACAGCATTACAATGATGTAGAGAGCTGAACCTCACTATAAGGACGCCCTGTTTGTTATGTGTTTGTAGACGTACGATCATCTAACAACAGCCTCGTATCCACGCGGACGCAACACAGCATTACAATGATGTAGAGAGCTGAACCTCACGCCCTGTTTGTTATGTCGTTGTAGACGTACGATCATCTAACAACAGCCTCGTATCCACGCGGACGCAACACAGCATTACAATGATGTAGAGAGCTGAACCTCACTATAAGGACGCCCTGTTTGTTATGTGTTTGTAGACGTACGATCATCCAACAACAGCCTCGTATCCACGCGGACGCAACACAGCATTACAATGATGTAGAGAGCTGAACCTCACTATAAGGACGCCCTGTTTGTTATGTGTTTGTAGACGTACGATCATCCAACAACAGCCTCGTATCCACGCGGACGCAACACAGCATTACAATGATGTAGAGAGCTGAACCTCACTATAAGGACACCCTGTTTGTTATGTGTTTGTAGACGTACGATCATCCAACAACAGCCTCGTATCCACGCGGACGCAACACAGCATTACAATGATGTAGAGAGCTGAACCTCACTATAAGGAAGCCCTGTTTGTTATGTGTTTGTAGACGTACGATCATCTAACAACAGCCTCGTATCCACGCGGACACAACACAGCATTACAATGATGTAGAGAGCTGAACCTCACTATAAGGACACCCTGTTTCTTATGTGTTTGTAGACGTACGATCATCCAACAACAGCCTCGTATCCACGCGGACGCAACACAGCATTACAATGATGTAGAGAGCTGAACCTCACTATAAGGACACCCTGTTTGTTATGTGTTTGTAGACGTACGATCATCCAACAACAGCCTCGTATCCACGCGGACGCAACACAGCATTACAATGATGTAGAGAGCTTAACCTCACTATAAGGACGCCCTGTTTGTTATGTGTTTGTAGACGTACGATCATCCAACAACAGCCTCGTATCCACGCGGACGCAACACAGCATTACAATGATGTAGAGAGCTGAACCTCACTATAAGGACGCCCTGTTTGTTATGTGTTTGTAGACGTACGATCATCCAACAACAGCCTCGTATCCACGCGGACGCAACACAGCATTACAATGATGTAGAGAGCTGAACCTCACTATAAGGACGCCCTGTTTGTTATGTGTTTGTAGACGTACGATCATCCAACAACAGCCTCGTATCCACGCGGACGCAACACAGCATTACAATGATGTAGAGAGCTGAACCTCACTATAAGGACGCCCTGTTTGTTATGTGTTTGTAGACGTACGATCATCCAACAACAGCCTCGTATCCACGCGGACGCAACACAGCATTACAATGATGTAGAGAGCTGAACCTCACTATAAGGACGCCCTGTTTGTTATGTGTTTGTAGACGCAACACAGCATTACAATGATGTAGAGAGCTGAACCTCACTATAGGGACACCCTGTGTGTTATGTGTTTGTAGACGTACGATCATCCAACAACAGCCTCGTATCCACGCGGACGCAACACAGCATTACAATGATGTAGAGAGCTGAACCCCACTATAAGGTCGCCCTGTTTGTTATGTGTTTGTAGACGTACGATCATCCAACAACAGCCTCGTATCCACGCGGACGCAACACAGCATTACAATGATGTAGAGAGCTGAACCTCACTATAAGGTCGCCCTGTTTGTTATGTGTTTGTAGACGTACGATCATCCAACAACAGCCTCGTATCCACGCGGACGCAACACAGCATTACAATGATGTAGAGAGCTGAACCTCACTATAAGGACACCCTGTGTGTTATGTGTTTGTAGACGTACGATCATCCAACAACAGCCTCGTATCCACGCGGACGCAACACAGCATTACAATGATGTAGAGAGCTGAACCTCACTGTAAGGACACCCTGTTTGTTATGTGTTTGTAGACGTACGATCATCCAACAACAGCCTCGTATCCACGCGGACGCAACACAGCATTACAATGATGTAGAGAGCTGAACCTCACTATAAGGACGCCCTGTTTGTTATGTGTTTGTAGACGTACGATCATCCAACAACAGCCTCGTATCCACGCGGACGCAACACAGCATTACAATGATGTAGAGAGCTGAACCTCACTATAAGGACGCCCTGTTTGTTATGTGTTTGTAGACGTACGATCATCCAACAACAGCCTCGTATCCACGCGGACGCAACACAGCATTACAATGATGTAGAGAGCTGAACCTCACTATAAGGACGCCCTGTTTGTTATGTGTTTGTAGACGTACGATCATCCAACAACAGCCTCGTATCCACGCGGACGCAACACAGCATTACAATGATGTAGAGAGCTGAACCTCACTATAAGGACGCCCTGTTTGTTATGTGTTTGTAGACGTACGATCATCCAACAACAGCCTCGTATCCACGCGGACGCAACACAGCATTACAATGATGTAGAGAGCTGAACCTCACTATAAGGACGCCCTGTTTGTTATGTGTTTGTAGACGTACGATCATCCAACAACAGCCTCGTATCCACGCGGACGCAACACAGCATTACAATGATGTAGAGAGCTGAACCTCACTATAAGGACGCCCTGTTTGTTATGTGTTTGTAGACGTACGATCATCCAACAACAGCCTCGTATCCACGCGGACGCAACACAGCATTACAATGATGTAGAGAGCTGAACCTCACTATAAGGACGCCCTGTTTGTTATGTGTTTGTAGACGTACGATCATCCAACAACAGCCTCGTATCCACGCGGACGCAACACAGCATTACAATGATGTAGAGAGCTGAACCTCACTATAAGGACGCCCTGTTTGTTATGTGTTTGTAGACGTACGATCATCCAACAACAGCCTCGTATCCACGCGGACGCAACACAGCATTACGAAAATGCTCCTTCTCATCTCAACCATGTTCGTCGTACTCAACCTGCCCAGGTATATTTGAGCGTCACTCACTATATGGTTCCTGCATATAGTAGCTTATATCCTTATCTACCACCACTTTATTGCACGCCGGTTGCAGTCAGGACACATATCAAGTGAAATCGAATGTTTATTTATTGACATCAAAAACGTATTTAATAATTGGATCTACAATGCATTACAAAATGAACTTAGCTATTAAAATAATGAACTTTTAAAAGATCCTTGATCCTTTAAAGGAATTGTCAGGTAAAAACTAAAAAACTACCATTTGTATATGTCCACCCTCAAATAATATGGAAAGCATGACTAAAAGATACAATACTTTAAAAGCAGGCGGTTAAAAAATTAAAGAAAACGCGATTTTTTGTCTTGTTGCTTCCAAGTAGCAACGACCAACTCATCTCATGGAAATTCCCATATAAAAAAATGTTACCTCGACATAGTAAAACCACCGCTAAAATAGGGCACTTATCAAAAATCGATCAGGAGGTTTAATTTGCATAGTTTCTCTACCGATAACATGCTTCTTAGTACGAACGTGTACTTCTACAAAATGCCCTGCAATTAAAACCATGTATTGCTCTCATGTTGTAGCTACGTCATCAGACTCTACACCTTCATCGGGTACTCTTGCTCTCTTGTTGTAGCTACGTCATCAGACTCTACACCTTCATCGGGTACTCTTGCTCCCTTGTTGTAGCTACGTCATCAGACCATTAAGTTAATCGTTGCAGGTTAGCTGCCGTTACTAATGTTATTAGGTCTACTACGAGATGCAATTGATTCTAAGATAGATAGATAGATAGATAATGGTCTTTATTGAAGGCGGGATTAAGGCCAGTTGGGCCTTCTCTTACATCCAACCTACTTATACACTAACAAAAATCAACGTCTCATTCATCCATCCCATTCACTCTATTTATTTTCCATTGACATTATTAAGGGAAGCATGGTCACATTACAACCATGGACTTATAATAGTAACTGCGTTCTTCATCGGGTACTCTTGCTCCCTTGTTGTAGCTACGTCATCAGACTCTACACCTTCATCGGGTACTCTTGCTCTCTTGTTGTAGCTACGTCATCAGACTACACCTTCATCGGGTACTCTTGCTCTCTTGTTGTAGCTACGTCATCAGACTCTACACCTTCATCGGGTACTCTTGCTCTCTTGTTGTAGCTACGTCATCAGACTACACCTTCATCGGGTACTCTTGCTCTCTTGTTGTAGCTACGTCATCAGAATCTACACCTTCATCGGGTACTCTTGCTCCCTTGTTGTAGCTACGTCATCGGACTCTACACCTTCATCGGGTACTCTTGCTCTCTTGTTGTAGCTACGTCATCAGACTCTACACCTTCATCGGGTACTCTTGCTCCCTTGTTGTAGCTACGTCATCAGACTCTACACCTTCATCGGGTACTCTTGCTCTCTTGTTGTAGCTACGTCATCAGACTCTACACCTTCATCGGGTACTCTTGCTCTCTTGTTGTAGCTACGTCATCAGACTACACCTTCATCGGGTACTCTTGCTCCCTTGTTGTAGCTACGTCCTCAGACTCTACACCTTCATCGGGTACTCTTGCTCTCTTGTTGTAGCTACGTCATCAGACTACACCTTCATCGGGTACTCTTGCTCCCTTGTTGAAGCTACGTCATCAGACTCTACACCTTCATCGGGTACTTTTGCTCTCTTGTTGTAGCTACGTCATCAGACTACACCTTCATCGGGTACTCTTGCTCTCTTGTTGTAGCTACGTCATCAGACTCTACACCTTCATCGGGTACTCTTGCTCTCTTGTTGTAGCTACGTCATCAGACTCTACACCTTCATCGGGTACTCTTGCTCCTTTGTTGTAGCTACGTCATCACTCTACACCTTCATCGGGTACTCTTGCTCCCTTGTTGTAGCTACGTCATCAGACTCTACACCTTCATCAGGTACTCTTGCTCCCTTGTTGAAGCTACGTCCTCAGACTCTACACCTTCATCGGGTACTCTTGCTCCCTTGTTGTAGCTACGTCATCAGACTCTACACCTTCATCGGGTACTCTTGCTCTCTTGTTGTAGCTACGTCATCAGACTCTACACCTTCATCGGGTACTCTTGCTCTCTTCTTGTAGCTACATCATCAGACTCTACACCTTCATCGGGTACTCTTGCTCCCTTGTTGTAGCTACGTCATCAGACTCTACACCTTCATCGGGTACTCTTGCTCCCTTGTTGTAGCTACGTCATCAGACTCTACACCTTCATCGGGTACTCTTGCTCCCTTGTTGTAGCTACGTCATCAGACTCTACACCTTCATCGGGTACTCTTGCTCACTTGTTGTAGCTACATCATCAGACTCTACACCTTCATCGGGTACTCTTGCTCCCTTGTTGTAGCTACGTCATCAGACTCTACACCTTCATCGGGTACTCTCTGTGGCAGAAAACACCCCCGGCTTACATGTGGTGTGTGCAGCAGTTCGCAATGCTACTCTACTACATGAATTTCAGCATCAACTTTCTTCTCTACTCCATGTGTGGGGTCACCTTCAGAAGATGCTTGTGGCAGCTTTTTCGGAAACTTTACAAGAACTTTACTACATTCAGTTGCCGAGAACTGAGAGGTACGTTCATCTTAAGTGATTTAAAGTTTTAAGATATTTGTTTATGAATTTTGCATTATATCGTACATCACGTATGTATACCACTTAGATATTTTATTAGTTTCTAATGCGATAGTGCTATCATCACATATTCGTGATGATGATAATAATGATATTTGGGTTTTGTGTCTCATATTTTGCAACAATGGCTAGTTGTCATCCCCGGGATGAGTGTTCAAAGCTAATAGCGTTACTGAGCTCTACATAATTGCATTTAAGAGCTACGATCGGTCAAAAGTTAAATTTTAAATTTTAATCGCTAAAAGTAACATGATCGCAGTGCTTGGGGCAAAACCCCCGAAAAATGTTCAGCCTGTTATTTTGTTTAGAATGCATATAAGCACGTTTAATCATCGATACACGATGATAGGTATGTGGAACAACATGTTGAACTGTGAACACCACTTTCAAAAATTAAATTAAAGAAACAACTTTTCCAACACTGGCAGTTTTATATTTTAAACTAAACTGTAAAAAATTGTGTAAGCTCTGAGGAGGAAAGCGCAAATATTTGTAGCACTTCTAGATGGTATATTTGATAACGTTATGTCCCTTTCCACGGACATGAGATTACATATAGGAGGGGTTGGGTGGCGGCCCCAAGGGGCCCCATACGACCTGCCGGTCCACCCCTGTCACCACTCATCGGGTCGAATAGCTTGACTGCAAGAACAGACGTAAAACAACAAGAATCAGCAAGAGTACCACTGACATGTCCTTTTCTCTTTGTCGACAGCTGACTGCGCTCAGAATTGCTGTCCCTGCCCGCGGCCGAACGACAGCCGAACGCAGGTCGACAGCGGAAACGTTGACTAGCTACCATAGCGCGCTGTCACGTAGCTACCGAACCACCCCTATACCACGGTGCGGTGAAGACCCACAGAAGGGTTGAGGAGTTGCTGTGCCTAAGCGAGAAGCACCGAAACGTTGAGTAGCTGCCTTTCACGGTGTTATGCAGAACCGCCGAAACGTCGAGATGCTACCATACCACAGTGTGAGAAGGAGACACCGAAACGTCCAGCAGTTAGCATACCACAATGTGGTGACGTGGAAAACGTGGGGTGAATTTTATTACGAGTACAAGCTAAACCTAAACAACAGAAGATGTTATAGACGTGAAAATTGTTGTTGATATTCTCCTTTAAAAATAAACAAACAACGTTTTACCGTTTTCCAAAAATCAAATTGAGGGGTGTGAAAAGGGGCAGGGGTGATTTTTTTATGAAGTTGATATATATATATCTCAACAACCGAACATGTTTCAGACTTAAAAATTCGTATTTAGATGATTCTTTAGGAAATACGTGTTTTTCTATTTTGTGTGCCACAATATTTGTACGAATTCCCCCCCCCCCCCCGCCCCCCCCCACACACACACACAAATAAAACACAAAATCTACGTGAGCGAAGCCACGGCGGGCATCTGCTAGTTAGATATAATTTGCAACTTAGATGGAGCTACAAGAATACACTCACAATGTTCATTTGGTCTTGTAAAATGACATGTAAGCAAAGACTCAAGAAGCTGCATGTATGTACATTGTTGTACAAAACCAAATACTGTGCATAGATTTGATTTGAATATAAAATTGCGCTTTGCTTTAACAAAAGACTGCCATACACCACGCATTGATTGCAATCTGGACATTTTTTTTTTAATTTAAGTTAATTACCATATGTTTTGTAATGTTACTTATAAATGTAAAAACATTTCAATAGTACAATATAATTGATCTTCTTGGCATAAGAAGAAGAAAAATATTCTAAAACTGATGGTTATTCAGTATTCACTAGGCAAATTAAAGGCAATCTCTTTAAATTAATTAAATTAAATTTAAATTAAACAGAAATTAATGTAAGAGGAAGTTTGTGATAGTGCCCAACTAACATCAGTCCATAGAGTAAGGTAGGCTCTTACCTTGGTCTTGCCGGAGCCTGTGGGCCCCACTAACATCAGTCCATGTCGCACAACAGTCGTCTCGTAGAGCTGGATTACCTTCTTCACGTAGTCTGGAAACAATAATAAGGAATACTCGAACTGCCAAGGACTGGAACTCAGATTGGGCTGTTACTGATTCATAGAGAAGGTAGGGGATGGTTACCATCCTTCAGTTTGACCAAAGGGCCCTTCAGGCCGTATGTCGTAATCGAAGACCAGGTTCGCAAAGCCAAGACACGTAATGATTAGACATGTTTTATCTCTAATAAAAGTGGTTCCTCATTTTTGTATCTGAATCAACTTGCTTTATCTATTCTTCATTACCCGCATGTGTTTCCCACAAGAATCCAACTATGGGAGACCGTATGACAGTAGTGCTGTGAGCGTTCCCACCCACACAAATTTCAGTATGCCCCTCATTCGACGCATACAATTATGATGTTGTGGAAATACAGATGGCTGTGGGACGGCTTAACCTTACCCGCGCACGAAGAGTGTGGTAGACTGTGTTATTCCATCAACCATTGTACTAGGTTTCACTTGTTTTTTGGATTCTTCAGCTGATTTTTATTTTTATTACATAACACTCATTAATAATTAAGTTTTAAGTGCTAAGTATGTCGATAATAAAAATTACTGTAAATAATATATTGGACATATAAGATTTGGAGCACGTAACTGAAGCTGAGCTGTATATACGTAATAGGCAAACTGAACGTCATCGCTCACAGCGCACTCTACCTGTCATACGATCTCCCATCCAGAGTCATGACAAATTTGTATTAGCGCCTTGATTAACCGTTCCCGGAGTGTCCGAAGTTGATACTTGGATTGGATGAATCATTGTCGCTACGTTTCCTCCCATTTCTTAGATAATTGGGCCATGTATTTGCCAGTAAAACTTTGTAAACAAAAAAAGAAGATAAACAAAAGCACTACATTCTCTGGGAATGTCATATTTTGGTTTATTTCTCTAAGCAATTTTAGCCGACAGAAGCCGGTGGTTCCCCAAGGTCAGTGGCAATACAGCCTCACGGTATGGGTATGGAAGAAGATAGGAGAGAAAGGATTTTTTTTTTTTTAAATTAACTTACGTATAATTATTCACACATCTTTTATAGCTGCTTATATGATAAACATTAAAATTCATTAGTTCCCTTTTCTGTATCAAAGGGCATAAATAAATACAAAATTGCATGTTCATTATAGATAAAACAAATAAGTATAATATTAAGTTTAGTTTAGTTTACATTAAGGCATTCGATTCTGAAATCAATATTTATCTTAGTTGATGTATACTGTTATCTAAAATATATATGTAAACCTGTACCACCACAAACCTATGTTTATTGGTTCAGGTAATTTCTGCATTCACAAGAAAAATATCTAATTGTGTTAATATACAGTATACAGAAAGAGGAAAATGTAAAAAAATAAAGGATTACCATCGACATCTTCCAGACCGAACTTGACGAGTGTCTTGCGGATGGATTTCTCCAGCTCGCCGTGGTCGACAACTTGTTCAACCATTCGAGGGAACAAATCAGACACAATACCTGCAGACACAAATATCCACAGATAAGTGTATGATATCCCCCATGGTGGCAAGCCAATCACAACTACAGCTATGCCTATGCATGTGCTATGTGGCTTATTATAGATCCAGACTATTCAGTTGGATGTCAGTGAAATGTAACAGTCAATTAATTAATTACGTGATGTACACAAATGGTGACATAGCCAGGGATACATTTCATAAAGGGGAGGGGAGATTTTTATCTTTATTAGGAGGTAGGACTGGTGAATTTGGTATTATCATAATTTAAATATGTCATAGTAAAATGACCGCATGTCTTTTTAAAGAAGTTCAGGTTTTCTGCTGCTAATGTGATTCACCAGATTGAGAATTGGTATCCAGAATCCCTTGGATGGCAAACTCTAATTTCGGAACTGCAGCGTAAACTATGGGAACTACTTACTTCCACACCAGTCTCAATAACAAGATACCAGTTTACAGACTATCTGATAATTAAACTAGTACTCTAGAGCAAAGGTGATGTTTAGGGACCCGATGCACAGTCGAGTTTATGGTTGCTATGGAGTTTGTTCTTCTTATGGAAAATAGCATGTTATAAAACAATTCCACAGCAACAAATCCCATACTTAACTTGACACTTGACTGTGCATATGTCAACAGTTAAAGATCCCAATTGTTAAAAATTACTAAGGCACAGAAAACAGACGAGGGATGAGCCAGTTTAGTGACCGGACAAGCTGTGCCCATCACTCACCGTTGAACAACTTGAGATCGTCTTTAAGGAACTTGGGCACGTTGACGTCGCGCAACGAGCGCAACACAATTTGTCTCTCATCCATGTCCGGGTTCTCACGTTTCAGGTTACCAGCTACCGCAATCACGGTCTTCACCGCACGCATACCAAAGTCGTAATGGTCCTGAAAAAATAACAACAAATACCATTCAACCACTTTGGTATAGATAGGTGATTACCCTCTGTTTCACATCAAGATCAGTTTCAGTTTTATTTGCATTTGCATCCTTGTAGGTTACATGTAACATTGGAATTGTCAGTGAGTTTACTATAAACTAATTATTTTAGGCTATTAGATAGGTACTAATTATTCTAGGCTATTTTATTATTATATATATATCAAACACCCTTATACAACATTCGGCGGGTCGGGGGGTGACAAGTCACCAGTTTCTCGGGTTATCTTGTGCTTGCTAGTGCTTGCTAGCCAGGCTCAGCACCTCATCTTAAAAAGGTTAATGTGGGAGCATTCACTATTCATAACTAGGCCTATCTATAAAGGCTACAATGTACATACTTTTTAACAATTCGTTTCTCAAAAAAAGTGGTTTCATTGGAAAACCCAACCTGCTGTTTAGCCAGACCCCGAGTTCAGCTACTGTATTGTCCTAATAATGAACCATAACGTTAGCAATCACAGGCGGTGAGTGTTGTGACTTCTGACAGATGTTTGTTTAGGTTGGACAGTGGTGATTAAAAAGTAAAAACGAGGCACTGACGAGTGTCTTCGACATATAGTAATAATAAACATCATCTATCCATGATGTAAGCTCCGATTGTAAGTGAGAGCAAGGAAAAACCTGGAATATTAGAAGCAGTCTCTTAAATGTTTTTGCTTTTTTCCAGCTATAGGTTACATACATTTAACTTAGTAGAAATATAATAAAATTAGGCCTAGGCCTACATAGGTACCAAAATGAAAAAACCAATAAAGATTTGTAAAAATACATACATACAAGGGTTTACCCTAATTTGTATTGCATGCAACCATTCAGACTTGCCTGAGTGCTGAGCTGCTCGGAACTGAGTTTGAAGGTGGTGGTAATCTTTCCAGCCAACTCCTTGGCATCACTGAAGCCAAACGAGAAGAGCGATATCTCGGCAATGAGGGTGTAGTTTGGCACCATCATCGCCACTGGACGGAACAATGCCTTTAGGTTGTCTGGCAACTCCGTTCGCCCGGCATAGCCTGGGTTCATCGTAATGAAGACAGCGCACGACTCTTTCAGAGCAATCTCCACACCCTCAAACATGAACCTGCAAACAATACAGGCATTGCCATCACAGTATGTGATGCTTTATACACTCAACTTGTTTTCTTAGTAACAAATTAAAAAAATAAAAGGCATAGTCCTATATCTCGTGACAGCATTACTGAACAGTGAGCGACAGGCTGAGCCACCTATATCGTCAACCCCCATCAAAATAAGCTTAAAATACAATTAGTACTACTTTCCAATAGAACTGGAAGAAGATTGAACACTTACCTATCACAGCGTGCTTGCTGTGCTTTCTGAATGGTGGTAATTTGCTGAGCAACCACAGACAATACTTCAATATCAATCCTGTTGAACTCATCAAAACACGCCCAGGCACCAGATCTGAAAGAAACATTAAAATGGCTTTCAGTTCAGCTTGTCAGCACCGGGGGCTAAGCCACGCTTGACAATAGTGGCTTTCAGTTCAGCTTGTCAGCACCGGGGGCTAAGCCACGCTTGACAATAGTGGCTTTCAGTTCAGCTTGTCAGCACCGGGGGCTAAGCCACGCTTGACAATAGTGGCTTTCAGTTCAGCTTGTCAGCACCGGGGGCTAAGCCACGCTTGACAATAGTGGCTTTCAGTTTAGCTTGTCAGCACTGGCGGCTAAGCCACGCTTGACAATAGTGGCTTTCAGTTCAGCTTGTCAGCACCGGGGGCTAAGTCACGCTTGACAATAGGTTGAAATTCTGTTGTTTTTACACACTTAGTGGGCCAATTACATATTATGATGGTGGGTTTTGAAGGGAGGTGGAACAAATTGAAAAGAATTTATACTACCTGTCTTCCGCTGTCATCCCAAATAGTTACCATTCATCGATAAACGCGTTTGAGAAACATAATTGTTGCAAAATATGCAATAGATAATTATGGTCATCTGAACCCCAAAACCTCTCCTTTTGTGGCAGGTACTGTCCCTTTCTCCACTTTTCCTGCAAGGCGTGCAAAATGCGAATTCCAAACAAACTGGTTGGCTTGCTGACAGCCCCACGTGAAAGCCACTATAGGTTAACACTAATATATGTACTTGAATACCAAAATTACAACATAGCATAGCATAAATATTTTTTTTTTTTTTTTTTTATCTGTACACCTTGTTCCAACATTGTCAGGTAAGGGGGTGTTGCCACCAAATACTAGGGCATTCAGGAATCAGCACCAGTCTGCCAGTCTTGATGCATCATCTTCTTCATCTCCTTCAGCTCCTAATCACCAATTGTTCTCCTCCCTCTCCTTTCGTCCAGCCAGCTCTCTCCATCTAGCTCTGTCCTCCCACCATCTCTCCAACTCAACCACCGTCCATTCTTCTCCTCTTGCTTCCACGTCCTGTATTATTTGGTCCAGCCATCTGTCCCGTGGTCTTCCTACTCTTCTCTTCTTATAAGTTTTCTCAAATGTCTGTCTTGGTATGCTCTTTTCATTCATTCTCTTAAGGTGGCCAAACCATTTTAATCTGTCTCTCCCCATTTTAAACATCAGACTCTCCACTCCTACCTTTTTTCTTATTTCACTGCTTCTGACTCTGTCCATTTTTGATATTCCAGCCATACTGCGGATAAATTTCATTTCGGCCGCTTGTATCTTACTATCTTCCTTCCAGCCTGTTGTCCACGTTACTGCCCCGTAGGTCAATATAGGGACATAATACAGCTTATATAATAGTTGTTTTAAAAATTAAAAATAAAAAATTTCTTGAGAAACTTCTAGGGAACTAGGGAGGCAGGCCTACTGTATAAAGATATGTTTATCTTTATTTTTTCTATTTTTTACTATTAGATATTTTTTATCATCATATTCGACATATAGTTGAGAAACTGTAAGAATGACGGCTCCCTCCATATCCCTCCCACAGCTACCTGACCCCCCTCAACCCCGTGACAACCCGACAAAATGAAATACGTAACTGAAAATCAGTTTGTTTCAGTTGTTCAGTTTGTTGTTTCGTGGAGTTGAGGGGGGTCGGGTAGCTGTGGAGGGGATACGGAGGGGGCCGTCATTCTTACAGTTTCTCAACTATAGTAATGGACGAGATGCTGCGAAGGGTTGACCCTAGAAGGGAAGAGGAAGAGGGACTACAGACCAGGACATTTTTGTTTACACAATAAATAAAATACAATACAATAAAATACAATATTTGCTTGTAGTGTAATACAAGTGAAATGCTATGTGATTGACTTACGCAGCTAAGCCTTTGAAGAACTTCCCCATTGCCATGAAATCAAGCTGGTCAGAACAGTTGAAGACAACACACTGAATGGCAAATGCTTTGGCTAAATCCTGGAAAATAAAGGCAATATGTATAAGTTTGTTAAATTACTTCCAGAATTGTCTAACAGACAAATTCAGAATTGCAAGAACAAACAGCACACACACTAAATACATGATTTTCTACTTTATTAAGTTTGTTTCTGATCTACACCCGGTACTTTGGGTGCATCTGTAATCGACTTTTTGGCTACTTGGCCTACGACTTTGCCAACTAACACAACTATTACCAATTGTTAATTATTTTATTTATTTACTATATTATAACCCTTTGTATTACATACATTCAAGATGGTGCACGAGGCACTTGAATATTAAAGCTTGTAGAAAGTCAGTATTTCGGAGCATTCATACATGCATACAGGTAATACAGATGACAAATTACAATTATAATGCATCAGTATAAAAATATACATAATATGTATATTTGTATATGTACTGATGCATTTATAAAAAGACCCTTTTTATGCCGATAATCTGATTAATTTTCATTTTAATCTATAAAAAATAATGTATTACCACAGTGAAATACTATATATCATTTGTTTTATGCTTCATTTTCTGCTTTGTGTATGTTTTTCTAGTAGGCTGTATACTTCAAGTATATGACAGTGTAGGCCTACTACTAAGTATAAAAGTATTAAATACAATATAGTTTGTTTAGTTTCTGTATATTCTCTATAAATATTATCGAATGTCTAAACGATAATGCCTTGCTTGTTGTATTCTACTGTATGTCTTCCATTAGTATTGTATATTTTAATATTTTAATATTTATATTATAAATAACATTGCCTATTGTAACCCAGCTAAATGCTTCTATTCAATGAATAATATGTATGTTTGCAATTATCTTTGTATTAATATGTATGTATCTCTTTTAACGTCTCAACACACCCCCTCGCCATTTTGATCTAATTTCAATTACTTATTTTTAAAATTATATATACCCACACACAAGTTTCGGCTTATGTGGGTTTCTCTATACTAACGTAACAAATTAATGTAATTAAAAATACTTATGTAATTATATGATTGTATTACATGTATGTACTCTTGATGGAGAATAAAAAAACAAACAAACAAACAAACAAACAATTATAATTGCATATTATACTTTATACGCAAATACACTATTTGGTCGGACGATAATTAAAAAGTAGTAGTCGAGTGAAATTCATCTAGGCTATTCGACATTAAATGTGTCAAGAGATAGCACCACTGCTGCACAACATGGCTGACAGTTAGAGGGTAACAAACTGACATCTGACTGACAGGAGATCATGGATCCGCCTAAACATGTTATTGCGCAAAGTAAGTTTTTAACTTTATTCTGAAATATACATATATTTGAAAGCAAATAGCGCCCAAATGAACCTCAATGAAAGAGAGGCAGTATTAATCGGTGGCCTTTTAATTGCATGTGGTTAATTAACATTATGATCAGAACATGAACTTCGGACCTTCGGATACTTGGTGTGTCCCCTGATCCAAAATCCCCATAATATCAAAGGCATCTTGGATACAAAACGCAACCAGCAAATATCCAGCAAAGCTGGATATTCACTGACGCAACAATATCGCTTATGTTTCTTTGGAATCGTTGCCATTCTCATATAAACACTGACAAATGACACTGACAAATGACATCCAGCGGCTCTGTTGCCCTCTAGCTATTACTTCACGATTTTGCCGCCAGAGATCATAGCTGCAACATTTAGTGCCGAATTCGCACTCTCAAGGACGTTTGAAAGTGACGTCACCTTGCCAATGTGGCAGCCGTGCCGGGTTAACTTCTCTGCGTGACATTGGCAGTATCGCTGCAACGTTGTTTACTTATCTCGTTCTAGCTGTTATAGGCCTACTATTCATTTTGAAGGAAAAACTTATAGGAAAGCATATTTAGTTTACATGCCAATAGTCATCATATCATTTTTTGAGGGGCTGCGCTGCGTCTACTTCCGTTCATTACAAGCGACCGACAAGTCCAAGAACAAGTGCCCCCTGGTAACCGGGACAGAAGCCCGAGCCAAAACTCGCAGCACCACGCCAAGCTATCCACTGGCACCAAAATGGCAACAAGATCCGCCGCTCAAGCAGCAAGGACTGGCCCTTTTCAGGGCCCACCAACAATATTATATTGGAATGCAGGCGGCATCTCCACAACAAAACTGGCCGAGTTTTACGATATTGTCTGTAGAGAGAAAACTGACATTTTCTGCATTACAGAGGCTGGCAAAATTGCAGAAAAAAACCCTCAGAAGCTAAAAGACCTCTACCTACCTGGTTTTACCATCCACATCTTGACGAAAAGCAGACAAATATCATCAGGCATGGTCATAGGAGTAAGAAAAGAACTGGTCGCTGAATTCAGAGCCACACATCGCATGGATGACAACGATAGAATCGAAATAGCTACAATAGAGGTTTGGATGGGGGACACAAAGTACAATGTCCATCTAGTGTACAACCCTCCTAACAACATCCCAGACTGTCTTGAGACACTAGCTATTTCCAGGCACACAATGCTAATCGGCGACCTCAATGCTCCTCATCAAGACTGGAACTACGCTACAACCACTCCTGTCGGACGTTCAGTGGCGGAGTTCATCTACTCTAACTCCCTCCTGCTGCTCGAACCAAGTGACGATGAAGATAGACACACCTTCCTGTCCAACGCAGGCAGCACCTCACGTCCTGACCTAGTAATTGCGCACGTACTCCTAGTCGATGACCTGAAACAAGTGAACCTAGACTGTCCTTCAGGCCTTGGGCACAAAGTTATCAAAGTCCAAGCTGCACAACAAAATAGCAGTAAACCAAAAGCCACTTACCTCAGATGGAACTTCCAAAAAGCAAACTGGCCCAAATACACGGAAGCCTCTGAGCAAGAAGCTGACAAGCTAGAGCTGACAGGCAACCCTCACAGAGACACAAAAATTATAGAGGACATGATCATTGCTACCGCTAAAAAGCACATACCTAGAGGCTCCCGCAGGGACTTCAAACCTTTCTGGAACAAGAAATTGGAAAAACTGAGGTTGCAGAGAAACAAACTCAGGAAAGAAGCAGTTATTCAAAAAACTCAACAGAGTAAAGCTGAACTGATAGAGGCCCAAGCTGCACTAAATAACGCCATCACAGAAGAGAAGAATCATAAGTATAGAGAGTTCCTAGCCAAAATGGACTACAGAAAAGACTCCAGCAAAGCACACAGCTTCTTCTCCAGACTGTGTGGGAAAAATGCCAAACCTGTAGAAGAAAACTCACCTCTCATCTGCAACGGCAAGACAGCAGTCACCAACAAAGAAAAGGCCAACCTACTAAGCCTCCACTTCAAATCAATCAGTACTCCAAAGAGGAAAAGACCTAAAAAGCTGCCAGACATTATTTACCAACACCTTCCTGCAGATCCCTACAACCGGTTATTCAACCTGAGCGAACTCGAAGTGGCCATCAAGACTCTGGACAACAAAAAAGCCCCTGGACCTGACCAAATTCACGTTGAGTTCCTCAAGCACCTGGGACCAAAAGCAAAAACTCTAGTCTTAAATCTAGTCAACAACTCGATGACGAGTGAAGTCCCCTCAAGCTGGAAGAAGGCCTACATCACGCCAATCCTCAAGCCAGAAAAGGATCCCAAAAATCCAGCAAGCTACAGGCCTATTGCTCTGACCAGTGCACTTGCCAAAACTGCTGAAAAGATGATCAACCTGATATTAGAAAATTACCTGGAGAGTAACAACATAATCGAACCAGATCAAGCAGGCTACAGGCAGAATAGAAGCACGACTGACCAGGTGGCCTTCCTAGCGCAGACTGTTAAGGAGGACTTCAGTCAGCACCAAAGCACCCTTGTTGTCTCAATAGACCTGTCAGGTGCCTTTGACTCTACCGACAGATCGTTTGCAGTCAAACAGATGATAAAAGATCAAGTCCCCAACAATCTAGTCAAGTGGCTGCATGACTTTATTAACAAAAGGCGAATTCAAGTGGTGCACCATGGAGCGCAAAGCAAGACCAGACACACCCATGCAGGAGTAGCACAGGGTACGATAACAGCGCCCACCACCTTCAAAATCGCAATTAATGGACTCATTCAGCTACTAAAAAGAATCCATGGACTGGTCGTAAAGGTCTTCGCTGACGACTTCATACTAGTCTTCTCTGGAAAATGCCCTGCAAACATGGAGTTGAAAATGAGTTTCACACTAAGAATAGCGAGCATGTGGCTCAAAGTGCACGGCTTCAAGATCAACAGCCAGAAAACCATCTGCACCTACTTCACCATGGGACACAATCCTTACAACTTTGTAATCCCAGTGGAAGGAGAAGCAATCAAGCAGGCTGACCACATGAAGTACCTTGGCGTGACCCTCGACACAAAAATGACTGGAAAACTTCACTTCGAAGAAGCTGCTGAAAAAGGAAAAAAGCGGCTAAAGCTACTTCAAAGAGCTGCTGGCAGCTCCTGGGGAGCAAACATGGATACCCTGGCCCTCACGTACAAAGCCTACATAAGACCAGCTATGGAGTACGGCACAGAGATCTTCCCGATGGCAGCTGCCCTTCACAGAAGTCAAGTCGACAAAGTCCAAAATCATGCCTTAAGACTCATCACAGGAGCCATAAAAACAACACCAATCGATGCCATGGAATGGTATAGCCAAATTGAGCCACTCCAACTAAGAAGAGAACAAAGAGCAATTCAACTGCATGAAAAGCTCTCCAGACTCGACCCTGACACCTGGCTCAACTACCAGAACTCCAGAAAAGCCGCCCATGCAAACTTTGCCGAAACTGCCACCCAGCTAAAGCAGAAGTTTTGCCCTGAGCTCCTGATGATGGAGCGCCAACCATTCATCCACTTGGCGCCCGCCAACCTACCTGACCAGTCCAACCAAATTGAACCAATCACTATTATAGGAGGAATTGAGAGGAAAGGTGACCTGGACCTGAATACGCTCCGCAGGCTCACTGAAACCCACCTGAAGGAAAACTACCCTACTGCAGCATGGCTTCATGTCTTCACTGACGGCTCCCTCAACCCACTCACTGGCAGCCCAGGATATGGCACCTACTGTCTACTATTCGAAGAAGCGATCACAATGAGTGAAGGTGCCACTCACTTCGATGCAGAAGTAGCAGCAATCGCCACAGCTACCAAGAGGGTTGCAGACCTAAACAACTTGACAAAGCAGAAAGTAGTAATCCTCAGCGACAGCGTCGCAGCAATTCAGTTTGTCACCAAACCAAACAACCTCCACAAAAATGCTCTCCTCTTCAAAGCCTCAATCTCCAGACTTCGAAGAAAAAACAAAGAAGTGGAGATTCAATGGATACCAAGTCATTGCGGTATCCTAGGCAACGAGAAAGCTGACTACCTGGCCAAGATGGCAACAAAAAGACCTCCTCCACCAGCAGAACCACTCTCGTACGACAGAGTAAAGACAAAAGTGAAATATGCCCTCAAAAGGCTCAATAAGACGGCTAAAGAAGAAGCTTGTAAGCTCAAATCGTGGTGGACGGAGATTAAAAAAGGCCCGGACAAGACCTGGAGCAGAAAAACTGCCACTGCTCAATTCCGGCTAGCAACTGGCCACGACGTACTCCAGCACCATCTCAACAGATTTAACATCACAAAAGACTCGGCCACTTGTAAATTGTGTCAATTTGAACATCAAGACAGGGCGCACCTTTTCAGATGTGCCGCCATGAAGAGTGATATCGACTCCCTGCCTGACAACCAGAGCAGGCCAGATCAAGAAGCTAATTTGTATTGGATAGCGAGAAAAATGAATGGCTGAAAGTGAAAGGTCATCATTGCATAAGAGGAAAAAAAAAAAAAAAAGTCATCATAAAGGTTATTTCAAAATTATAAGCCCAGTAGTTTACTTGTTATAACAATTCACGCAAAGCATCGAAAATTGAGAAAATGTCTTATTGTTTTCTTAACTTAAATTGTCGAAAAACTAATGATCGGATTTGAACGAGAGTTCCTTTAGAATATGTATCAATAATGTGAGATAATAAACAAATAAACTTTCTAGAGAGAAAGTGCCCCAAACGAAAATTCATAGCATGCACTAATATGCAGGGTGCAGCGGTTGGACCTCAAAAGCAGCGATTTGGGCGTGAAACTACGCACCCTGCATGTTAGTGCATGCTATGAATTTTCATTCGGGGCACTTTCTATCTAGAAAGTTTATTTGATTATTTTCTCACATTGTTGGTTCAAGTTCCTAAGGAACTTTCGTCAAAATCCGATCATTAGTAGTTCAACAATTTAAGTTGAGAAAACAATAAGAAATTTTGCTCATTTTCCAATTCTTTGCGTAAATTGTGATAACAAGTAAACTACTGGGTCTATAATTTATTTATTTATAAGGCCGGAAAAGGAAGCTGTTTTATATTGGATAGTAAGACAAAAGAATGGCTGAAAAAGCCATCTTGGCATAAGAAGGAAAAAAAAAAAATAATTTTGAATTAACCTTTATGATGACTATTGGTATGTAAACTTAATAAGCTTTCCTATAAGTTTTTCCTTCAAAATGAATACAGTAGTATAACAGCTAGAACGAGATTAGTACCGTGTGGTTTGTGCGAGAATCCGCAGACAGTTAGAGCGCTAGACCCGTTAGCTTAGGGATAATTTTGTCCGCTAGGGGCGTATCGAAGTTTTGCAATCGCGAATAGAATGCACTGCCTAGTATGCGAAGCAGGCCAACAGAGATTTCAGATACATACACCCTTTCTATGTGACAGTGCAGGGCAGGGCATGCTGGCTGAATAAGTCAACACATCCACTCGAGATTAGCAATTGAGTTGAATAATATGTACAGTACTTTGAAATTTAAAAGTTTGTTCACATTAGTTTCATAAAAGAAACAACGGGCTTTATCTAAATAAATATTCTTTAGGTTTTAGTAAGGAAAGTCCACAGATACACATCTAAGTTCTCAGCAACATTTTCATTCAAACAAATTGCAGACAATTCTTGGACTGCACAGCCACATTCCCTGGGAGCGGGTACTAACATGATGCGCTACTGAAAACAACATACAGTCAACAAAATGGCACAATCACTGCAAACTGCAAAAAATAACAGCACAAGGTTCATTTTTTTGTCCTGCATAGCCTGCACTGGTGCAAGCTTTCCGGCACCGCCATGTTATTTTGTCCAGTGTACGTTGCACTGGTGCAGCGGTGCTACACCGGCTACCGAGCTGGTGTGGCAGTGCAGTGTAAGAAAATCTGGCGGCAATTGAATAAACATGTGATTGTTATCTTAAGTAGATACATCGGCTGCTATTTACGTTAAGAATAATTATTTAGTTGAGATCCAATGTTATACATTTCAAACCATTTTGAAATACTTTAGCCTATCAAATTTAAATATTATTTCACACATCAGCCGTTGCTACACCCGAGTGTTTTTTGTCTTCCTTCAGTGCAACCTGCATGCCTTCCACTATTGCGTATTTCCGGCCTGCACCGTAAAGCTGCACCGCAAGAAAGTGCAGGACAAAAAAACAAACCTACCGATTTGCAGTTTGCACTGGCACATAACAATGGATGGAGTTTGTGTGAATTGATTTCGAATTGTATGAGGGATGTTGCCGTTGGCCAAATTTTCCCCCCAATTTGAAGTCAACTATTCCCTTACTTACTCGAGGTAGGTGTTTTCAAATATGAAGCAAATATTAGCGCACCTTTGTGGTTTCCGTCTTCCCTGTGCCGGCTGGGCCTGCCGGAGCTCCGCCAAACTTGAGATGTAGAGCGCCAGTCAGTGTGAGATAACAGCGGTCAGTTAACGGAGTGATGACTAATCTTCCGCTGTTTCCCAAATATTCATAGCCGTACTGGAACTCTGCATTCACGGCACGTACTTTTAATTCCTCCTCTATAACCCAATAGTACCTAGAATATGAACAATGTTTACAATAAGAACTTAACTTTAACACAGTGGAAACCTGTAAACATTCCCTTCAGTAACATTTTCCTGTGTACAAAGGTCAGACTTAGCAAAATAAGAAATATATACAATGTACATGAGCAAATAGCTCAAAAAACATTTGCCACTTGATTAATAAAGTCTGGTTAACAAAAGAATATTGTTATGTAATAGTCAGGCTGACAACTTAACATACCCGCCAGATACATGCAAACGGTAGTTGAACATTGAAATTCGGCCCTGTGAAGTTGTCAGATTGCTGCAACCAATGCAACCAATGTTGCAATGCCACACACGCACACACACACAGCGTAGCGCTAGCGTACATTTCTAAATAAGAATCGTAACTAACGCTACAGGCAGCCAGCTCTACTTATATTACCAGCAATAATAATTATGACATGCTTATAACATGTTCCATCACGTATCATATTACATAATTCACCCTCAGTTGTGTCGATTTCCACTGAAAGGAAAAATACCAATGATTGGAATTCAGCCACATTTGGACGTCTACTGTGAATTCGTGCAGTTTTAATTGCACCGCGCCGGGGTTATGTCACTTGTGACGTTACACAGTGCTCCATGATTGCACTCGATGGGTTCCAGTGGAAAACACCAATAGTCAACCGGAAATACTTAAACAGAAATTACCAGAAATTACATAACCAATTTCTTTTGGTAACCAGACTTTACCAAACGTTAAAGACTGCTGACATTGTGTTTACCTTAACTGACTGATCCAATCAAAATCATTTACATTCTTGACGTTTTCTATGACCAGCGTGTTCAGGACATCTCTTGCGTGGACCTCAATGACGATCAGAGCCGAAAGCACTTGTCGCTCGACTCTCTTCAACGGTCCCTTCACCAGCCCCCGAAGACCATCCAGCTGAGAAACAACGGCAACAGTTACTTAGTTACTGTACTAAGCTAGCCTTTGTCAGCTGCAATATCTTGAAAGATGGTTAGAGATGGGGTGTGCTTCAAAACAGAGGTCCCTTCACCAGCCCCCGAAGACCGTCCAGCTGAGAAACAACGACAACAGTTACTTAGTTACTGTACTAAGCTAGCCTTTGTCAGCTGCAATATCTTGAAAGATGGTTAGAGATGGGGTGTGCTTCAAAACAGAGGTCCCTTCACTAGCCCCAGAAGACCGTCCAGCTGAGAAACAACGACAATAGGCACTTGTAATTGAACACTGTTGTAGCTTTTGTCAGCTGCAACATCTTCATAGATAGTTAGGGTGTGCTTCTAATTTTTCTTGTACAGTATAACAACATAAAAATGTCAAACATAAGCAGTGGAAAGCTCTTAAATAGACCTCCAGACAGAGGTGCAGAAGAAGATTATCTTGGGAATTTCAGAATCTCTGGATGATAAAAACTAGGGATGACATCGGGTAGTAAAATCTGGATTCGATTCCAGCCCCTCAAGGATTCGGGTAACCCGAATCCTAGAAGTGTAAATCACGTCGCTCAACATGTTATTTGAAGGCAATTGACCGCCCGTGGCAGAAGCTGCCAGCGTGCGTTCTGTCTTCTGTCAGCCAGTGATGACGGTTGGGAAGGGGTGGGGGTAGGCCGAGAGACAGTGGGAGCACAGGCATACCAGAACTTGCCCGCAGCAATCACACCACATAAAATAGGCTTAGTCTATTTTTAATCAAGCCGATAATGGGAACATAATGGAGCGGGAAAGTATTTTATGGAATGGAAACAAGTCATTTTGCTATCACCATTGTTGGCGCATTGTTGAAGCATACAACAATTCAACTAAAAATGTACCAGAACAAGATTCGAATCCTTAGAACGGATTCGGGTAATTTTTGGATTCGGGTAACCCGGATACCCGATGTCATCCATACTCTCGTAAAACGTCCGCCTTGTAGGCCTATGTGGAAAATAGCAAATCTGATTCGATTATCTATCGATTTAACTGGTCCAATTATGGAAACTGAGATTCATATTGAATGGCAACCCTAGGCCTATTTTCGATACAAAATACAAGATACTTTAAGCTCGGGTATTTTCAATTTAAAAAATACATGTATTTTCGATACTGCCCAGCTCTCCAGGCGGGGGCCCGCCTTCTGCCAAAAGCTAACTAGTTTTAGTAAATAATCCAGTCCTCTCAAATCTCTCTACTTATTGAGGAAGGTCGTGCTGATCAGTTTTAAGTTCGTGTTGCGTATGTTTTAAGTTTTGTTTGTTATGTGCCTTTAATGCTCTTCTATTGTGACTTAACATGAATCTACTCAAGATAGCACCAACCTGTTCTAGCATGGTGTTGTAGTACTCTCGGAGCTTGTGCTCTCGGAGGCCCTGTTCGACGTGGGCCGTCCAGTAGGTCTGGCAGCCGGCAATGACGACCTGTCCCGGCCATGAGAGGACCCACTCCGTACGGGCCTTGACATTCAGGTCGTCCAGAGACACACCGAGGGTAGAACGTATAGTGTTGCGCATCGCTGCCTCCACCTTACAACAACCAACAACATTCAGAGACTGGGTTACCAAACTTTGTTAATCTCCAATCTAAGAACCAAGGTTTCAACAGCAGTACATTCAACAACGACATCTTTTGCCGGTCCCCATATTTGTTCTGAGAAAGTCTCCGATTAACGGCTACCTAGGTAATCTCGGAACTGAAAGTTGCAAATTTGGTTTTGAATTTACTGCTTAATTTGTTGAACATTTCATTGGTGGTTATCTCATCATTTTCCTTTCTGCTAATTAATGCTAAAAGTGTCCATAAGACGCGATACCGCCGGCTTACCATCACTAGACTCGGGTAAACTGATGACATCCTAAAGCCTTTTGGCACTCCCCTATCATACTATCACTAGACTCGGGTAAACTGATGACATCCTAAAGCCTTTTGGCACTCCCCTATCATACTATCACTAGACTCGGGTAAACTGATGACATCCTAAAGCCTTTTGGCACTCCTCTATCATACTATCACTAGACTCGGGTAAACTGATGACATCCTAAAGCCTTTTGGCACTCCCCTATCATACTATCACTAGACTCGGGTAAACTGATGACATCCTAAAGCCTTTTGGCACTCCCCTATCATACTATCACTAGACTCAGGTAAACTGATGACATCCTAAAGCCTTTTGGCACTCCCCTATCATACTATCACTAGACTCCGGTAAACTGATGACATCCTAAAGCCTTTTGGCACTCCCCTATCATACTATCACTAGACTCGGGTAAGCTGATGACATCCTAAAGTCTTTTGGCACTCCTCTATCATACTATCACTAGACTCGGGTAAACTGATGACATCCTAAAGCCTTTTGGCACTCCTCTATCATACTATCACTAGACTCGGGTAAACTGATGACATCCTAAAGCCTTTTGGCACTCCCCTATCATACTATCACTAGACTCGGGTAAGCTGATGACATCCTAAAGCCTTTTGGCACTCCCCTATCATACTATCACTAGACTCGGGTAAACTGATGACATCCTAAAGCCTTTTGGCACTCCCCTATCATACTATCACTAGACTCGGGTAAGCTGATGACATCCTAAAGCCTTTTGGCACTCCCCTATCATACTATCACTAGACTCGGGTAAACTGATGACATCCTAAAGCCTTTTGGCACTCCCCTATCATACTATCACTAGACTCGGGTAAACTGATGACATCCTAAATAAAGCCTTTTGGCACTCCCCTATCATACTATCACTAGACTCGGGTAAGCTGATGACATCCTAAAGCCTTTTGGCACTCCCCTATCATACTATCCCTAGACTCGGGTAAACTGATGACATCCTAAAGCCTTTTGGCACTCCCCTATCATACTATCACTAGACTCGGGTAAACTGATGACATCCTAAAGTCTTTTGGCACTCCCCTATCATACTATCACTAGACTCGGGTAAACTGATGACATCCTAAAGCCTTTTGGCACTCCTCTATCATACTATCACTAGACTCGGGTAAACTGATGACATCCTAAAGCCTTTTGGCACTCCCCTATCATACTATCACTAGACTCGGGTAAACTGATGACATCCTAAAGCCTTTTGGCACTCCTCTATCATACTATCACTAGACTCGGGTAAACTGATGACATCCTAAAGCCTTTTGGCACTCCTCTATCATACTATCACTAGACTCGGGTAAACTGATGACATCCTTAAGTCTTTTGGCACTCCCCTATCATACTATCACTAGACTCGGGTAAACTGATGACATCCTAAAGTCTTTTGGCACTCCCCTATCATACTATCACTAGACTCGGGTAAACTGATGACATCCTAAAGCCTTTTGGCACTCCTCTATCATACTATCACTAGACTCTGGTAAACTGATGACATCCTAAAGCCTTTTGGCCCTCCCCTATCAACACATCTAGGACATTTTACATTTTTTAACTGCATAGGCCTACTGTAAAATTAAATATTGAGCCCAGGGGCTACTTACATACAGCCAAAGATTTCTATTTTGATATATAATTGTTATTTTTTAATTTTGTATATAATTTATAATTGTATATAATTAGTAATAGTGTAAATAATAGATCCTAGTAATATTGTATAAAGGATGCTAATAATAAATAATATGAATGTATCTATATAGAAGACTCAAACTAACAATAGATAACGCTGCTAAGCTACCTCCTTATCTACGCATTGATGGTTTCAACGAATCAAGGGTGAGTAATCTCCTCCTCATAGAAGTTTATTTGCTTGCCAACGGATTGCATCTAGTCAATTTTGAGTGGCCTATAGGCCTATGTTGTAGGTTAAGTAGTTATTAAGTAAAACATTGGACAACTCAAAACTTCCGACATTTCATAATGTAATAACAAAGAATGTAAAAGAGGCTTTCATCACAATAAATTTTAAAAAAAATTTAAAAAAATATAATTCTGATTTGGTGTGAAGTGCTAATGGGAATTTGATCCACATAAAGTGAACTCACCTTCAGAAGCCAGTCCTCCACATTTCCTCGAGGGTACATGTGTGGAACCAAGCTCACACATTCTCCCTCAGCAGAGAACATGGCAATGATCTCCAAGTCGGGCTCGAAATTCAGCTGAAAAGGGAAAATATAATTTCAACTCAGTACATCTTTGATATAATGTCACCCAGAAGAATAACGATTTTCCACATTATATCAAGAACATGTTTATCAATAACTAATTAATGGTTTAATTTCAACTAGGTTTGCAATAAAGTAGGGGTCTGCGGGTACCCGAAATTTCGGGTAATTTCGGGTATTTATACATACCCGAAATTCGGGGATTTAAATAACAAATATCGGGCTTTTTCGGATAGTAGTAGGTCCTAGGCCTAGGCCCTAGCAGCCTAGGCTTAAGCTTAAATTAAATGTTAAATGTAGGGATGACGACGGTTAAGCATTTCACTAACCGGTTAATCGAACCGGTTTTTAATCAGTTAATAACGGCAACAAAACTCAGTTTTCGTCTGCAACGGGAGATAACTGACCTAGGCCTAGGCTAGGCCTTCTAGGCCTACGTGACGGCCATGCGGGCCGGTTAGCTTATTTTTGTCGTCATAAACACAATTGTGGATATTGATTTCAATTTATTTTAACGCAATGTCCGATTGTAGAGGCTTATTCAAGTCGTTTTTCATTAATCCGTTCTTGATTACTTGCTGCGTAGTGAACTCTCAACAGGCGGCCGCTTGCATTCCACTCGCCTGCGTCTATCGCGATCTCGCTTCCACTCACGCGTCCTGCGACTAGCGCTTTCTCTCTCTCTCACGGCGGCCGATAGCAGCCGACACGGCGAACTACTTCGTCGCGTCTCGCTCAGACCATTGTTCTCTCGCTCTTTCTCGTTCGGCCGCATCTGTTCTCACTTGCCGAGTGCCAGCCTGAACCAAGGGATGGCTCGCGCTATAGTACGCGCGATCTGCAAATATTTGGGGGGGCTTGAGAGTGTGCGGTATCCTTTGATACGGGTCAGTTTGGACTAAAAGCGGCCGTGGACGAATAACTATGCCGCCCCGGCATAGTTTAAAGTTCCCATTTCTTGCGTGAATTGATAATTGATTAGTTATTTAATTAATTGACAAAAAAATCGATTAAAACAAAAAAAAATCGATGTCGAAAATCGTCACCGACATCGATTATTAATCGATTAATCGATGTCGACGCCCAGCCTTACTAATTTCATTACCCGAACCCGGACCCGATACCCGAACTTTTTGTGTTACCCGGACCCGAACCCGACCCGAATCCAAAAAGTACTACTCGCAGACCCCTACAATAAAGGCTTGTCAGAAACTAGCTTGATTCAACTGGAGATATATAAAAGAAACTTCAGGTTGCTGGGACATATGGTACGGTACTCAAACAATATAAGAAAGCACTGCGCTCAGCGCTGGCTAACTACAGTGACGTCTTACTTTGTGAATACACAGATATTTCGTGAATTTCCTGGTTAAAGCTCCAAATCGCATTATTTCGCGATTCAAAATGTAATAATTAGCATTCTGACACGACTTCTTGTCCATAATTATCATTTTTAGGAGTTTAGCTACAGTTTCGTTTTATTTTGTAATGCTAATTTTTCTTGGCTCTACCTATATAACAACATGAATACATACTGAAAGGAGTGAATGTGTGAGAGATTAGCACCAACCTTGGCTATGTTCTCGAAACACTTGCGCAGGTGAGGCTGCACAGCAGTCGGGTTCTTGGCCTGCGACAATATCTCGAGAAGCTCGTCGTCGCTGAGGAAGTAGAAGCGAGGGAAGACAGTTCGCTTTGTCTCCAGATACTCAGCCAGTCCCTTCTGTACCTGCTCTAACAAGTGGTTGCATTCTTTGAGGCTCTCCAGCAGCGTTTTGTCCGGACATATAAACATCACCTGGAACAAGCACACAACAAGACGATGTTTTTTACTGGTGGAAACTCATCTGCTTTACATTACTACACACAAGCTTATATTTCCGATCAGTACTAACTGAGTATGGCTTACATTAAATTGTTTCTAGTTTTGGTTTATTGCCATTTTATGTCAGATTGCATATATATAGGCCTACGTGTATTGTGCACCAAATAAGACAGACAGAACTGAAATGGTGATTCAAGCCACACATGTGATTCAACACGTCGTGTTGAACATTACAGACCATTGAATAGTTACAAGAGGATATAAGGGCTGATGCTTGGGATACATCATCAAGCATACATCCAGTTTCCCGCAAAATGTGAGTGGTATGACAATACAGTAGTGAAACACAACGACTTACTTTGGGCTGCTCAAAAGCCGCCTTCATGACTCTCCGCCAAGTTCTCTCCATTGAGTTGTACTTCTTGGCTTCGATGGGCAACTGTCGGTTGATGTCTTCGCTGGTGAAAATAGGCTCGAGGTACATCCACTGCTTCTGACACTCCATCCACTCATCCATCACTTCCTGCAACACAACATCTAGTAGACAGAGGTACATCCACTGCTTCTGACACTCCATCCACTCATCCATCACTTCCTGCAACACAACATCTAGTAGACAGAGGTACATCCACTGCTTCTGACACTCCATCCACTCATCCATCACTTCCTGCAACACAACATCTAGTAGACAGAGGTACATCCACTGCTTCTGACACTCCATCCACTCATCCATCACTTCCTGCAACACAACATCTAGTAGACAGAGGTACATCCACTGCTTCTGACACTCCATCCACTCATCCATCACTTCCTGCAACACAACATCTAGTAGACAGAGGTACATCCACTGCTTCTGACACTCCATCCACTCATCCATCACTTCCTGCAACACAACATCTAGTAGACAGAGGTACATCCACTGCTTCTGACACTCCATCCACTCATCCATCACTTCCTGCAACACAACATCTAGTAGACAGAGGTACATCCACTGCTTCTGACACTCCATCCACTCATCCATCACTTCCTGCAACACAACATCTAGTAGACAGAGGTACATCCACTGCTTCTGACACTCCATCCACTCATCCATCACTTCCTGCAACACAACATCTAGTAGACAGAGGTACATCCACTGCTTCTGACACTCCATCCACTCATCCATCACTTCCTGCAACACAACATTTAGTAGACAGAGGTACATCCACTGCTTCTGACACTCCATCCACTCATCCATCACTTCCTGCAACACAACATCTAGTAGACAGAGGTACATCCACTGCTGCTATTTTTTTTTCCTATGCAGAGAGTGCAGCTTCCTCAGCCATTCATCTTCCTCGCTATCCAATATAAAATGGCTTATGAATCTGACCTGCCCATATCATTGGGCAGTATCTAGTAGTAGTAGTACAGCAAGAAAGGTCTCTGTGTGTACGCCATTCTTGCTGCATACTATGTGGATCTAACTTCAATGGTCATCAAATGCAAACCACATTAGTGAAACACTGTAAAAAATACAATATACATTCCCGTAAAAAGAAACTAAATATTTGTTTACAAAATGGCAGTTAAAGTTACAATTTCAAAACTTTTACTAAGTGTCAAGCATTGTTGGGTGTGTATAAATATAAAAAAAAAATTAAAAAAAAATTATTTATTCCGTCGGTAAGTTTTAATTAAAAAAAATTAAAACTGTTTTATCAATTATTCATTTTTTTAGCTTGATATCTTGACGAATTTTGCTGGTTATGTTAGTAGCCTCTAGTTAAGTGGTCAAGAGTGTTGACTTAAAATTTCAGCAAAATCCGTCAAGCCGTTTGACCCGTGCGCGACGAATAAAATTGTGTACACAGTCACACACGCACGCACACACACACACTCACACACACACACAAAGCTCGCTCACTCACCGATGGTGTTCGGTGTTGGTGTTGGTTTAGTCGCTTTAAATTAAAGTCCCCCACTACAAATCAGTTTCATTACTGATTGGGTAGACTCTAAATGTGAGTTTATTTATTTTTTATTTTAAAGCGCCAATCGAGTTGGATGGAGGGATTCATCCGCTTCGCTACGCTCATCTAATTATCAACACAGGACGTACTTGCGTGAGGTGCAGTTTCTCTTACACAGTCACACACGCACACACCCACACACAAAGCGCCAATCGTGTTGAATGGAGAGATTCATCCGCTTCGCTACGCTCATCTAATTATCAACACAGGACGTACTTGCGTGAGGTGCAGTTTCTCTTACACAGTCACACACGCACACACCCACACACAAAGCGCCAATCGAGTTGGATGGAGGGATTCATCTGCTTCGCTACGCTCATCTAATTATCAACACAGGACGTACTTGCGTGAGGTGCAGTTTCTCTTACACAGTCACACACGCACACATCCACACACAAAGCGCCAATCGTGTTGAATGGAGAGATTCATCCGCTTCGCTACGCTCATCTAATTATCAACACAGGACGTACTTGCGTGAGGTGCAGTTTCTCTTACACAGTCACACACGCACACACCCACACACAAAGCGCCAATCGTGTTGAATGGAGAGATTCATCTGCTTCGCTACGCTCATCTAATTATCAACACAGGACGTACTTGCGTGAGGTGCAGTTTCTCTTACACAGTCACACACGCACACACCCACACACAAAGCGCCAATCGTGTTGAATGGAGAGATTCATCCGCTTCGCTACGCTCATCTAATTATCAACACAGGACGTACTTGCGTGAGGTGCAGTTTCTCTTACACAGTCACACACGCACACACCCACACACAAAGTGCCAATCGTGTTGAATGGAGAGATTCATCCGCTTCGCTACGTTCATCTAATTATCAACACAGGACGTACTTGCGTGAGGTGCAGTTTCTCTTACACAGTCACACACGCACACACCCACACACAAAGTGCCAATCGTGTTGAATGGAGAGATTCGTCCGCTTCGCTACGCTCATCTAATTATCAACAAAGGACGTACTTGCGTGAGGTGCAGTTTCTCTTCCCACTCATCGATCTTCTGCTCGAACGCAGCTTTGAACGGACTGAACGATATTCCCTGAGTCATCGCGATGTGGTCGTCCAGCATCTGTGATATCTCATCAGAGATCTTCATTATGTACGTCCCTGTACATACGAGAAACCCTCCAGTCATAACTGTAGTCAGTCACATAACACAACAAGAGGGAAAACAAGAGCTATAAACAATGAGTACATGATGACTTGTTAGTAAAGATCGTCTCGATACGTTTGGTACAGTTTCCTGTTTGTACTAAAATATTCAGTGCAATCATATTTTATAATTATCCTCATCAACTTCTCGAGTCTTGACTATCTATAAGTATAACTATGTGTTGTACGAATGGCTACCATACAATACTCTCAGTATTTGGTCCATTGACCTGCCTGCTTAATGTCACCAAAACCCCATCATGCAGGCAGTGCACCAGTTAATGTTGAAAAATAAGCACAGTGAAAGTTTTATGTCTAACACAGTTTTACAAAGAATTAGAAACAGTAATTTTCAGAAATATTAGTATGCTTATACCCCGTTCACACTTCGTTTTGTAACCGAAGTTAAGATAACCAAGGTTATTGTTGACCACGTGACTTTTATTTTTACTTGGATCAAATTTGGTTCTGTTCACACTTGCACGACGTTAACTGAGATCAGCGACGTCACAACAAGCCTTTTAAACGTAGAATACAGTATTCATGTTCACAAGGCAGTGCATTTCATTCTGTCGTGGCCGACGTTGTTTACCTGTCAGTTGTCAAATCGTCTTCTTAGTTTCGTAAAATCTATTTTTCTTCTGTTTCTATGGAAGGTATTGCGTGTGTACATGCTTTATTACTCTTCCTTAAGCGGCTGTTACACGGAGAAGTTGGAAAAGTGGAAAGAAAAAAGTAAAGAGAAAAGTTACTCTTTTACTTGTAGAGATAGCTTGTAGCTTATGGGACTTTTCGCGTTGCTGTCACACTAGGAAGTGAAAAAAGAGAAAAGTGAAAAGTTCTCCAAAAAGTTGAACACTGCTCGACAAGTAGAGTGAAAAGAAATACGACCTTGAAGAGTTGAAGCTGATTGGTCGATTGACACGGCCATTGAGTACGACTCGGGAGAGTTGTGACGTCCAGACATTGCTATTCCAACCTACAAAACTTGTCACTTTGACAGCTTGTAGCCTTGTAGTTAAAAACGCATATGCCGATGGATTCGTCAGAGGAATAGGCTGCAATTGCTGTAAATATTAATGTAATTATTGTCATTGTAAGAAGACGGCGACGAAGAAGAAGAAACAGTGATTTGTTTACATGCATCGACGATCCAGTTTCGTAGAAACCGACTACAGTCTTCTAGTTGCAACCATTTGCCGCAAGAGCGCATTGTAGTTTTGTAGAAATACCGATAGGTTACGCCACACGCGCGCTCTTCTCTTTTAACTCTGTGTATTCCCGTGTGGCGGCTAGAAAAAGAACTTTTCTCTTTACTTTTTTCTTTTCACTTTTTTAACTTCTCCGTGTAACGAGCGCTTTATATGTCATAGTAATAAAAGTATATAACAGTAATACAAAAATATAACACGTTGCGGCGTGTGAGAATACTTATCCCTAGGAGTGAGGAAAGAAGAGGGTATGCTCAGCAAGTAGCAACAAGAAGTGTGGCATTATTAACATACGGTATAAATCTAGGCTCAGGAGAAATAAAAGAAAATATACGGGCAGATCAGTATGGAGTCGTAAAAGAAATGTAATGTGTTGGGAAAAAGTTGCAAGTAACTGGTCCGAGAGCATATGGAAAGACAATTTTCGAGTGAATCTATAGCGACATTCAACCACTTATGAGATAGGTCTTTTGCCATCTTCATGTACATGCCTTTGTTTCTTTTATTGGCCCTCAATTCGTCCTAGTATTGAGACCAAATGTTAATTAAAATTAGCTTTTCGTGGTCTGACCAATTTTGTCCCTTTTTAAAATCATTGCTCGAATCTCCGGATGACATTATTGCAAGGTTTTATTTTGTCAACCAACGAGACAGACACATCAGACACATATAAGGACAACGTAACTTCCATAGAGAAGTAATGACCACTTTATACGGCAGTGACCGGGCAATGACCTTGAAGTTAACGCAGTTAAATGCTTAACTGAGTTGTAGGAACTCGGTTACCCCACTAGCTGTAGTTAAGCCTGTGTTCTGTTCACATAGCCTTGGTAACTGGAGTTAACGTGATAACTGTTAAAAGGACTGTAATGTGAACATGGATCCCAACCAGTGGTATCCGTACTGGCTACATAGGAGCTCTCTTGCATGTTCCCAACATTGAGCAGGCATATAATATTACTGTATAATGTAATCACCTGACTGTTTGTAAGCTGTAACGTCCATGACGATAGCATCCCACTCCTTCTCCATCTTGTCCATGGTCTGTTCAATGGAATATTCCTTGCTGGCCGAGTCCGCAATAGCGATCAGTTTCTCCACTTCTGCTTCTATTCCTTGCTCCAGGCACATATTGTAGGTAAGGGTTGCACTCCAGACAAGTTTGATGCCTGATAAAAACAACCAATCAGTATTAAGGGCTCCATACCGACATGTTTTAAAACGATGACTACAGAGGCTCTCTGCCAAAGATGATTATGATACTCGAGGTGCTCTCAACGATCTACAACTACATGTATATAGTAAACCATAGATACTAGTTGAAAGAATAATGCCCACCGCTCTCCACTACGGACTTGACCGCCAAGAGTTTCCACGTTACGGAGGGCGGTGCAACAAGTCTGTGAATAGCGCGCGTTAGTTGGCGTTTATTCAAACCAGGGGATCGAACCGGAAAAACCATTATTTTTCACGAACCAAAAACCAAACCAAAAAGAAAAACCATTATGAAAAAGTGGCCAAACCGTAAACCGAAACAGATATTTTTGGGCTTAAGTTATCGTTTTTTTCGGTACAAGCCTCCGTATATCAAAATCTCAAAATTGCAATAAAAATAAAAATATGAAAACAAAAAATGCAAAGGAAAAAATTATTTTGGGAAGTTTTGCGATTTGTTCCACTGGGATTTGGGAGGTCTTCTTTTGAAAGGTTGGTGATGACAATACTCGATGGACGGCCAAGTTCCTTTTATATTTGCAATAATATGAACGGAAAGTATAAATAATGGTAATACCTGTCACAAGTAAAACTCACAAGTCCTAACCTTAGGCACCATGATAGTTGGTTGGCATTTTATTAACAATTGGAAGGTGTGTTTGGCAGAGATCGGTAAGCTGTTGGAATCTTAACCCTTCTCAATTAAATTATCCAGCCTGTGGGCCTCTACCCATCAAGAAGACTGACAAACACCAAACAACTTACACACTCCGGTAGCAACCTGGATTTCACACTTGAAATGTAGGCTACATCAAATGTGTACCTGTTTCTTGTTCAAGCTCGTCCCAGTGGCGTTGTCTCAAGCCGGGGTTACGCAAGGCTTGGATCAGTGGAATGTGTGGGCGGAATTCTTCAATCTGCGTCCTCACTTCTTGGGCCACGTTTTGCACAGCTAGCGGGAAGCACAGGTAACAATTTACAACACTTAACATTTTATTACACTTGGGTGGGAATAACTAAGCCACACACAAAATAAGCTGCACTGTTGTTTTCAAATTTCATTTCTAGAAAAAATGTACAGTATTTTTTCCATTTTTATTATGATGTAGGGATAGGATCCAACAGCTTAACTTAGATGTAAGATGATGAATTTGAGACTTCATAATTTTTGTTACATGTTTTCAATGTACGTACTCTTTTAAATCTCAAAGTCAAATTCATCATCTTACGTCTAAGGTAAGCTCTTGGATCCTATCCCTACATAATAATATTCCAGCCGATTGGCATCTATCAACATAACCTATAGAGCACTCAAAATAGACTAGATACATTCTGGTGGCAAGAAAAAAAACTTCTATTAAGAGTGGTTTAGCTGTCAATTTTCATTGTTGTTTTATTGTTATTATTCATCAATGGCGAATAGTAGACAAATGCCAAAACAACAAACGGCTTTCAGAAAAATGCAGTGCAATCTTGCATCCATCACCTCTCGCTTTCAATGCAGTCCCCACCAGAATAATTTATTTACCGGTACATGTCCCACTTCACTCAGACATCAGTGCTCTACTGTGGATGGAATATTCTAGCACAAAATACAACCTAAGAGGTTCCAATGGGAGTCCATATGACAGGAAGAGTGCGCTGTGAGCAATCATACCCAAATTACATGTTATGAAAGCTGGTTCAACTCAACTTCAGTCAAGTGCTCAAAATCTTACCTAGGCCTACCAAATATATTCTTGTTACTACATAACAATTGTAGTTACACCCATACTTTACAATTGAAACTAAATACTAATAAGTACCGACTACATAAAATTAGCAATCAGCTGAGGAATCCAAAAACCAAATTAAATTTAGTACATCGGAAAGTGGGTAGACCAAAGTCTACAGGTCTACAGTCTACAGGTAAGGTCGACATAGAAAAATCAACTGAATCATGACTATTTAAACATTGCCAAGGATGACGTAGGGGAATCAAAAGTATCATTAAAGTACCACTGTAAACATTGCCACTTAATTAATATATGAAAACAAGTTAATCCCTAGATTAAAAAACTAGGCCTAAAAACGATTCCGAACTGGTTCCGAAGTGGAGGAACCAGTTTGAATTCTTGAACCTGATGTCATCGCTAGCATCAATTATTCACCTGGCACTTCCGCAAACACTCGAATGGACTTGACTGCTGTGCGGTAAAACTCCGTTACGTTCCTCTCAATTGCTTCTCCGTCGATGTTCACCAGAGGATTGTACATCCACATGTCATATGAACGCAACCAGTCTAAAACAAAAAAACTATTGTTTGAACTGAACAATTATCTCATATCATAATAGTTGGTTAGAATCAACTGAAATGTGCCAACTGCCACCAAAAACAAAGGTGAGCATGATATATTTGAAATGTTAAAATATAATTAGGCCTACGAGTAGTGTAGGGTAGAAAATAGAAATATAAAAAGAAAACTAGCATAGCAGAGCTCCTCAGTGTAATAGAGCTCCTTTGTAAAATAGTTTAATAATTGAATAAAACAATAAATACCTGAAGCTGTGATCCAGAGGTTGCGGTATGGTTCAAACTCCTTAATAAGCTTGTTGAGATTGTCGAATGGAACCACAGGCAACCCAAACAACCGCTGTCTCTGGTTGAGAAGCTGGCCATTTTCCTGAGCTTCCTTCATCTGCTTCCACAGCTTCCTTATATCAACAGCGATTTCTTGAGTCTACATCAATGAACAAGTCATTTTTCAATTACCTATAGGCATCTAGGTGGTATTATGTGTTGTAGCATATTTGAACGATAAGTTATTCACGATGGTGGGAAGATAGAAAAGTATGGACAGAATTTGTAGAAAGAGCAGAGGAAGAAGAAAGTGAAGAGGAGGAGCCGGAGGAAGTTAACATGAGGGAAGCGTCAGGCATGGCTAGCCGGCTTCGATGTACCTAGGGGCCAGAATATGATGGGATTAAGTTCCTATCCCCTACCCGACTTCATTGTTGGACACAGGGAGCAGATATAAAAAAAAAAAATATAAAAATATATATTAAGGGCGAAGGGTACATCTACGTCAAAAACTGCAGGAAATTTTCATTTTTAAATTATATCTCAAGAACGGACTTTGAAATTGAAAATCTGAATCAACAGCGCACTGTGGTTTGGTAACTAAACGAAAGATAACTACGTACATACATGTCACATTACTTCGTCTGTTATATTTTATACAAAACTGTGATATGCTATTGGGGGAATGGTCACAAATAGTACACTGCTGTGCTGTGCATTGGTCTTGAAAGAATGTAAACAGTGTACAAAGTATCAGGTAATTTTTTCTACAACTACCTTTATAGGCAGTAGGCACCGTGTGTTAGTACATACAGCGCTATATGTGGCCAAATTTAGCAACTAACTGATGAAGATTTCATTCCGCGGTTGAAAATAGTGCTGGATATTATTGTGATATATCTTGTTTTTGTTTTGTGTTTGTTTTTTTCTTGTTCATATGGATTTATTTTGTTTTGTTGTTTTTTTTTGTGTTTTTGTTTTGTTTTTTATTGTCTTTTTTGTTTGTGTTTGTTGTGTTATTTGTTGTTTGTACGTCTAAAACGTGTTCTGACTAAAATGGCGGCTTGCCTCTTTAAGATTTACTGATGAGATTCATAATTTGCCCAAAAATTTTAAAATCCGTATTTAATTAAACAATTTTCACAATTTGCCATTATCGACGTAGGACAAACGACGCTGCTTCATCAGGTTGTTGCGCGACATTGCCAATTTGAGCGCTTCATTCGTTTTCACTAGCGCCCTCAGTGGCCAATCTCAGTGCCTACAGAAATACATCTCTGGGAACAGTTATGGGACTTCTTTTTACCAGTCACAATCTAAAAAGTTATACTCTATGTCAACTCGATATTAATCAATCACGGTCAATTGTAATGTTTCACTTTTCTCTTGTTAAGCAGAATCTTACTTTTGGAGAAGATTGTTTACTTTTCTCTCTTCAACTTATGTACTACTATGATGGCAATGTTGTAAATGATCTATCTTCTATTGTTCTAACAAGTTGAGTGCATGTGTTAGCTAACCTTGGACATGTCACTTTGCAGAGTGAAGGCAGTGACGAGCACAGTGAAGTTGTCCACCCTCTCTTGCAGCGTCACCTCGTCACTGATCTGTATTGCCAAGAACTTGGCCACCTCTTCTTCAAGGAACTGATTGGTCGCTTCCACCTGCAGGGCGATCCTATACGGCCAAGCAATCGCCGCCCACTTGCATTCAAAGTCTTCCTGATCGAGCGCATACCAGAAGTGATCCAGAATCTCGTATTCCTACAGACACATGAACACACATATTGATACTGTGTTGATGTTCTCACTTACATTTTACTTGACTTACTTAGACTTTCTTTTTCATGTAAAATATTTTTATATTCCCATTGTGTGTCATAAACATTCGTAAATTACATCCCATTTTCACATTATCGTGCAGTCAATCAACCATGAGGGTTGAAGCAAGGCCACAAAAGTATTGGAATATCTTGTAAGCACAGAAATAAACTAATTCTTTGGGTAAAGATAAATTGAATGGCCATTGTAAAAAAGGAAAGCTCATTTTGTCAATAAAGATCTATTACAATTATTCTTGCCTTTTCCTTTGGTAATTTCTTCCTCTCTCGTAAAAGAAACTTGATTAACTCTCTAAGCATTTAATAACTTTTAACAACCACTAAATGTTTAAACACTTACCTGTCCCATAGCATCCCTCCCTAGCAGAGGCGGACTGGGATGCTGGGTTTCGGGGGGGCGTGGTGCAGCTGGGGTTTGGGCTATTATATCATATAAATGTCTTTGTTTTGTTGTGTACCATTAGGTTTAAGATATCTTTTATATTGACGATGTCCATACATGTACTATGTATATGTCTACGGTTGAAATAAATTGAAATTGCCCCAGCCGCCGGAGGCAAATACGCCGAAGGCGTAAAAATTCTTTTGGGGTTGCATTGAACTTTATGGCCTAAAATACAATTTTAGGGCTCAATTAACAGAGGCCACCCTACTAGTAGCAAATAATTTCCATTATATTCAATTAATAACATTGAATATTTACAATAAATATTGCAATTTAAATTCAATTTTAATTTCAAAGTAATACTTAAAGAGTGGGGTTAGGATTTTTTTAGCAATAAACAGAGAAGTATTTAGACACCTAGGAACATTCTGGTAGCAGCCCGGGGGCCTGGACAGCCCAGAGGCCCGGGATGCGAACCCAACCCCGCATCCCTAGCACCTCCGCGCCTTTTGATGCACCGTTTAGCTGTAAAATGCAATCATAATTTGATCCCAAGGCATCCACTAGTGTTGTATGGGAGTCTAGTGAGAGTGTCTGTGTGATGCCAGAAAAGTCCCATTTCCCTCTACGATGCACGGTTTAGCTGTAAAATGCATTCAAAAATGGATCCTTAGGCATCCACTAGTGTTGTATAGAAGTCTAGTGAGTGTGTCTGTGTGATGCCAGAATAAGCCCCGTTTCCCTCTACGATGCACGGTTTAGCTGTAAAATGCAATACAAAATTGATCCCAAAGCAGCCACTAGTGTTGAACGGGAGTTCAGTGAGGGTGCCTGTGTGATGCCAGAATAAGGCCCGTTTCCCTCTACGATGCACGGTTTAGCTATAAAATGCAATTAAAAATTGATCCCAAGGCAGCTACTAGTGTTGTATGGGAGTCTAGTGAGGGTGTCTGTGTGATGCCAGAAAAAGCTCTGTTTCCCTCTACGGTGCACGGTTTAGCTGTAAAATGCAATAAAAAATTGATCCCAAGGCAGCTACTAGTGTTGTATGGAAGTCTTGTGAGGGTGCCTGTGTGATGCCAGAATAAGCCCCGTTTCCCCCTACGATGCACGGTTTAGCTGTAAAATGCAATACAAAATTGATCCCCAGGCAGCCACTAGTGTTGTATGGGAGTCTAGTGAGGGTGCCTGTGTGATGCCAGAATAAGCCTCGTTTCCCTCTACGATGCACGGTTTAGCTGTAAAATGCAATTAAAAATTGATCACAAGGCAGCTACTAGTGTTGTATAGGAGTCTAGTGAGGGTGTCTGTGTGATGCCAGAATAAGCTCCGTTTCCCTCTACGATGCACGGTTTAGCTGTAAAATGCAATAAATAATTGATCCCAAGGCAGCCACTAGTGTTGTATGGGAGTCTAGTGAGGGTGCCTGTGTGATGCCAGAATAAGCCCCATTTCCCTCTACGATGCACGGTTTATCTGTAAAATGCAATTAAAAATTGATCACAAGGCAGCTACTAGTGTTGTATGGAAGTCTAGTAAGGGTGCCTGTGTGATGCCAGAATAACCTCTGTTTCCCTCTACGGTGCACGGTTTAGCTGTAAAATGCAAAAAAAAATTGATCCCAAGGCAGCCACTAGTGTTGTATGGAAGTCTAGTAAGGGTGCCTGTGTGATGCCAGAATAAGCCCCGTTTCCCCCTACGATGCACGGTTTAGCTGTAAAATGCAATACAAAATTGTTCCCAAGGCATCCACTAGTGTTGTATGGGAGTCTACTGCAAGTGTCTGTGTGATGCCAGAATAAGCGCTGTTTCCCTCTACGATGCACGGTTTAGCTGTAAAATGCAATACAAAATTGATCCGAAGGCAGCCACTAGTGTTGTATGGGAGTCTAGAGAGGGTGTCTGTGTGATGCCAGAATAAGCCCCGTTTCCCTCTATGATGCACGGTTTAGCTGTAAAATACAATTAAAAATTGATCCCAAGGCATCCACTAGTGTTGTATGGGAGTCTAGTGAGGGTGTCTGTGTGGTGCCAGAATAAGCCCTGTTTCCCTCTACAATGCACGGTGTAGCTGTAAAATGCAATCAGAAATGTATCCCAAGGCAGCTACTAATGTTGTATGGGAGTCGAGTGAGGGTGTCTGTGTGATGCTAGAATAAGCCCTGTTTCCCCCTACGACAGGGGCGGACTGGGGTAAAATGGCCCGTGATGCCTGGTTTTCCGGGGCCTGTACGAGGTGGTGTAGCGCAGCTGGGGTCTGGGGCAAAGCCCGAGCCGCCGGAATCATAGCCTATACGCCGAAGGCGCAATTAATTTCTTGGGGTTGCATTGAATTTTATGGCTTCAAATATGATTTTAGGGCGCGATTAACAAAGGCCACCCTACCAGTAGCAAAATAATGTCTCTTATATTCATTTTATTACATTGAATATTTACAATCTAATTACAATAAATTCAATTTTAATTTAAAATTAATACTTATATAGAGTAAGGTTAAGATTTTTTTTAGCAATATACAGAGAAGTATTTACATCATAGGAAGTTTCTGGTAGTAGGTAGGTAGTAGGTAGGTAGGCCCAAAGGGCCCAGATTTGCCCGGGGGCCGGGATGCGTTCGCATCCTGGCATCCCTAGCCTGTCCGCGCCTGCTTCCTAGCATTCGTAGTTAACTTACCAGAAGTAGTCTCTTGGTTATTTCCTCCTGGCCCCGGACAGTCATTATGATGGTTTCCATCCAGTCCCTTATGTCAAAGATTTGCTCAATTGAAGCAGGTTTTTCCCCCAACTTTTTGTTGACACCCTTAAATTCCTCTAGAACCTGAAAAATAAAGTGTTCATACTTCATATCTTCTTCTTTCTAACACCCAGAGTTGGAACTTATGCCATTCTCTGTCCAACTAAAGGTGCCGGTAAAGTTATACCACATAAATAAATGGAATAAATAATTCTTGGCATGGTAATATAAGCACTCACAAGTTTTTGAGGGTATAATGTAATGTTTTTTTGTGTTTTTCCCCTCCTTGGGCCAAGCTGGCTTTTTCAGCCATTCTTTTGTCTAACTATGTATCCAATATAAAACCGCTTTCTTTTCTGGCCTGCTCATGTCATTGGGCAGGGAGTCAATAAAAACCTTGAGGGCAGTATATCTAAAAAGATGTGCCCTGTCTTGTACTACAGAGCTACACAATTTGCATGTTGCCGGTTCTTTGCTGATGTTAAAGCGGTTCAGGTGATGCTGTAGGACGTCATGGTCTGTTGCAAGCCGGAACTGGGCGGTGGCCGTCTTTCTGGACCAATTCTTATCAGGCCCTGCCTAGAAGCTGTCTCACCAGTGATCTCAACACCCGAGACCCAAGTAGCCCCGCCCCCTACCCCAACCCCAAACAGCACCAGAGTTCAACCATTGTATATACTGTACACACTAGTTTTAGTATTCTTCCTATGATGACCAAGACAGTGTTCGAAACGTCCAGAGTATATTTGTGTTTGTGTTATTTGTGTTTTCTTTGCTACGTGGCATGCCTAATGGTTTCAGGTAAGCTGTTGGCTCATATCCTTTTTTCCCTCTTCTGTGTATCTGTATCTAGGTAGTTTTAAAAAGTATCTTGGTCAACACTGTCTATTCTATCCAATACCCAATTTTGGGGAATTATTTTAAGTTTTTATTTTAAAAATAGTTTATGTTTAATGTTTATCTAAATTTTGACCTGTACTAATCCCCCCCCCCCCCCCAACACACATGTTACCAACGAGCACCCACCTCATCAACCTGCTTGCGCATGTACGCTGCGAACATGTCCAGAAGTTTGGTCGCCAGCTCCTGCCGCTTGTTGACTAGCACCTGCTTTGTGGGGCCGACGTTCACTACAAAAGGTCCGATGAAGATTGTCTCGGGCAGCAATACCTCGAGATTGTGTTTCAGTCTCAACTGGATCGCCACCTCTTCCTTCAGTTCATTGGGCGTGTGATTCTCAGACTCGAATTTGCTTTATGAAACAAACAAATTTAATACAAATTAGTAATTACAAATGAATAACTTTTTCAGGCAATGTTTTTTCAGTTAACACTAATATAGTAGAACTTCATAATATACTGTACAAGTTGTACATTTTTCTCAGAAACAGTTTTTAAATGAAGCTTGTTATCATTGTTCTTCTTCCTACTTGCAGTTCCTATGGGCAACTGTATGACAGCAGCGTGTTGCAGCACGAGTGTTGTCGGAAAATTTCAACCAAATCCGTTACGCCGTTTGACCTGTGCGCGACGAACAACATTTAAAATTGCAAAATATATGGCCAAAAATAAACAATATTTGGTTACAATATGGCGGTTAATAAAAAAATTTCAAAACTTTTGACATGTGTTGTTACCATTATTGTGCATACTATTACTATATTAAACAAATATTGAAATCTGGCTGTAAGTTTTAATTTAAATAAATAAAATAAAACATTGGATTTGTTTCAGTAATTATTTTTTTGTAGGTTGGCATCTTGACGGATTTTTTTGGTTATGTTAACAGCATCTAGTTTAGAAATCCCGAGTATTGACTGAAAATCTCAACCAAATCCGTCAAGCCGTTTGACCTGTGCGCAACGAACAAAATTTTGCACTCAAACAAACGAAAATATTTGCTTACAAAATTGAGGTAAACGTTACAACTTTAAATCTTTTATCACGTGCCGGAATATGTGTTTTGGAAATAAATGTAAAAATAGTATTTAAATCCGTCCATCAGTTTTAACAGAAAATTAAAACTCGTTATTTGATATAAGCCTAATTACTTTTTTGTAGGTTGGCGTCTTGACGTATTTTTCTGGTTATGTTAACAGCATCTAGTTTGGTTATCACGAGTGTTGACTGAAAATCTCAACCAAATCCGTCAAGGCGTTTGACCTGTGCACGACAAACACAAAAATAAAACTTGATATGTTTCACTAATTAATTTTTTGTAAGTTGGCATCTTGACGTATTTTTTTGGTTATGTTAAGACCATCTAGATTAGTGGTCACGGGTGTTGACTGAAAATTTCAGCCAAATCCGTCACGCCGTTTGACCTGTACGTGACGAACAAAATTCTGTACACAAACACACAAAGCGCCGAGCGAGTTGAAATGAGAGATTCACTCCGCTTCACTATGCTCATCTAATTATTTATATATTATCAATTTATCTTTTTATTATATATTATAGTTATTTATTATTTATATATTAATTTTTATAATCATGGTGAATGTGTCAAGGAAGTGCACCTCTACAAAAACAAAAATCATTATGGTGGTATCACTTGTATGGCCTCTACCCGAGACATATGACAACAGTCAAGAAAAACGAAGCATTGTTTTACCTTACGTAATCGTCGGTGACCAGTTTCCACAGGTCTATGTGAGCTATGTACTCCATGGAGTAGGCAATCAATGGAATGATGGCTTGTCTGAAACATGAGCATGTCGTATTAATCTGCACCCTTGAATGTGGGTATAAATCTCCCCACTAGTAGTGGCTTGTGAAAAGATGAGGGGGGGGGGGGGGGGGGGGGGTGCTGCAACCCAATTTTTATGTGACATGGTCACACTCACAGGAGAGTTAACTATTCATTTGTCCACAAAGGAACAAAGGGGAGCAGTTGTCGCTGGACACAGAGCACAGAGAATGACAAAAAACACCTTGCACAAAGTCAAGATAACAATTTCAGATTAATCAAAACACTCGACACAATACTCAAACTACACTAATATACGAATTAAAAATATCATATCATATATTCAGAAATTTTTTTTGATGCCTTCCTTGCATTCTCTTGGTAGATTAAATTATTATTATTTATTATTTTATTAATTTAATTTAATCTCTCTATTTTATTTTTAATCCTCTCTATGTGAAATCTGCAAATACTGCCAATTACCAAATGTCTTGTATTGCCTTCATTTTAAAACATAAACACAAAAACAATAAATGAAGGCTGGTCCACACAGATTTTTAAGACATACGATTTAAGGTTTAACGCGTAGTCGTAAAGTTGGATCATAGGAAACACGTACGTACTGGCGTTCACACAAAGTTTTAGTTTTAAGACGTTGTTTTCATTGTTGTTTTTAAAACAACGTCTTAAAACCTTATGCATTATGTCTTCAAAATCTGTGTGGACCAGCCTTAAGTAATGAGAAATTACTCAAAATAAATCAAACAAAACCAAATGTCATTAGGCCTAACTTGCCTGTAAGCTCGCTCAAGTCTCTCCCTGTTCTCACACACTTCCTTCTCCTTTAGCCCAACTGAAGATAGCTTTAGGTCCTCGGCAAACTTAAGTTTCTCAAGAATAGATGGATGCACCTGTCTGACACCGTGAGTTAACACTATTGCATTGTCAAAAAGACTGATAATAGTTTTCTGAAAAGAGAAAAAACACATTTAACTGAGAACTCCTAACTGAGATTAAGAAAGGTAGTGTGAATAAGCTATACAGCACATTACATACATGTGTACGTGTTTAAACAATCTTACGTTATCCTGCTTCCAATGCATAAGGGCCATAGTTCGATTCTGGTTCGGGCAGAAGTTTTTCAACTTCGGAAATTGTATTATACTGCTGTACGTATATGTAAACTGTGACTTTGATGCGCATAATAAATGGTATAATGTCAGTTCTTGTAACTGAATGGATGAAGAAAAACTACAAGTTCATTTATCTGTAGTAAATAATATTGCATTGCACTTGAAGTAATAAGAATTCCGTCAGAAAGAGGACGGAACAGCTTCACATACCTCAAACTGAAACGGGTCTGTGGAATAGAAAACCTTCTCGTCATCCATCTTAAGGAAGATCATAAATATTGGATTGGATGCGGGGTTGAACTGAGTGGTGATCACATCTTCTCCCCACACAAAGTCTTCGGGACACTCCAGCGTACACAGGCACGGCGTCTCCAATAGTTTCACATAAATCTGGATTGAGTTGTTGACAAGATTTCGTATTGCCCCCTGAAAAGAGTATAGCTCATTGTGACTATGCATTGTTTTAGGCATCCAGCACTTCAAAATATAGTTGTTGAACTGTAGTGGATGCCAGTTGGTAAGAAGTGTTTCACCGTATTGCCCCCTGAAAAGAGTATACTGTATAGTGTATAGTATACTGTATAGCTCATTGTGACTAAGCATTGTTTTAGGCATCCAGCACTTCAAAATATAGTTGTTGAACTGTAGTGGATGCCAGTTGGTAAGAAGTGTTACCCCGTATTGCCCCCTGAAAAGAGTATACTGTATACTGTATAGTATACTGTATAGCTCATTGTGACTAGTCCCATGTTCCGGTTTACAGTGCCAAAGTACACCATCATAATATACAGGACAAAGAAAGGACCCTATTAGGGCCTACTACCCTTAATTGGCTCCAGGTTGTTCAGTATAATCCCCCCCCCCCCCTCTCGTTTGTCACCAGTGAAAAAGCATTCACTTTACTTGTTGATACATATTACAGTGATGGTGTTTTTTGAATGTTTGAAACTCTTAATATGTTTTTTACGTAACACGTCAAAATGAAACAATTTCTCGACAAAATTCCAGGCATACATGTTAATATGTTTACAAGAATATGCCTAGTTGTAATAGAATTGAGTTGGGTTAGAAATATGAATGGTTAAACGTTGATTGTGTTCTAAATTTGTATCAAAATCAATCCGACAGCTAGGAAAGAAATCCTGGATATGAATTGTTTTCTGTGACATTTTAAACTGTTAAGGCCTAACTACAATTGTCGGGATCGTAAACAGGATCGGGGTTGCAATCGTACATTTTCCCATTACAATTGTTACTGCATTACGATTTAGTTGTGAAGACTGAAGAGAGATATAAGACCCATGTAAGTAAACTTTTTCACGATTTCCGGATTGCAATCCCAAAGCCGACAACTGTGGGTAGGGCTAAGTCCTCTAAAAGTATAATGTCTCCCATACATATGTATGTATTTGATTACTCACCTCCATACGAAATTTAATCATACACATCATACGTGACAACTTGGAGATTTCATATATGCTCCATTTGTGTTCCAAAATATTGAACCATCCTTTTCCCACGTCTCGCAAACACATTCGTGTTTCTTGGGCAATATTTTCCAGCCATATGTTGTGTAGAAAGGCCATCACCTGGCAACATATAAAGCACATGAAGGTTGTGGTTGCATCCAGTCAGAAAGTAAATACTAATTAATCTATCTTATCATTCTTTACTTGTAGTACAATATAAACAATATAGATGTCCGAGTCTATATGATTCAGTATGGACTCGGCAGTAGGCTCACGTGGTAAACTGGTTAACGTAGTGACCGAGTACATTAGAAAGAGGATCCAAAGTTCAAGTCAGTATAGGTACTCACATTGTTAGTGCACTGTATTTGTGCAGCCTCAAATTCGTCCAGGGAAACAAACTTTCCATAGTTGGTCGTAAAGAGACTCATGGCGCTTGCCTTAAGACACTGTATGACCAGGAACGATATCGCTTCGTACGACTCGGGTATGACAAACAAGTGGTACCAGCGGTAATGTTCTCGTGTGCCAAGGAAGTCCGCCATTGGTGATGAGAGGCAGCCTTTAGATGGTAAACAACATTCATTAATGTAGGTTAATCTACATTGAAAATAAAGCATGGAATCAAACGTTGTCAATTCTGACGCATTCTTACAATATGATGGATGTCCAGGACAAGACAAGTAACTGGATTAGGCACTTAAAACACCCTACTGATTTATAAATATAATATACTATAGTTAAAAACTTTAATACTCTGGATTTGGAAGAGGGTGGAGAAATAAGCGTGTCTCTACTGGTTGACCAGATCCAGCATGATGGCATAATAGTCAAATGTGGGCATTTGAGAAGAAGACTCTGGATTTTAAATTATTCAATTAGACAATTACTGTATATTGTAAAAAAATATTATTTCTATGTTCAGGCTTCAACAACAGAAAGAACTAACAAAATATTGCTTCCAGCAATATAACTACTATTAACTTAAAAAACAAAAATAAAAGTTAGTGATATTTCCCTGGAACCCTAGGCCTACTTATGGGCCAGTTTACAGCTAACCATCCACCTGCAAGCAAGCAAGTCTATCAGCCTTCATGCCCTATTGCACCTCCATCAGTTCACGTAAATGCAATACAGATACTGTACGAGTGTTTTAATCATTACTTTCTCATGTTTTTAAACTTTTAATCGATCAACAATCGTGCATGTTAAGTCGCTTATCGATTGATAACCGAATCAAAATTACCATTATTTAATCATAATGGAGCTGCAACTAAAGCTCACTGGTGCACATTTACAGTTGACATAACACCCCCTCCCCCCCTCCATCCCGTAATGCTCATGCGGAAGCACTAAGAAATATCATTAAGCAATCAGCGGGCCTACGTGTATTTTGATACCCAAGAGGACGAGACCCCATCCAACTGCAAACCAACATAAACAGAGGTTAAGCACGCAAAGGAAAGCGTAGACATTCTAATAATGAATGGTAAGTTTCAAATCTCTCGTTCGATTATTGATAATTTTTGAAAGTAATGATATTGATGGATATATCAATTATTAAACGGCAACCCTACTACATAGTACACATACCGTACTGACTCTCATCGCTCAAGGTTGGATTTAAATGATTGGATAAGATTCTTTGATGAGTTATGCAATAGAATAGATCAGAAATAATAAATGTACCTTTTTCAGGTACCGCATCCCAGTTACACTCAGATTTGGGAATGTTTATAAATGGATAGAAGGAGAGGTAGGTCTCGAAGACATATCTAAAACTCAAGTCGCATTGGGTTCGCTTGTACGACATGTGGACCTCTTTTTCCAACTAAAAACAAAAGGTCGCTTAATAGTGGAATGTGATGACATTGGTATTCTGAAATACCTGTTTTGAACAAAATGATATTAGTGGGGAGATATATAACTGGAACAGAACAAACAAAGAGAACGAGTGCCATAAAAGTAGAATTGAGGTGCTCGCTTTGCTTGCTTAACTACATACATTGTTTCTTGATTAACACTTTACATTGAAGCAGTGCACACCACACGTGCAGTCCTGTCTTAAGTGTGCTTGTGTAAGGAATAAACACGCCGGTGTTTAACCTGTTATGTAGGTAGGGCTTATACTAAAGGCAATAGGCAACACGGGTACGACTTTTTTTGTTAAACCAAGCACTTAGTTTAATAGTATCGGATACAAAAAGTATATTATGCAAGTCCAAAGTATGTTATGAAAGTAGGTGCCAATCAGCTGGAATGGTATATAATGTGAGGAAAGGATCCAACAGCTTACCTTCGTGTAAGAAGACGGATTTGCGAGTTTGAAGTACACATAAAAAACATAATACAAATATAAATATAACGAGACGTTTCGACCGAGGTCTTGTTCACTCGAGAGGAGAAGAAGAATGCATTCTTCTTCGGTCGAAATGTCTCGTTATATTTATATTATGTTTTTTATGTGTACTTCAAACTCGCAAATCCGTCTTCTTACACGAAGGTAAGCTGTTGGATCCTTTTCTCACATTATATACCAAGTCCAAAGTAAAAAAGAAATTTTTAAATAGGTTTAATGTGGTCGCATTCATTCAAGTTTCAACTCGGGGATCTGAAACGCGTACAGGTGGCTGTGACGTCAAGATTCATTAGACATGGCGTCAAAGTCTACTTGATCTCCGCCTGTCGGAGGTTCGTCGAACTCCCAAGTTAGGTCGTCGCAAGGGAACGAAAATCGCCATTTTGTATCCCACTAAAAAAAACTGTTATAGTAATAATTAAATATCTGTTGTCGATCATGTAATACAATACTTAAAACACCTAAAAGAGACATTTTGATAGAATACAATGATTGAAGATTATAAAATATGATGATTTTTCCTTTTTAGGAGGTACTAATTCTATTTGACAGATCACTTCATTTGTTTTCTTTCACGTTTCTCCCATTTGAATAACATGTGATTTTTAACATTGTGGAACGGACTGCGATGACCTAAGTTGGGAGTTCGACGAGCTTCCGCTAGGCGGAGATCAAGTAGATCTTGACGTGGCGTAACAGACCAATCGCTGAGGCGGTGAGCGTACACAGACACAAACCATGACGTCAAATCCCATCAACATGGCGGCGGCTCGTTTTTTGCGGCCTTTTATTTATCTTTACTAAACCAATTATTTTGAGGCATAGACTGATTCGTTTTTCAAAATTCGAAGACACAAAATTATTAAATGAGAGACAAGGTATGGTATTTAAAATTGATTACAATTTTCATACGCGTGTTCCCTATTGTGATCAAAAGTTTTACCTTGTCAAATCTATCAGCCGGTATCTTCATTGTACTATCTCTCGTTGCCATTTTGAACATCCTCTGAAGACTGCTTTCCTTCATGTCTTCCAGCCCAGGAAACATCATGCAATCCACGTATAGTTGATACCTACAAGTAAGCGATCCACCAGGTAAATTGTGACGAAACTTCATAGCCTTATTAAATCATGTTTCCTTTTTATTTTCGAATGTGCCATTTACAAATTTGCCTGAAGTATATATTGTTGTCAAACTTCAAATGGTAACCTTTTTTCGTGTGGGGGACTGAAAGATTGAGTGAGTGTAACACACATAAATACAAAGTTGTTTTATTTATTTGTTGTTATACATTTCATAATCATTCATCAATCCTCAAATAACAGATTCTTTCCTTTCAAAAGCTCTACATCTCCAATTTGTGTTACAAATGCCAACACCATTGCCATGCATTGGGACTGCCCAACGATATCGATATAGAATTAATATATTGTACATTATCACGATATCAAACTTGCGCCTAATAAGCTAATTGTTAATAAAAAGACGATTCAGACACGTAGACAGTAGAAACTCTTCTTCTACTCATGCTGAGTGATCAAGACCACTAGTTGGCCGAAACATCTCAGTTTATTTGTCTTCTCATCTATATGTTCCTCTAAGCGACCTATCTACTTTCTCAGGTAAGCTGTCGTCCTTCTGTACCTTTCCCCTCACTAGAACATGTTTTATCTTGTTATATATATACTGGATTAAAGAGAGGCCAAAAGGCTAGTAATATGATAGGTAGAATGATAGACCCCAACTGCTTACCTGAATTGTAGACCGTTGTGGTATAGAGATAAAAGACAACATATATAGAGGACAACACAAGTTTTAATATTGGAGAACTTGTGTGTCCACTATATATGTTGTCTTTTATCTGTATACCACAACGGTCTACAATTCAGGTAAGCTGTTGGGGTCTATCCTTTTACCTATCATATATATATACATGGAGGGCACATGGCACCTCAGATTGTACCAATGTATAACTATAAACTATATACATGCAGTGGTGTAGTGCCAAATTTACCAGTACGTATACGCTTCAGTGGGAAGCTGGAGGGACACATCTTTCCAGACAAAAGAAAATGGGGGGTTTGGGGGGCAGAGCCCCCCAACAATGGCGCCACAGGCGATTTAGAAAAAACAGGCTTTTTAGAGTGTGTTTTGAGCGTTTTAGATACCAATACCGGACTGAATGTAATCCCAAAATACTGCAGTTTTTGTAGTGCAAAACCAGAAAATCACCAAAAATACTTGGAACACTGACGAGAATTGTTCAGGAATACGTTTTGGGGTGTGGGAAGTGATTTTGCGACACACACGCCGCCCGTGGCCCGTATAGGTATATCTGTTGATAGTTGACTGTTGATAATTGACACCACAATATTTTTACCAAGCGAGACAATTGTATCCCACTTGGTGTATTGGCGGGACGCGGGACTTAAAATTGAATATCGGGACTCCCCCAGGGGTGGTCTTAGAGGAATTGAGGCCTTGTGCCAATTAAATGCCAGTGCCAGAGAGCACAATTTGACCAATGGAGAAAAGCTGACAATCGAGAATAATGTGTCCGTCATTCGAGGCATGTTACGACCGTATCATTGCGTATCACTCGTATCATAACCAAAACCAGTGTGTATACGAAAGTTTTTTTAGCCGGAGCAGTGTGTATACGGCAGTGGTACTCAAACTTTTTTCCTGGAGGGCCACTTTTCCAAAAATCCAAGTAAAGCTGGGCCGCACCAATAAAAGTAAGCAGTGGCGTAACTAGGAATTATTTCGGGGGGGAGGGGGGGTAACAGGGAAAAGTGAGGTGTGGAAATAGCAAAGGATCTGGGGCAAAGCCCCAGCAGCCGGAGGCCTTTTCGCCGAAGGCGCAAAATTTGTTCGACTATTATATAGATGTTTCGTGCTTCTTCGAGTCAAAGCGAAAAACTCGAAGCATTACCCATTCATTAGTTTATATTACGTCACAGGTAACAAATACCAAGTAAAGTTTAGTTGGTTGGCGATATATCATAATTCATCACAAATACAATAATTTTTCCATATACAGCAAACAAATAGTTAAAATAGTAAAATATATTAATGAAAACGCAAAAGCTCTGGGCCGCAAAATTGTTCAGGAGGGCCGCATGCGGCCCGCGGGCCGCAGTTTGAGAACCGCTGGTATACGGCGTATACGCCCGTATACGCACCACTACACCACTGTATACATGACTGACACTGACAGCTGTCATGACTAGTGAAATTAGCATTAATTTTTTTTATTTAGCATTTAATCTCAAACATTTAGCACTAGTTAGTTTTATAAAGGCAAAATTTTAGTATATAGTACTGTAATAAGTTTTTATCTGAAATCAGGGTTTTAGCAACAAAATATTAGTTGTGGACCAAAAATTGTCATCAAAAAATTAATTCTTTATTGATTAAGACTGTTCATTGGGTGCTTACGTTTACTTGATCTGATCAGTGTCTCCAGATCACCTATGTCATGTCATCAGTTCATTCGATCACTTGAGGTTTAAGAATGCATAAGCGGTGGGAACCGCGAGAATTGCAATGATAGAATGACAACACGAATACGAGAAAATATCGATAGGAGGATAAGCAAATTTGAGTTGGCCTCTACAACATAGGCTTACTTGATAATTAATTTTCCTGCTTGATTGGGTGACGTTGGCCTCTACATTACTCTAGGACTAGCCTCAGAGACCTCTAGCTCCACAAAAGCCTCAAGTGAGGTTAGGTAGGCCTATGCCTTGGATGCTTACTCTTACCACTGTCTATAGGTGTATATAAATCACATTCTCAATTTTAACCAAATTTGGACTTACCTCCATTGCGGAAACATAATTGTCCCCCTCTTCTTTTACCAGATAATGCCAGGTCAGCTGCAGCCATTATCGTTTCTACCGCGCTTTTAGACTGATCTACCCAAATGATCTGCACCAAAGACAGATCACAGATCTTGTGATTTCACGAGTGATCGAGTCAAGTAAAAGAACAAGGATGATACGACTGAACCAAGTTTACGTAAGCAAAGTAACTGATTGGTTAACTCGGATCAAGTAAACGTAAGCACCCATTGACACTATGGATACAATAAAAACTAATATAGGCTAGTAACCAAATGGAAATAGTGGAATGGAATCTATGTAGAAACTAGTGAACTATTACTCACTTGATGGTGCCCTCTACGTAGTTTCGTCTATTGACTGCATCAGCAATCCTATGCGCAAAATTCACGGGATCTTCTGCTTTGAACATGAGAAATAATCTTGGTACGTAGTGTCGTTCCTCGTGGCTATCTAGTGTTGCCACCTGGAAGTGTATCAACAAGTGGTTGACATACATATTATGCTTTGTATGTGTGGACCTACCCACCTTTGTATTTATCTTTTAAGCAGTACTCCTGAAATCTACATGTACCCTGTACATGAAGGTTTGTAGTACATACATTAATTATTAAATTTATTAAGCTGTCTATAGTACCAGTGATGTATCCAAAGGGGGAGCCATGGGCTAAAGACCCTCCCCCACCATGTGCACACGAATAGTGTGAGAGAGCGAGAGGAGGAAGGAACAGAGCTAAACCACCATGTTGCTTACTCCTAGTGATACTGAACGGATAACAAATTAAACTTATGATTGTAGGCTATGTCAAGCAACGCTGTTTTAAGCGACTGTCCGATTCGGAAACGTTTAAAGGCATTCAAGACATCAAATATAAACTAAAAAAACAAACGTCTTAGATAAAAGTTTTCCGGCGGCTGGGACTTTTGCCCCAGACCCCAACCTAGGTCATGAAATGTTCAACAACCCCATCCAAACCCAGTTTTGGAACTAATGACATTCTCTGCCAACTGCCCAGTAAAGTTTTGTCGCATATTTTCTCTTTCCTATCCACTCCATTTCTAGAAGGTCCCTTTCTGGTTTCATGGAGACACATGATGCTACACTTATCATTAATGTTTATACAGCTTAGCTTGAGAAGGGAGATGTGTATAGGAATAATGCTAACAAAGAACTGGTGCACAACCAGATGCCTCCCTCGCAGCACAAGGGCCAACGTTAACTCGGGCAGACAGAATGAAGAAACTGAAAATGTGCAGTATTTGGCTTCTCCAGCGTTAAGTTGCAGCAACCATATGCGTCAATACCTCAAGACCGACTGTATCCAACTCAGACCCACCTGATACAGCTTCCTGTCGGGATCATAGCCGGTGACGGCAACGGTCGTCCAGGAGTAGAGTTCCGACACGTTCACCTCGGGCTCTGTCATCGAGCACACACTGACTGTACAGTCACTGGACGAAGCAACGTTGTTGAGCTCGGCGGCGCTGTGAACTGGGACAAACGCTTCCCCGGGGACCGGGTGATGGACGTTGTCGGAGATTCCCATGTCCAGCCACTCGGAGGGGAGCCTTGTTTTATTTCAATTAGGTATTAGCTTTCCGTAATACACTTATCCGCTCACACACAAATTGTGGTAGAGACAGTTTTGGAAGTTGTTCAACAATACACAACATAGGCCTAATACTCTAAAATAGTATACATATAATTAATAATAATGATAATAATAATAATAATAATAAAAATAATAATAATAATAATAATAATAATAAAAGGAAATACTATGATACGTGGATAATTTTTGAAGTGGACTTTCAATCAAGCTGGGAGGTGTATCGACTGAGTGCATTGTCTTTTCGAAACAACAAAACGAACTTTGACAGCGGTAGTAGGGAATAAATTTGACAGAACATGACGTGAACATTAACATACCGAAGAACATTTAGAACTAGCCTAGTTTAAACTTATGAGAGGTGAATCCTTCGAGACAACATTCATCCTGACAATGGTTTTCGTGGTTTTCCATTACCCATAGAGTAGAATTACTAGGGTGGCTTCGAGAAATCGGCCACGACCGTACACACACAGTAACACGACGCAAAGGAGGCACACACGAGGACGACGCAAAGAAGATCATATCAATATACAGTGTATACTATGAACAAGTACTAATAAGACAATAACAATTCTGAAGTTGACCAAGGTACTTCATGGAAATACTTGACATTACATCCGTATAACATGTAAACACCGGCTTTGACTGAGATTGGTGACTGTTTAAACTACAGTAGTAACATGCGATTAGTGAAGTTAAATAAGGTAGACACATGGAAATACTTGACATAACGTCCGTATAACATGTTAACGCCAGTTTTGAGCGAGATTGTATGATTGTGACACATACATTCAATAAAAAATAAAAACATAATAATAATAATGTGTAGGATAGTGCGAAATTTTTTGAACTAAGAAGAATGAAGACTTCAAGAAGTTCTCCATCCTGATCAAAAGATCGACATGAAGTTCAACCCTTCAAGAACAATGCGCAGTAGACTATGAGACCTGTGTTGACGCAGCTTCCCGCACAGTGACAGTGTCCTGAGGACAGAGCACATACGTTGCTCAGAAACGTCGACCAATATGACATGTAAGTGCAATAAACGTTGACTTAACAACCCGTTGTATTTATAATTTTAACAATATTAATAGCCACGAAAGCCAAAAAGTCAAAAAGTCTAAGTTCAGTAATAGGTATATATATATATAATTGGAACTCAGAACAAGATACACATGTTCTAGTGAGGGAAAAGGTACAGAAGGACGACAGCTTACCTGAGAAAGTAGATACGTCGCTTTGAGAAACATGGTAGATGAGTTAAGACAAATAAATAAATACTGAGACGTTTCGGCCAACTAGTGGTCTTGATCACTCAGCGTGAACTTCTTCTACTCACGCTGAGTGATCAAGACCACTAGTTGGCCAAAACGTCTCAGTATTTATTTATTTGTCTTAACTCATCTATATGTTTCTCAAAGCGACGTTTATACTTTCTCAGGTAAGCTGTCGTCCTTCTGTACCTTTTCCCTCACTAGAACATGTTTATCTTGTTCTGAGTTCCAATTAACTCAGCCATTTTGACCTCTCCAAGTATACACTATATATATATATATATATATATATATAATATCTTCTCTCTTCTTCTTCTTATGCCAACAATTGACCTATTTGGTCATCATGCGTTTTTGCGTTTCCCAGTAGAGATGGGTTTCTTTTTCTGCCTCCGCCATATCTTTTGGCATTGCATCTCTTATACCTCTTATATCTTGCTACTCTTTATTCCAACATCATTTAGTTGGGTAAACGGGTGTTTCAACCATTGATCTTGGGCATCCCAGGAATCAGTGCCAAATAAATAAATTTTAAATATATAGGCCTATAAATAAAATAAATAGGCCTACTGTACGCTAATATGATGAGTGTGTTAGCCAGTAGAGATAGGACTCCTGTTCCCTTTGGTGTATGCCATTGCAACCAGAAAACACGTGATGGCATGAGATGTCAAATGTGGGCATAAGAGGAGGAGAAGAAGAAGAGGAAGAAGAAGACGATGAGATCAAGGTGGGGGGTTCACACGCAAACCCCCCACCTTGATGCTTTTTGTGTGTGTGGGGGGGACACTGATACATTAGGATGAATATCACTACACAATATTCATGCCCAAGCCAGGGTCTGCACCTGAAACTGAAACTGAAACGGTACCGGTACATGGTTCAGTAGGCCCACCCCAAACCCAAGTCGACCATGGCTACTACGTCAACAGAAAGCTTTTATGCTAACATAATTATTGTTATTTGTTTTGAAGTAAGAGTATGTTGAGTTTACAAAACGTTGCATGATATATCGTTAACCCCACAGCCCAGTGATACAATAGAGCCTAGGTCGCTCATCTCAACATGTTTGGCATTTTCCAGTAACGACGCTTATTTCTTTTATTTGTTTTGGTTGTCACTCGATACTAGGCCTACTGTATCGATACAGTAGTGCCACAATTTCATAATATCAAGTAATATCTTCTTACCGACAGTCAAATTCTTCATTATCAAACAATTCCAAAGGTAAAAAATTTACTCCACAGAATAGATCGAACCTTGAGTCTCTGTCCACAAATTCCTCAATTAATTCTGGTGGCATCAGAGTTTCTGGTTCAATCTTTAATTGTTTCAACAAGTTGGCAATTCTGTGAGAACCGTACTGCCGGCGCCTCCGTTCAATCTCTACGGTTCTTGGCAAACATCGAGGCATCACCACGTGCTCCATCTGAACCTTTGGCTTGAACGACTCAAACGGAAATGCCTGTAACGCAAAGACTTCTAGTGGAGGAAACCTTAGAACAAACTTGTAACACAATAATATGATATACTGATATATGCACATTGTTTCTTTTTAACTTGACACCAGCATTTGAAGGCCTCAAAAACCTGGTCTATGTAGAAATGTACTAAACAATCAGACTTTGACATATTAAATGGTATGACTTTCATATTACAAGATAATTGACATTAGATTAGATTATATTAAACACTTCAAGGCTGCAGATGGGCCATAACTGCCCGGTGACAACCTGTCCCAACCTTCCCCCCACCCTCTCTCATCATTTCCTCTATCCTTCATTCTATTTCTAAATTCCCTTACTGATTCGCACTCAACAACCTTCTCGGGTAACTCATTCCATTCCCGGACCGTTCTCTCAACAAATCCAAACCTACCCAGACCACTTCTTACCACCTGTCACTGAAACTTCCATTTATGATCCCCCCCCTCCCTCTACATACACCTTACAATCTGCTAAGGGTTTCCCCTCACCCTCTTTTCCCCCTAGTTGCTTTGTATAGATTACACATCCCATCACTCCTCCGCCTCTCCACTAAAGACTCCCAACCCAGCTCCCCTATCATTGCTGAAACGCCATCATAAACTCTCATCGCATTCCCTACCTTATCTTCCTCATACCTTCATTGCCTAACTTGTCCGGTAACCTTCCTTGCCGCCCTACGCTGCACCTTCTATAGCTCCAAGACCTCCCCCTTCCTACATGGATCCCACACTGCCCCTGCCCCATGTTCCAAAATAAGCAGAACCACAGTTTTGTAAGACCTATCCTTTACCTCCCTACTAGTTCCCTTCAGATTTCTCATAACAAGCCCTAGGGTTCTATATTCCTTCCTTACACTCTCTTGCACCTGGCCCCTCCATCTCAAATCTTTGGCCAATACAATTCTCAAATACTTAGGCCTATACTTCTTTAGGCCTCTTCTCTAAACAGTGGCGTATCCAGGAATTGGGAAAGGGGGGGGTTTTCAACCCATATTATAGAGAGTGGAGCCGAAACATAATTGGGGTTCCGGGGGGGGGCTTGCCCGAAAAAATTCTCGTCAAGGTCATTTTAGTGCAAATGATTACTCAGTATCTGGCAACACATTTTTTCCTTAGCACCGCTAATAAAAGGAACCTCAATCAATAATTTGCATATTTTTCGTATTGCTTTTGCTTTTAATTAGGCTACAACAATATACAATAATTATAAATGAATTTCAACCTTAAAGTTGGAATTCATAGTCGGCCCCTACACCTAGGGGCGCCCATTGTTACCAAGGTAACAGTTGTTTCCATGTTATTTCCCATAAACAAAACAAATCCATAGCAACAATGGGTGCCCCTAGGTGTAGGGGCCGACTATGAATTCCAACCTTGAAATAGGCTTACTGTCTTTTGATACTGTCTATTGAAATGTAAACGGTCATTTTCCATGTTTCCTTTGCAAAAGGGGGGGTTTTTGTCCCCCCCCCCCCTCCCCCCCCGTGTATACGCCACTGTCTCTAAAACACAGGCTTTTTCATGTAGGCCTAAGCTTACAGTTTCCCAGAGATAACAGCTAAACAGAGGCACAGAGGTTGATCAATGGGGGGGGGGGGGCACAATAAATTCCAGGTCAAAGTACTTCCTGGCGACACCTATGATGGGGGGAAATGCCCCCCACAAAAAAGTGGTGCAGGCGTTTTTTAATGTGTTTTTAAGCGTATTAGAAGTACAGGTTGTCTGTTGAGTGGGTTAATTTAACAATAGCCTGGGAAGGAGCTTTGGGAAGGGAAAGTTGGTGAAGATTTGATTGCCTGGTACGGTAACAGTAACGGGAACCTCATTCCCGGGCTATTAGAGCACCGACCTTTACAAAATGTAATTTTTATATGAGGGCCTAGCCTAGGCCTATTTCCAATAAACATCTTAATAACCAGGACCCGGATTCACAAGAGGTCCTAAGTCTTTTTTTGGTCTTATCTCTAAGACTGGCCTAACTTTGAATCTCTTGTGAATCCAGGAAAATATCTGAGAACAGACTTTAAAACATGTCATTGGAATGTTCATTGTGTCCTTGTCCCTACTAGAAATTAGTAACTTAAATGTGAAAATCCAGAAATTAAAAACCAACCCCGACTGGGAATCGAACCCAGGTCTCCCCAGGTATCCATATAAATTAGTAACTTGTTCGTGTGACCTGCGTCTGGTTTTACTTGAGGTCCAAAGTTAGGCCGGTCTTAGCGTAAGACCAGAACAAGATTTAGGACCTCTTGTGAATAGGCCTATAGGCCCAGGACTTTTAACAACCAGCATTAATACAGGCTAGGATAGCCTTAATGTAATGGGGGTACTAAGGGGACAAGCAGGGAAATTAGGGAGCAAGCCTACAGGGTACTAGTGAGGCCAGGCTGGAATATGCGGCGGTGGTTAGGGACCTGCATGATATTAAGGGGGAAAAGGCAATGGAGGGAGTAGAAAAAAGAGCAGTGAGAAGGGTGCTTAGAAGGGGTAAGAGATGGGAAGATATTGACAGGGGGGATGGAAGGATGGTGAGGGAGTATGAGAGTTTTACAGAAATGGTCAGGGATCTCGGATGGGAGTCACTCGAGGACAGAAGGAAGAGGGACTGGTTGAGATTGTTATTATTGATATTATTATTTGAGTTGACGTACTCAACAACTATGACCATATGACGTCAGGGATTGTTGGAAGAAAAGGGGCAAGTAGGTAGGAGGGCGGAGAGGCGGAAAAGTGAAAGGGGAGGAAAAAGGGAAAGGGATGTGGACTGCATTTTTAGGAAAATTGTACAGGGTTGTAAGGAAGCATGTGGGGTGATGAGAGTTACGTAGGGCAGTTAGTGCCCGGCTAGTTATAGGGGATGAACCATCGGCAGAAGTTAGAAAGAAGGGTTTGGAGGATAGACGTGTGAAGTTCTCCTTCCTAGGAACGACAAAACCATTGAGTGGAACGGGTTGGATGAGGAATCGGTGCCCACTGATGTCACAGGACAGAGGAAGGTTAAGGCTTTTGGGGACAAACTAAAACTCAGGTTGATGTAGTAAGTTAAAGGCGATGGTCCTGAGGAGGGAAGAGAAGGAAAGTGCAGAGGAACGAGGAAGAAGCGGAGGAAGGAAGTGACCGAAGGAGGAGTGAGAGGAAAGAAGAGGGAAGGAAGGAGGAAAAAGAGGGAATGAAGGACGAAAAGAAATGCTTGCCAACGGCAATAGCAGGAAAACAACAACAACAACATACATATGTTATGTGCTTACCACTTGTCGTCCAGCCGCATCATATGTAACCCATCTTTCCTCAGGTGCTAAGAATCTGGTTCTAATCGGACCAACAAGGCGGTGAATGACTGGTGTAAATCGTTCCGTTTTAGCTTGCCATGTCAGTTTCAAACGTTTTGGTGCACCAGGAGGTTCGCGCGGTCTCTCCCTCAAGCGACTGTTAGCGATTACTTCGGAATAGTAACCGCGCTTGGGATGTGTAACCCTTATATCCCCTGTGTATTCCACTTGCATGATTGCTGGATAGCCAACAGACCTCGATGATAGCGTCCAAAACAACACTCAGTGAAAACTAGGTCTAGCCTGGGATTCAGCAAAACAACGCCTAGGCCTAGGTCTATTGAACCTAGCCTAGCCAGATGTAACAAGCCCAAGGCTGGGTCCAGGGTAGGCTACGCCCCCTCAGTTTAGCACTAGCCGATAACCTCAATGATATAGGATTAAGCGTACGGTTCTGTCTATCCTATGTGTATTCAAACAAACAATCCAATAATTCACAAAATTAAACACTTTAAGTATAAGTATAGAAAATACCTGAATACGAACTATGTGCTCACCACCATGTGCTCACCACCCTACATGTGCACGTGTTTCTGATTCAAAAGATTCAAAAATCAACTTTTGTTTTATCCACAGCCTTTTTCAGCCTTCGCGGATAGACCTGTCTAAAAGGACAAGGCTGTGGTTTATACCTGCGTGACTTTGGCGACGATATCTCGAAGTCGAAAATGGCCGCCGACCATGTTGCCAACAGCTAAACCAAAATACGCTGCGCAACGCAAGCACAAACAACCAAACATCCTGCAAGCATTATAACAACGTTTTCTGCTTCTTTGTTTCTTTGGTTCTAAGGTTTAACAATCTTCAGCTAGTTACACAAGACATTTAGTGTGTACTCGTCAATTAACTCACCCATTTCAAATAGCCATTAACATTACAAGTGTGGACATGGTATTATACCAAATACCAATACACAATGTAAATACAACTTAATTACTAAATTTGCATCGTTTTTTTTTTTTAAACCTGATATGTTTCGCGCAACCAATACTATTATTATCAATCTGCAATTACCTATCCAAATGTGTATCCCAAACTGCGTGACAACCCGCAGTTTTTGAGTAAATGACCCCGGTTCGTACCTCCGTGCGGAAAATAATACGATATTACTAACTTTGCATCATTTTTTAACTAAACCCTGATAAGTTTCGCGCAACCAACACAATATTATCAATCAGCAATATATTATCTACCCAAGTATGTATTCCAAACAGCGTGACAACCCGCAGTTTTTGAGTAAATGACCCAGGTTCGTACCTCCGTGCGGAAAATAATACGTAATTGCTTACTTAGCATCATTTTTTAACAAAACGCTGATATGTTTCGCGCAACCAGTGCGATATTATCAATCTGCAATATATTACCCATCCAAATGTGTATTCCAAACTGCGTGACAACCCGCTAAGTCTGTTCCTCCCCGACCAGACCCGCTAAGCACACCAGCGAGTAAAGGGCGTTGAGGTGTGCTACAACTGCTACACCCTAACCTGATCATCTTCCTATCCTGCACTGAACCTATTCTAGAAAGTATCCTCAATCACAACCCATATCAACCCAAATCATCAATCTTTGGCTCTTTTCAGGGCCCCACCTGCCCGCGTGCTTTGTTACCGAGAGCTATGCCGGCGGAAGCGTATGCCACCCTAGCCGGTCAGGTCACGGAGGAGAAGTCAGACGAAATGCGGTCAGCCTCCTCCCCTTTCCCCTCTTGTACCCGGCTTCGAACTTGCCCATTCCATCAAACCATATTCCAACGGCCAACCACTCAACCGTATCGATTAGCCAAGTCACAAAAATGTACGGGGTGTAAAATAATGAAATAATGAGACAATGTAATACAAGCATACAAGTACGTGACTGTTCTATCCTGATTCACATAATATTTTAAAAAATGGCACGTATTTTTGAAGAATTTTTGATCTATGATGTATTTTCTTTCAATAGTATGTATTAAGTTATTAACATTATTAGGTTTTACAAATAAAACATACATTCACGAAAAAGCCTCATTCACGATAAAAACTTAGTAGTAAACTTTAACTTGAACGTAGACGCTAGGTCTTCATAAACTCATTTAATAACGTTTCGTCAAATAAATTCTGAGCATGTTTCGGCTCCATTTTCGATTTAGCTAGCCTAGGCCTTGCGCCTGGCGCTGATTGGTTCTTTCTTACTGTTAAGTAAAACTAAGTTTAAGTTTTGGTCGTGAACAATCATGTGATTTCCATAAGCCAAACCTTACTTTAAGTTGTAAGTTTACGGTTAAGTTTAATCGTGAATGGGCCAACGTCTGTCTACATATTCACATCTTACCTGTGTAAATCAAAAATGTTTCCTCCAACTAACGTACTTTTCTAAAAAAATTATTTTCCAAACGGAGGTACGAACCTGGGTCATTTACAGAAACTGCGGCGTGTCACGCAGTTTGGGAAATACATTTGGGTAGGTAAAATATTGCAGATTGATAATATATCATTGGTTGCGCGAAACCTATCAGGGTTTAGTAAAAAAATGATACAAAGTTAGTAATTACGTATAATTTTCCACACGGTGGTACGAACCTGGGTCATTTACTAAAAAACTGCGGGGTGTTTGGCAGTTTGGAATACATACTTGAGTAGTTAATGTATTGCAGATTGGTAATATATCATTGGTTGCGCAAAACATATCAGGGTTAGTTAAAAAATGGCATCTAATTGTTAAAGGGGTATCTGTTATTGGCTGCATATATACCATTATTTTGCTAGTGGATTTACTGCAGCAGTCGGTATGTTGGCTACACGGCCGGCGGCCATTTTCGACCTCGAGATATCGTCGCCAAAGCTACAAATAGGTAGACTCTAAATGTGAATTTATTTATTTATTTAGCTTAATTTAGTTTTCATACAAGCAAGTAAATAATGTGTTTGATTCTTCATTAGTTGGAACATTCAATCAATGGTTGGAATAATAATAATAATTATTATCATTGCAGACTTGATTTATCTTTCCTGGCACGAATGTTATAGTTAGAACTATTACCAGTAGATAGCTGCGGTGTTCATTTTTCTCGAAGTCGGTCAAGTTGTAACCTTCTTTATGTCGAGGCTGTAAAAGGAGGGTCAGGGTCTTATCGCTTTGAATGACCTCGTACACAGTATTTATTTTGCTGAGTAGGCCTTTCCCCGTTCTCAATCTCTAGTAAATTGTAATAGAAAGGGCACTTCAATGTCGGCCGTCGATCCAGTGATAAAGAAATCCAAAATGAGCTCCTTGACACAACTGAAGGAGATGACCACGGTCGTAGCAGATACTGGAGATTTTGAGGGTAAGTTCCTAGGCCGAAACTGAAAATAGGCGGCGTCATTCTAGCCGGTGCAGCAATTGATCCATATTGCAACATTACTTTTCAGCTATGAAACAGTACAAACCAACGGATGCCACAACGAATCCTTCCTTGATGTTGGCTGCAGCCAGTTTGCCACAATACAAACATTTGATCGAAAAGGCTGTTGAATATGGTCGAAAGAAGAGCAAGTGAGTAACCTGATGAACGACCTTGACATTCACCTTGACCTCTAAAGGCCACCTGTAGGTCTAGTTACAAAATTGTACATAATGCAAAGCCGTCTGCGTATAGATCTAGGTTAGCCGTAGATCTTGTTTTGGCAAGCTGCAGCCATAGGTAAAAATACAATTTAATCTCATCAAGCATCAAAATCTGCAATATCAGGGCAAAGCAATAGGTTAGTTTTTTTGTCCTGCATAGCCTGCACTAGTGCAGGCTTTCCCGCACCGACATGTTATTTTGTCTCCGTGCAGGTTACACTGCTCGCGTTATTTTGTCCACTGTACGTTGCACTGGTGCAGCGGTGCTACACCGGCTGCTGAGCTGGTGTGGCAGTGCAGTGTAATGCTACGTTTACAGCTACGCGTTGCGAGCGAAGCGAGGGCGCGAGCTCCAATCAGCGGCCGAGATTCATGCAAAGAAGTTAATAGTTTCACGCAAACTCGGCCACTGATTGGAGCTCGCGCCTTCGCTTCGCTCGCAACGCTTAGCTGTAAACGTACCATTAGAAAATCTGGCGGCAACTTGAATTAACATGTGGTTGTTATTTTAAGTAGATACATTGGCTGCTATTTACGTTAAACATAATTATTTAGTTGAGATCCGATGTTACACATTTTAAATCATTGTGAAAGACATCAAATTTAAATATTATTTCACACATTAGCCGTTGCTACACTGGGGTGTTTTCTTGTCTTCCTTCAGTGCAACCTGCATGCCTTGCACTATTGCGTATTTCCGGCCTGCACCGTAAAGCTGCACCTCAAGAAAGTGCAGGGGCAGTGCAGTGTAAGAAAATCTGGCGGCAACTTGAATTGAAATGCGGTTGTTATATTTTTAAGTAGATGCATCGACTGCTATTTACTTTAAGAATAATTATTAAGTTGAGATCCGATGTTATACATTTCAAAACATTGTGAAATATGTTATTAAATTTAAATATTATTTCACACATTAGCTGTTGCTACAACAGGGTGTTTTTTTGTCTTCCTTCAGTGCAACCTGCATGCCTTGCACTGCTGCGTATTTCCGGCCTGCACCGTAATGGTCGGTGCACAATAACCCGGGAAGGAGCTTCCCGTTACCGTTAACGTTAGCGGGCAATGTTAAATTATAGCGAACTCTCCCGTTACCGTTACTGGAGCTCCTTCCCGGGCTATTGTGCACCGACCATAAAGCTGCACCGCAAGAAAGTGCAGGACAAAAAAACAAACCTAATACCTTGTCGAAACGAAACTCCATTCTACAGTCTTCAGTCCAAAGCCACGTTCACAGTCTTGACTAGGGCCTAGGCCTAGTACTATGGTTTAATGAATGACCCAATGGGCCTAGGCCTAGTTCTATGGTTTAATGAATGATTAAGACTAACGTTTAAGAACTAACCAAATACCAAGACTCCACCACCAGGTGATGCCAAATCAAAATCCAATTCAAATTATGTGACATCGATTGCTGATTGGATGTTACTAACAATCTGACCTTGAGTGACCAAGAACTTTCTAAACCACTAGTCAGTTATTAATCATTGTAAACGGTATAATGTAAAATCCTGCAATTATTAATTAAACTTTAATTATTAGTGTTAGTAAGCATTGTGAATGCGGCTTTACAGTCGAAGAATTCGTATACTTGTCGCATACCATGCTGTTGGCCAAAAAACTGAGCACGCCTCTATTTTATTTAACGGATTGTCATTATTTTTGTAGGATAATTCATATCAATTCTATTTATTTTCCAATTGTGTTATCATTACATATAGTGATACAATTATGACATTTTTATTCGTGCATGGGCAGTTTATTAAATTGTACTGTGGGAGGCAGGTCGAGTGGTTGGTTTGTAACTGTAGGCCTACTGTTATACATTGCTCGTTAATTTTATAAGCACTGTTGTATTGCATAGGCCTACCTACCTATATTTTATGTTTTATCTTATTATTATGTACTGTTATTTTAATGATTTATTTTAATTGTTGTAATTGTGATAATTATTACCTATATAGCTAATCTAATGCTCCTGTTCTGTTTCTTGTTTGTACACCAGCCGTATATTTAAATAAGCTTACAGTATTACACACCAGTATAATATCTATTATAATGTGTACCCAAATGTACACTTTATATAATGGCAATAAGACAACTACCGGTACAACTCATATTTAATCCTTTTAAGGTTAATTTGACTAATCTTTTTGTTATATTTCTTGTAGGAACATTAAGGAACAGTTGGAAGCTACAACAGACATTTTACTTGTTCTGTTTGGAACAGAAATCGTGAAAATAATCCCTGGCCGAGTTTCTACTGAAGTGGATGCAAGGTAAGCATACAATAGGCTTACAACGAAAAATTGTGTATAATAATTATGTACCTAGCCTAGGTATACTAGGTCATCAGATTCATGTTTAATGAAAAATACTGATGAATTATCTAGTTCACATTCAATTATCTTGGGTGTGGAATTCTTGTTCTAGTAATGTAGGCCTATGTAATTTATTTCTGTGGTTGCTGGCTGCTGGTAGTACTGACTTTCACTTTGTTCTACTTTCAACAAGTTTGCACATGTGTATGGTTTTATTTAACTTGTGCTTTTACAGCTATGAGCATGATTGAAATAACCTTGATTAGTAACTTTTATGTCATGTAAGGTGTATAAACAAGCCAAGTATGCTTTTACAAGAGGTAGGGCCTACAATGTAGAACAGTATTTAAATATATGGGAGGCATAATATGCCATGTTGTCAATATTATTCATACATTTCTATTTGTTACAATTTCCTTTCATAAATCAAGTGCATTGAGTACACTTTTGTTTGTTCTAGGTTGTCATTTGACAAGGACGCCAGTATTCGCAAGGCGCGGAAATTGATCGAGTTATATGCGGAGCAAGGCATTGGCAAACATCGAGTGCTAATCAAATTGGCCTCCACATGGGAAGGCATCCAAGCAGCCAGGTAAACTCAACTAGTTCATTTAGGATGCACATTTAAACTTTTTATTAAGGAAATGTTTCTTTTCCGGGGTATCCTTTTTATTGAAATTACAGGTTTAGCAATACAGAAATATACCATTTCTGTGACCCTATTTAATGATCTTATATTTCTCAAGTAGCAAGATGTAAATCATGACTAGCAGCAATTGTCGAAATGCATTCTTTGTCGTTTGAGAACAACTGCGTTACGGAACGTCATCACAACCGATCAGCTGGAGGCAGAAAAAGAATCCTATCTCTACTGGGAAAGGCGAAAACGCGTGATGATCAAATAGGTCAATTGTTCGCAATGCTGATAGTCAGGCACATTTTCCATTCACATTAACCATAGAGAATACTCAAACTTGAATGGTTAGGGACATGGCTGCCGGTACTACATTAAATTTTACACGTTTTATTAAAAAGTTTACTTTTGCAAATTTTTTTACCTGCACAGGTCTGCAATCTGTCGGCTATGATATTTGTATGTGTTGCAGCACCCTGGAGAAGGAGTACGGCATCCATTGCAACCTGACGCTGCTGTTCTCGTTTGCGCAGGCTGTAGCTTGTGCAGAAGCTGGCGTCACTCTGGTCTCCCCCTTCGTTGGGCGCATCCTCGACTGGTACGTTGCAAACACCGACACCAAGAAGTTCGAGCCCATGGACGATCCTGGAGTTGTGTCCGTCACGAAAATTTACAACTATTACAAGAAGTTTGGTTACCAAACAGTTGTTATGGGAGCTTCTTTCAGAAATACAGGTTAGCATTGCCAAGTTAAAATAATCACAGTTATATTTAAACAAAAACATCTTGATTCTTCTGTGCCAGATTCATATGTATGTAGTAGGTAGTAGACATATGAAATTCCCAATCAAATACTTTCTTGCATGCTTGTTCATTCTTCATTCATTCTTTAGTAAGACTATAGAATGATTATGTAAAATATCACGTAATTTTAACGTGCATGGGATGAAGGCGCCTTGGTTCCAATCCGTTGCCAAGTGTGGAATCCGCTCCGTCACTCTGAAGCACCCTCATCTAAGCCAACTGTGAGTTCAACCAATCACATCACTTGTCGTGGATCGCGGAGCCGCTTTGACGTGTATACGTATCACTTAAATCAAAGCGAATTCTAACCTCCAACTCGCTTGCCAAAGTGTATGGGATCGGAGTCGCCTTGAGGTAAATTCAACGTGTGTACCACACTCTGCAACCGATTGGAACCAAGGCGCGTTAAACATACCTGATAGGCCTATACGTAGTCAGTGTACATAATAAATTATCATTAGACCTGCAATACTGGTGTATTTGTAAACGGTGACTTCGGAGCTGAAATAACAACAAGGCATATATGAATGGTATGCGACCCCATTAAAAATAAATTTTTTCAGTGGGTAGATAATAAATACAAATTCATTTATGTATTCTGACCTTGAGAATAAAACCTTTAGAAATGGTATAACAAACCATAAATCCAAAATTAGGCATCAAACCATCGAGACCTAGTGTCAGCCTTTCAGCTCTAATTTGTATTTACTGTGTTCAGGTGAGATTCGAGCATTGGCCGGGTGTGACTTGTTGACGATTAGCCCCGGTCTTCTCGAACAACTGGATGCAAGTGACGAGGAAATTCATGAACACCTCACCAAGAAGTCTGGTATGTATTCTCTCTACAAAGACCTAAATAAATGAAAAAATAAATTCATGTTTATAAGAGTCTATCCACTCAGTAACAAGACTGATTTTCAGTGGGGGGCTTTAATTTAAAGTGACTAAACCAACCCTGCAGGCTTCAAACACCTAATCAACCCACGATGTTCCTATCTTGTTTTACAACTTGTTGAAATCTACATTTGCCGTGGCATTTACTGCTTCGTAGTGGTGTGTAATGATAATTTTTTTGCAATATCAATACCGGTGCGATTTGGCTGATATTATGAAAAATTTAGGGGGGGGGTCAGCGTCCATTTCTTCCATCATCTTCATCTGAACCACCTTCTTACTTTCTCAAATATGGGACAAAAATCTCAAATATCATTACCATCCTTACGTCATAAATTTGTTCGGCAGTTCTTTCTGCTCCCGTCTTTTTCATGTCCAAACCATTTCAGTCTTGTCCTTCCAATTTTATTGCTAGGCTTACTAATTAATTAGTGTGTGCATGCTATATGCTCATTGCTTTCACTTTTGTTACAGCCATGAAGTGTGATGTGGAGAAAATTTCCCTTGATGAGGCAGAGTTCCGCTGGATGTTGAATGAGGACCAGATGGCAACAGATAAATTGTCTGAAGGCATACGAAAGTTTGCCATAGATTCTGTTAAACTTGAGAAAATGCTTCGCGAGATATTGGTCAATTCCAAGTAGGACGGTAGGCCTACCCATGTCGCCATCAATACAAATTTTTTACAAGTTATGCATTCCTTTTACAATATTTATAGGAGGGTAATTTATTTTTGGTACTAGTACGTACATACTACAAAGTAAATACTAATATTATTGTATACATATAAATAACTATTAATCAGTTAATTAATTTTCACTGGGGGTGAAGAGTTCTGATCAAAGTTGTGAGTTGGTAAAACAAAAAAATTCCATAGGTACAGTAAGCCTGTGAAGTCTACTTAAGTACTAGTATATTATGATAACCAAATTTTTAAATATGAATGTTATGTTTTTCATTGTATGGTACCTTAAGTAAGACTTATGCAGATTAAAAATTAAATTGTCTTTCACTAAACTATTTACTTCTTGAAAGTGGCTTAGGTACCTCATCCTGGAAATGCTTTTGATGTAGAGTAGGGATGAATTCGGGGAGGTTATACATATCCAGCATATACTGTAAAGGAATGTAACCCTCTCCAGTACATCTTGAATGGCACAGGAGGTGTGTACTCATGAATGTGCAACATGTGAATAGGAACCAACACATGTATACCAGTGGCGAGGCGTAACATTCGAAAGTAGGTATGCACTACAAATAAGGTGACCATATTTTGAAGGTAACAAACCGGGACAAACTTTAGTCTGCACAAACCGGCCGCCGGAGGCAAAAATTCTTTCAAGATATACCGGTAGTATATATGCGTCCATGGCCAAAAAACAGCTTCCTGACATGAGCCATGAAAATAATTGAAATGGGATATATGGGTTCGGCCGAGTAGAGTATTCATGCAAGTGCAGGCAATCATTATCAAGGAAAGTAGGCCTACTGTTATTTTATTGAAAAATGAAAATATATTTCATTTGTATAATGTGCATCCTTGAACTTTTAATATCTTTACTGTGAAACAACGCATGTAAGCAAATAATTAAAAACTTGACAATATGTACCGGGACGTTTCTTTCCTCAAATTACAAACCAGTACAAATGGTCATTTTCATGAGTCTCTCAAGACACCAGTACTAGTGTTGGGAAAACGGGCCTGTACCCGTCATACCGGTACGTCTGATCACCTTAAGTATAAAATACTTGTACACCAAATATGCCATGTTCATAATAGGGGCACAGTATAAGGAGGATACAGTAGCGAAGGCGCTATGCCTGGCACAGCAGACGACTTGCGGCACGGAAGCGGGTGGCGTTCGTAGCGGTGGGTTAGACCAAACTCAACGAGACCATGGACGAGACCTGAGGGGAGGGGGAGAGGGATACCTCCTCGCCTACAATATGAGCTAACTCGGATAACTCGCCGCCAGGGCGACCGTAGCTGCGCGCGCAGGAGTTTGCCGATGGAATCTCTCCCAAGTTTTGCTACTGTATCCTCCTTATACTGTGATAGGGGTTCAGTGGCGTACCCAGCAAGTGCCCACTTGTTGGATTTGGATACACCACTCCTGTAGGTGTTTGACACGTAATTATGGCTGCTGAAGGTGAACTATAATTTTACTTATTTCATTTATTCTACAGACAAACTGATTACCCATTAAAATTATAAATTCTCCTTTTCGTTTGATTAATGGTTTGGCTGTAATCTGTAAATAAACAGAACTGAATAGTTAAGTTTTCAAATGGCACAAAACGCATGTTGCACACGCATCCATTAGCTGTGTCCATGTAGTAAAGTAAACAACAACACGACAAGTTGTTCACCATGACACGAGTCTCTAGTAGGCGTAGCCGGCAACACACGGACCAAGTGTGAAACAGGGATGTGGGTAAAAAGCAGCCCGAACGCAGCTTTTGGGTCCAGTTTAATACTGCGTAGGTTCCTAGGTACGCTCACGGAAATAATATTCCCGAGCTCCATTTCTGCCCAATCCCCGTGCTCTATGCAAGCACTGAAATCGTAGCCTTTCGGCTACATTCGGTTCGACGTTCAGCCTGTAACTTGCAATAACATGAGCTGTCAGCGGTATTTGAAGGAGGCAACGTACTCAATTTGTATTAACAGTTGTCACAAAACTAAGGGAATATGTATAATATTCTATTGTAAATGTAAAGGCATGCATTGCATGAACCGACCCTTTGCCACTGATGTATACTACACATGTAAAACAACTATGTTAAGTCCATACTACACTAACTGAAGGTGCACTACTTTCAACTAGCAACATGCAATAACAACTTCATTCTTGGTAAAGAATAACTACTGGGTAAAGCCTAGTTTATGATTGACGGAAACGGAATCGTGGTTGGAAGTGTGTTCTGAAGACGTGAAATAAGCGTTTACGATTAACTGGTACTCGGAATATGTTCGAGTCTATTCGTCTGAAGTCGACAATTCTCGGCTTGTTGTTGCTGTCAGCTGCCTTTTTGATTGGTTGGTTTGGTGTCGTCCATGTTTGTTTACTCCGCGCATGCGTACATGCATGCGCATGGAGACGGCAACGTGAACGCCAAAGTTGGGACTTGGCAAACTTTACCGATCGCGTTGCCGTCTCGCGTTGGCAACCCGTCAATCATAAACGCTCCGCCGTGTTAGCTATCTACCAACATTCAAAATCACGTTTCCCAATTCCGTTTCCGTCAATCATAAACTAGGCTTAATGCTTTTGACTTTTGAGCCTAAAAGCATTTTTGTACTTTTACTACTGTACAATGTCATACAATATAGAAAGTAGAAACTACAAACCAAAAAAGTTACAAGCTTGTAAATGGGAAAAAGTAAAAGGAAAGTCAAATCAGGTTAAATTTATTTTAGAAAAATAAAATATAGTAGTCTATGACCATGAAATTGTTACATCTTTGATTCTAAAATGGAGCATTTGGCTAAAACTTGTTTACTATAGTAGTACATATTATATGGTACAGAAATAAGCAATCCAAGTTTGTCTAAAAACCATACAACATATGTATTTTTATTCCACACAATCCTTATGTTTGGATAATATTTTGATAAAATTTTCAATGAAGACCAAACATACCAACCACATAGTATTTGCAAAACAAAACAAATAGTCATTACTTTATATTATTTAGGTACGCATACAATATATTATTAATGATATGAAGGCGCTCTCACATCAATATTACAACATATTCAAAGATTGGCAAAGTCAATTAATTCTAGCTTGCACCTTGTGGTGTTGCTACAGTTCAGCCAATATATGTTCGTACAAAATCTCATTGCACAGTAACTACATTCATTGCTAACTCAACTTGGATTCCAAAATCACAACTCACAACGCAAGCCATCCGATTCTTCAATGGTTACGTGAAGTACAAACAAAAGTGAAATGTACCTTGTATACCCTGAATGTTACTAAAACCAAGTGAACTGACTATTCTTGGAAATAACCTAATCAGTTTTAGCCACTTGAAATATTGAGTTGAAACATTACATTTATGTCTCAAGGTAACTGGGGACTAAAACATGTGTACATAATATCATCTTTCACATAAATACCCCATTCACATAATATATGACAGTACTATGGCTATGATATTCATTCCATATTGTGGAAAGAGCCCAGATGAATTCTTATGACATGGAATAACAAATGCAATACACAACCTTCGAGTTTTCGCTCCTCAAAGCAAAACAGACGATATGTACTAAGAAATGGACACTGGAATGAACATATTACGTACCAATAAAACACTACATAATAATATGTATGGAATACCAGACGAAGAAAATAGATTCTCCTCAACCACTTATTAAAAAAAAGTTTGATAATATATTTTCACTCTCTATGTACCATCAATTTTTATTTTTTAGTTCCCCTGTCCGTAACGTTTTTATCATTTTTTTACAGTAATGCTACATTCTAGATGCTGGTACATCGGTATACAGTTTATATTTTGTAAAGAGAATAGACTACCGCCAACATTAAACCCGCGCAAAATTACCGATTTTTTAATCATATTTCAATCATGCTACACCACATAGAAAAATTGAAAAATGGTCCATATTTGGGTTCAAAAGAACTGAATATTGTCTTTTATTATAATTAATATAGTTGTTATTTTAAATTTACTTACATAATTACAAATATTTTTCCGAAGGTATTTAGTTCTTAACTTCTTATGAACCCAAATTGAGCCCGGTTGCCACTTTTATAATGTGGTGTAGCATGTTTGAGGTATGATTAAAAACAGTAGCCCCACGTGGTTTTGATATTTGCAGTAGTCTTTCTCCTTAAATGGACATGTATAAATCCAAGGAAGTACAGTAGTTGAAACCGCAGTTTGGCCTTGGGAAATGCAGCGGCTTAGTATGAGCCTGAAACCTCAAGCTTACACAATGCATCTACCCACCACACGGCTAGTTACTAGGCGCTAGTATATTATTGCCCATACTTTATGAACTGTTTACAAGTGGTTATTTTTCATTTTTACCATTGCATAATTTTTCATGCTTGCTTCGATTTTTAACAAATTTTCTCCACCCCACAGAAAATTATAGTGTAAGATGAAATATCCCCAAACTCTCACCAAATAACTAATTATTGCTTTGTTGTCTTCCTCCTAGGGTTGGTGTCTATGCTGCTATCTCTGGGTGATACAATACTACACATGTGTTTCCCTGCAAGTCAAGCCAACCACTAATTTGCTATGGAACTAACAAAAATCTAATACGTACAGTGTATAACTATAATAGCTGCATTTAGTCCAGCATCAAATGGAATCCTGTGCAATTTCGAGGAAAGAGTATAGCACCATATACCAATGTATTCATAAGGTTTCACAGTATTTAGCGCACTTTGGTGCCAGAGCGATATCCGCGACTGGGGGCGGGGGCGGTGCCCCCAATTTTGACTACGCATTGCATTGCATATCGCTCAATTACGGCCAAACAGTTGGTCTGACAACGAAAATGATGATTATAAAATATATTTGTGTGTAATTGTTTAATATTTCCTTGTCACAATTATTCATGTACGGTACATAGTGCGAAAGTTATCGTCAATTAAGTATAAAATTAATATATTCTCAATATATAAAACCATGGGACAACCATATATTATCAAAACATTACAAACACATTCATACACGTATAGAAATGTCAGAGTGTTGCCATATCGGTGATTTTTTTTTCATAATTTTATCTTCAAGCGATTGGTATTAGTGAAGTATTAAAGACAAGAATGCGTGGGGCTTTTGTGCGCCCGCTAAACACAGGTGTAATGCATAGAAGCATTGGCAATCATAATATTGTACTATTTCGAAAGAAAAGTACACTTATATCTTCGTTTTAGCTTGTTAAATAATAATTTGGATGGTGCCAAGCTCCAAAATTAGGCGTTTACAAGTTATACATAAAAAACAAAATGGCCGACTCTCATGAGGTTTTGCCTATTTATCTTCACAATCGTGCATTTTTTGGCAAAACTTAATACGACAAAAATTGTTTCTAGTAAAATTGTACACACATATAATACTTGGATATTTTCATAGGAAGTACTACTTACGTACCAATTTAATTTTTGTATGTGTGCATCTGAACTCAAATGTACAAAACTTGGCTCCCGTTCGCTTCTTGATGAAGCAACTGTGACCTACGGAAGTGTTCTTAATATCTTCTTTTAAGCTCATCAAATAATAATATTGATGGTGCCAAGCTCCAATGATAGGCGTTTACGTGTTGCATGTGAAAAACAAAATGGCTGTCACTTCAGGTGGTTTTGGCAATTTATCTTCATAACCGTACTATTTATGACAAAATCTAACATGACAAAAAATATTTCTTGTAAAATTCTACATACAATTCATATTCAGGTATTTTCATAAGATTTACCATTTACCTACAAATTTAGATTTGTGTATGTTAATCTGTACTCAAATGTACAAGCATTGGCTCCCCTGGGCTACTTGATGAAGCAAGTATGGACTATGAGAGTGGGCTAAATCTCTTCCTTTTAGCTTATAGAACAATAATTTTGATGGTGCGAAACTCAAGTACTAGGCGTTCAAGAGAAACACGTAAAAAAAAAAAAAACATTTGAGTACTAATTAACATGAAGAAATTTTAATTTTTAGGTTAATGGTAAGTCCTATAAAAATATGTAAATATCATATGTGTGTACAATGTTACAAGAAATAATTTTTGTCATATTACATTTTGTCATAAAACGTACGGTTATGTCGGTAAATTGGAAAAACTACCTATAGTGGTGGCCATTTTGTATTTTACGTGTAACTCGATAATGCCCAATATTTAAGGTAGGCACCATCACAATTATTACTTTATAAGCTATAAAGAAGAGACTGAGCCCACTCCTATACTTGCTTCATCAAACAACCGACGAATGTACATCTGAATACACCCTATTAGCGGGCATTTTGTTTTTTGCGTGTTTCTCTTGAACGCCTAGTACTTGAGTTTCGCACCATCAAAATTATTATTCTACAAGCTAAAAGGAAGAGATTTAGCCCACTCTCATAGTCCATACTTGCTTCATCAAGTAGCCCAGGGGAGCCAATGCTTGTACATTTGAGTACAGATTAACATACACAAATCTAAATTTGTAGGTAAATGGTAAATCATATGAAAATACCTGAATATGAATTGTATGTAGAATTTTACAAGGAATATTTTTTGTCATGTTAGATTTTGTCATAAATAGTACGGTTATGAAGATAAATTGCCAAAACCACCTGAAGTGACAGCCATTTTGTTTTTCACATGCAACACGTAAACGCCTATCATTGGAGCTTGGCACCATCAATATTATTTGATGAGCTTAAAAGAAGATATTAAGAACACTCCCGTAGGTCACAGTTGCTTCATCAAGAAGCGAACGGGAGCCAAGTTTTGTACATTTGAGTTCAGATGCACACATACAAAAATTAAATTTGTACGTAAGTAGTACTTCCTATGCAAATATCCAAGTATCATAAGTGTGTAGAATTTTACTAGAACCAATTTTTGTCATATTAAGTTTTGCCAAAAAATGCACGATTGTGAAGATAAATAGGCAAAACCTCATGAGAGTCGGCCATTTTGTTTTTTATGTATAACTTGTAAACGCCTAATTTTGGAGCTTGGCACCATCCAAATTATTATTTAACAAGCTAAAACGAAGATATTAGTGTACTTTTCTTTCGAAATAGTAAAATATTATGATTGGCCAATGCTTCTATGCATTACACCTGTGTTTAGCGGGCGCACAAAAGCCCCACGCATTCTTGTCTTTAATACTTCACTAATACCACTTGCTTGAAGATAAAATTATGAAAAAAAATCACCGATATGGCAACACTCTGACATTTCTATACGTGTATGAATGTGTTTGTAATGTTTTGATAATATATGGTTGTCCCATGGTTTTATATATTGATAACATATTGATTTTATACTTAATTGACGATAACTTTCGCACTATGTACCGTACATGAATAATTGTGACAAGGAAATATTTATCAATTACACACAAATATATTTTATAATCATCATTTTCGTTGTCAGACCAACCGTTTGGCCGTAATTGAGCGATATTCAATGCAATGCGTAGTCAAAATTGGGGGCACCGCCCCCGCCCCCAGTCGCGGATATCGCTCTGGCACCAAAGTGCGCTAAATACTGTGAAACCTTATGAACACATTGGTATATGGTGCTATACTCTTTACACGAAATTGCACAGGACTATGATTGTCGACACTTTGATGCTGGACTAATTTCCCAATGTAGCCTCCAGGCAATATCATATAGTAGATATCATTGGGCTGGCTTTCCAAAATATATCATTGTACAGGTGAACAAGATTTTTGTGAGAATGTGGCATTTTAACAACATATTATGTTAAGACTGCACTGCGCTGTGCCCAAATTGGGAAGCAGACACCCAGCTCCAACACACAATGTTATTTTGGGAAACCGAAGTTGTACACGAAGAATGGAAATGCTTAGACTACTCGCTGGAGTATTTAGTCAAGATGGAGGGGTAGTAATAGTCCTAGTAATAAAACCACACATTCTAAAATCATCCTATCATAATTATATCGAAAAAATTAAAGAAATTCGTAAGTTATAATGGGGTTTTCCAAATTATAGTATCCAGTGAAGAACACTGAGCCTGGCAAGCTGTCATTGAAAGTTTCATGCAACCACCACCTGACATAGCTGGAAATGATTTACAGATAATTATTACCTATTAATAATTAATATTATTAATAGGCTACTAAATAATATCCTAGCCGATAATTAATGTTGGAAACGGGGTCAAGATATACAGATATATATTAGGCTACTAAAATGTGATATCGGAACTGAATAGGTGAAGCTACCGAGCTTAGGATTTCGAGGACTGCTTGCAAGCACTATTTTCCCAAATTGAGCACCGGCATTGCAGGATCAAACTATACCACGTCTGCACAACATATAGTACATACAATCGTACATTGTTAATCAATACTGCACAACATAAATTGTTTCACTAAATACATACTACTTATTTGACAACAAAACGCAACAAACTTTAATATCGACGCTCCCAGGATCCCTGAGAATTATAACAGACAGGTCAAAGAACGTTTATAAATAATCAACTTAACAGCAATAAGATATCGTCTAACGCTGTACGTACACATCCAGCCCATACGTACAGTATTCTTTGTGTGTTATTACTTTATACCAACAAACACTAAGTGAAACATTCATTAATAATACACAGCCTTTTTGATTTGGCCAATATTTTAATTCCGGCACTCTGATTGCGTCATGCCTGCACGAAATAGTAGGTATGGAAGTAGAAAGAAAAAGTAAAGTAGGTCCCTAATAATGCCCACGGACCCATCTAGTACCACGGTTTACATTTTGTTTCATATAAACTACGTTATTCCATAAAGGCGTACACACATGAAGGTAAAATCTTGCAATGTAAGTTTATTTTAGCTGCTACGATTCATCTAGTACGAATCGTGAAACGCATTAACGAAAGAGCCAAGGCGCGCCTAAGCTGAATTCACATACGAGATATGAGGTTTGGTGATCTGGTCTGCCTGCCCATACAAAGGGCGGGTCTACAGCAACTCTCCCTCACACAGGAGACATCACAATACAAACAATTATAATGCAGAAATCAGAAAACTACAGTTATAATAAGAAATCACACAACAAAAGCATGTAACAGACATCAAAAAACTTAACTTCCAAGAACTGGAACTTGCATTTGAATTATTTGTGTTGACAATTAGCTAAACTCAGCTAAAGTAAACCAGATACTAATACATATCTCCCAATGCTGTCAGTAGTAGGCATGTTGTTGTTGTTGTTGTTGTTGTTGTTGTTGTTGTTGTTGAATTAAATATGTACAGTAGAGCAAGTTGTGCAAGGGGTTCAAACCTGATGGATATGATGAAGAACTATTACGCTGTTACAGTATACCTTAGGTAATTGCATTGTAATGCATTCTATAGAAAGATGCACTTGATTCTATGACTACAAATACTACTGTTTTTCCGTAGCTGCAATCATGTCTGCATGTAACTTGGCATGAGACAGGTAAACCTTGTTTCTAATAGGTAAGCACTGTGCCGTGAGGTAATTTGGATTACAAATATTTCATACAATGAAGTGGATTGCTCTGAATCTTTTTCTGAACTAAAATGATGAACACGTGTCACATGGTTGAGAAATAAACACCGGAGAAGTTATTAAGTACGTAAATACCAGAGACATCCAATCCCAAAAGGTGGCAGCCAAAAACATCAGATCGGGCTTGGTATGGCAAATCCCTCAAACTGACGACAGGTTCATTTTCGAGATATTGTCAGAGAATGACTAGTTCTTGTTGTGCTACACAACATTTGAAATAAAAATTGTTTCAGCCATCAATGTCTCGGTTATCACATGTATCCATTTGCAAGAAACAATATATAATACTATAAATAAAAATAAAATAATAAATTTTAAGGATAACGAACTACATACCTATATAGTTAAGGCTTTTAAAATATATGTTTCTCTTTTGTATTATTTAAATCTGTATAAAGGAAACTGAACCCAGAGCTTCAGCAAGAAGGTCACTCAAAGATAGTATTCAATTCTCAAAATTTTAAAACATGCAGATACAAAGAAATTTAATTTTTTACTTTTTATAAGAAAGTAGCTTCAATATAAAAGGAATATATAAAGACAAAATTATTTACACCTAAATATATAGGTGCAGTAATAGGTGTTAACAAGTCCTTCTCTACCCATTAACATAACCCAACTTGTCAAGACAAGGAACCTTCAGATTTAATTTACAACAAATATAACATATAGGAAACAAACGTTTTAAATTTAACATAGGGTACATTCCGAAACCTCCTGTAAATGATGTGGTTCTAGCATCAGCTAGCACGTCCCAGCGTCACATTTTGTCAAGTGTTTCGGAACGCCTACAAGCGAAAAGAAAAATATGGAGAAAATGCGCGCTAAAAATTTGTAATGAAATGAATAATCCGATATTCTAATCGTTTTCCAATAATAACAAACACGAAATGAAAGACAAAATCCTGCAAAGCATGATGTAAATAACGGTGAAATTATACAATTGCTGAATATTTGACGAGCTTTTAACTAATTTCATTTTGAAAACGCCGCCGTGATTTGTGAATGCTGGCAGATGCCCTCGATCGAACCGGCTGGCGTTTTCATGATGCTAGATATGCCGACTCGGGTAGTAACGGAACTCTCATCCCATGATTTCCAGCAGGTTACGGAATGGCTTCGGCAAGGAAATGGCACATTTCGGAACGTACCCATATCTTGCTTTACAATGAGAGGGCTTTTGAAAATTGTAAACCACACTTTAAATTAATCCTAAATGGAGCGACGTACATAAAGTGTTCCCACAGCCAGCTCGGGTTCAGTTTCGCGTAGGGTACCGGTCAGCAAACCTCCCTCCCGTGTGTGTCTTACGAGTGTCGCGTGCAGCAGCTGAAGCACTTGTGCTATCTCTTGGCCCCGCCACGTTGCCAAGCGTCCAGCTGCTCCTGCATGGATCTCACGCGCTCCAGCAGCGACCGCTTCTCTTCCAACAGCGTTGCCACGTCGTCCTGGGCCGACACCAGACACGCCCGCAACGTCTGGGTCTCCTCGGCCACTTGTCGCAGACGTCTGTTCTCCGAGCACACTCGCTCCAGCACCGCCAGGCGACGCAGTAGCTCGGTGTTCTCGGAGCGGAGCCGGTCACAGTTGCCGACCGCCGAGCCTGCAACAGTGTTGTATCTATAGTGTGTACGTGCGTCTGTTCTCCGAGCACACTCGCTCCAGCGAGTACTGTACTATTCTTTATTATGAATTACATGAGGACCAAATATAAATATTTTTTTATACAGCGGAAAAATATTATTGACAGAAAACTAAAATTTGTAGGTTGGTAGCGTTTTTCATTTAACATGCCTTATACAGTAAACCACCAGTTATACGATGCTCAGTTGTACGATATTTGTACATATACGATGAAAACGATTGGTCCCCACCAACTTGCTTAGTGTATTTATGAATAAAACAATCAGTTATACGATATCGGATTATACGATATTTGGGTTTATACGATGTATTTTTAGCTCCAGGCAAGTATGGAACTCTCAGTAATACGATATCTCGTTTGACAAAAGTGGTCTGGACCGCCGTGCGCTAATGAGTCATCTGGCAGGCCATTCTGCTGGCTTGATTTTATATTGTTGCCGACGAAACTTGTGAGCCCCCCCCCCCCCCCTCAACCCTAGCACCGTTTCCGACCACAGACTACCACAGGACAGGCTTGTAAGTATGAATGAAAACGAATGACGGCTTTATTGGTTGTAGATTTATGGTAGGTATCGAGCGCTGTCAGCGGCTGGTGTTCACTGACTGGGCGGGTGAGTGATTTGAGGGGGGGGGAGGATGGTCTGTATAGCCCCCCCCCCCCCCCCATTCATGCGCCAGCCGAACCGAACCCAACTCAACCCACAATAAAGCAGGTAGCGGGTGGATGAAGCAAGGCAGAACAGCTGTCTTTGTGTCATCGTATTGACATTCCAGTGCCACGCGAATCCTTGTTTGTCTAAAGAGTTGCTCTAAATTAACTTTCAATTTAAATTAGGACAAAAAAAACGCAAAACAAAATAATCTTGTTTTATTCTGAAAGAATTCCTAACTTATCTGCTAAAGTTATCTGTTCCCTGATACGAGCGGTGAGTGACACGGCAACGCAGCGTATGCGTGACTCACGGGTCGCTTTCACTCACTGCGTTCGCGCGCTACGTGTTGGCGGCCGATGCATCATCAGTAGCCGCGAGCCGTGTTTCCCGCTGTACGATACGTGATCCGTGATCCACAATATTATGAGTTCTTCTTGTAGGCCATTTATAAGCGTGCATGAATTCATTATAGCAGTCAACCATTTTTTATTAAATTAATAGATTTACCACGATTAGTTTAATGTGTCAATATTATTATGTTAATTGCTAAAAACAATAAAAGATAAAGGTTTCTTATAATCAATAAATTCTATCATTAACTGATGTGACTAGTTTATGGCCTAACCCCTAACCCCCCCCCCCCCCCCCCCGACCACAACATACCACTACCCATGATTTGTTTTATAGCTGCCACATGTTCTTTGGCTGTAAATATCAATAATCAGTTGTACGATATTTTGAGTTATACGATGGCATTAGCCAGACCCTCGACGATCGTATAACTGGTGGTTTACTGTATCTAGAAGTCATTTTCAGTATTTTTTATTACCTCTAGTTTGTTCTGTTTTTCTGCATTAGTTCAGAGGCCTACTTTATAAATAATGATTTAACTTAAGAGCGAAGGATACCTCTACGTCAAAAACCGCAGAAAATTTTCATTTTTTAATTATATCTCAAGATTGAAACACAAAATCGAAAATCTGAGACACCATACCACAGTGCTATGGTGTCTCAGATTTTCGATTTTGTGTTTCAATCTTGAGATATAATTAAAAAATGAAAATTTTCTGCGGTTTTTGACGTAGAGGTATCCTTCGCTCTTAAGTCTGAACACTTAACACAACCCGTTAGTAAATCATGCCTTGGCCTACTTACAATCGCCTAAACGTTAAAATTTGTTTTTAGGCCTAAATATTTTTTATACACCAGTTTCTCACAACTGGAAATAAATAATAATAATGATGATAAGATGATTGAGGATGGATGATGATGATGATGATGATGATGATGGATGATGATTGATGATTGATGATTGATAATTGATAATTGATGATGATGATGTGAATGATGATGACGATGATGATGACGACGACGACGACGACGACGACGATGATGATATATATTGCTACTCTTTATTCCAACATCATATAGTTGGGTAAAGGGATAATGATACTGTAGAGTGGTAGCTACCTTGGGGCTCCACGTGGAAGACTCCGTCCTCTGTCCGCCTCACGTCAAGTCTCTGTACGACCAGGTTGACGGGGGCCGGGCCGGGCGAGGTAATGTTGGCGGGGGGCCGGTCCTCGTTGAGCCCCAGACGGAGGTTCTCCACGCGGATCTCGAGCGGCAGAGGTCGCGGCAGGATCTCGTCCTCCACCAGGTCCGCGATGCCCACCAGTGTTCCTGCGTTGAGCTCCAGCGTCACGTCCGAGAGCCTCAGCTCTGCCCGCTCGGCCCCGTCCTCCGAGCGCCGGAACCTCAGGCCAACGCTCGGGGTGGAGTTGACCGGCTTCTCCACCCACGCGCGAGACCGGCACCCGAACTTGCTCTGCCGGACAACCACACGTTATCAACGTGTCCACTTTCTCTAGCGGTTGACTCTACTCTAGCTCTAACTACCTGAGAAGAAATGGAATATACCTGTATCGTGGCCTGCCACATTTAACATTCAGGAGAAGAGAAGGCATGCAAAAAATGTACAGAGATAAAAAATGTATGTAGAGACAGTTCATAACAAATGTTTGTGTTTATGTTTTCATGTGTTTTGAAATTACTTAAATGGACGGCACTCGTGCCCCTCCGGTACCATTGAATCGTTTCTATGAACCTTGGCAGCTGCGAGTCACGGTCGAGGAGTGGGCGTCCGATTAAGTAACTTCGCTCTTTGTTAATAGGCATATATGTACTTCCACAAGCTTAAACATTCGTAATGCAAGAACACAAGTTGTAATTAATGTCCAGCCAGCTTACCTCAATGCCACAATGCCAGTATTAACACAGTGAAATACTTGTGCTTTGATCCCATTGGGGACAGATGTGGAAACACACACACACACACACACACACACAGACAGGAGGAGCAATGTATTTAACTTCCTTGTGAGGGTACTACAAGTACAGTTGATATCCTTCGAGTTGTTTATGTTACAGTACTTTATTAGCATGTTTATAACATGCTGGGTTACATTAGAGAAGTATCATACCACATTATTTATCATACTAAGTAAGTCATGTCCTTTGGATGAATAGATGAAGGCCGGGAGACTGAACTAATACGTGTAGAGAAGGGATACTTTACATGGCGGAATGGCCATAGCACTATACTGGAAATGCCCTTTTTCTATTATATATTATAACGGTTACTGTAGTCTCCAGAAACAACCTTACCAATGCATTCGACATAGACGAGTGATTCGTGGCCTTATGAAATGAAACATAACCAAAATAATGGAACATTGTCAACACCTGAAAACCGACAGACATAATAGGCAGTTCGTACGGTGCTTCAGTATCCAATGTACTTGGCATTATGGGGAGTATTCACATGCAAGGTCAAAATGTGAACTTACATTTGAGCTGTCGAAAGAAGATGGACATGTTTAACTCGTACTACTGTATCTGCTGATAAGTTTTAGAGCAATGTGAATGTGTGCTATTGCACAAAAAGAGTGAATGGGACAAGAGAGTTTCATTATTTTGTCTCAGTAGTACTGCAATAGAAAATCATTAATAATGTTCCAGAACAGTTAAACTGAGCATTGAACTTTGGCCCTCAGTATGGCTGCCAAATGTACTTGACATTTAAAATGTGCTTATAAACATTTCTAGTGTAAAATGGTAAATGGAGATAAATCAAACAAGCACAAATATAATACCCTCGTTTAAACTTGTAAGTGAACACCAACAAATGCAAATATGTTTTCAGTGCTGCGTGGTTTAATTCAATTATCAGGAAGTATCTCCCCTTCTCGTATGCATGCATAGTAGCCTACATGCCCAACAAGTTTTGCCAACTTTTCTCTAAACGTATTATTTCTGCCTTTTGTAAAGTAGTGGCCTGCTCAAGATCTTTAAAATAAATCTACGGGATGTTTGGTTTTAGGCCTAGAACTGTGTAACAACGAAAGCAAGAGACCCACACAAGGGTACCATGCATGAAGCACGCCCACCTAGGCCGGCCAACTCAATACAACACATGCCCAAAAGCTGATGGAAACATTGAAAGTGCTTTACAGTACATTAACGACTGGCTAGTGTGTAGTGCAATACACATTAGCTGGGTTAAGCAATAGTATTCTACACAAGAGTTAGTTACCCTCCATCTGCTGTTATTTAATACCTTTTAGTGTTTCCTAATTAAAATTGTTCTGGATTTCCCCCCAAATTATAAAAGAAGAGTGTAAAACAATGGTTAACAGGGTTATAACTGCAGTATTCAAAAATCTTGTTACTTAATTAGGGCATAAATAAAATATGTCAGCCTTATGGAGCAGAAGATAACAATTGCAAAATCCCTATTGTTCAGGAAAAGAGATCAGACCAACTAAAAAGAAACTAAATGAAAAACTATAGGCATAGTCAAAGCCAAATGGGTTTTATGTTAAACAAGTGAAAATTGGGCCAAGCTGGGGAATGGAATGTCACACATTGTAGAAGTGAGGTGAATGTGATAAGAACAGATGGAAACCATTGCTGGATTATGATGATTACAAGAGTTGTTAACACCATTCAGAAATGTAGGCCTATCAATTTCTTAGCATTTTTAGTTTGAATTATATTTTTAAACATGTATACTGTACGCCATCTGTAAATGTCAATAAAACATTTGTTGCTAAATGACTTCAGACAAAGGTTTCTACAATATTTGGTTATAATAGTAGATGCCAATCGGCTGGAATAGTATAGAATGTGAGGATAGGATACGAGTTTGAATCATATCCTCACATTTTATACTACTCAAATACAATATTAATATTATCAGTTTTGTCACTGACACATTATTTGAACTAGGGCACAGATTTTCACAGAACAGATTTTCAATTCAAGTTGAGGTTGAGAAGAGTACGAGTTCAGTCAAATGTGTATTTTCAAGATCATTTTGTGTCGAAGTATTACAATCAATAATTTTTCTTTAATTTCATATATTTAATTATTTAAGCAATATAGAGAAGGTAACACAACTATTTGACAGAGGAACAGCCATCTTCATAATCTATTCATGGAATAAAAAAATAAAAAAACAAGGCACAAACATGTATCAGAAATTGTGGTGAAGATCATTATATTATTAAGCATATTGAGATTTAGTTTGACAAGTGACAGACATACATAAATACAGCACCATTTTACTCACATACTCTTCTGTAGAACTAGGTTCAGTTCTAAGATTTCAGGTCGAAAGAGAGACATCTATTAGCAGATAAGCAACACACATAGTACGGCATTTGGCAGAGGGTTGAGTCTGTGTAAGTGTTTGTGTACACGTGTAGTGGATGATTGTATTGTAGGCTACTACCTGAAACTCATCCCATGGAATCGCCCCACACTCATCCGAGCTGATGTCCGAAGACTGGATCTTGAGTATAGAACTGATGCCGAGAGACTGCTGCATTATCTCCACTTGGTGCAGTTTGAATGTGGCTACAGACACCTGAACAGAGTGACACATAGATACATAGGGCTGCTACATGGCATGATATACATGGGGGACAGCTGCATTATCTCCACTTGGTGCAGTTTGAATGTGGCTACAGACACCTGAACAGAGTGACACATAGATACATAGGGCTGCTACATGGCATGATATACATGGGGGACAGCTGCATTATCTCCACTTGGTGCAGTTTGAATGTGGCTACAGACACCTGAACAGAGTGACACATAGATACATAGGGCTGCTACATGGCATGATATACATGGGGGACAGCTGCATTATCTCCACTTGGTGCAGTTTGAATGTGGCTACAGACACCTGAACAGAGTGACACATAGATACATAGGGCTGCTACATGGCATGATATACATGGGGGACTGCTGCATTATCTCCACTTGGTGCAGTTTGAATGTGGCTACAGACACCTGAACAGAGTGACACATAGATACATAGGGCTGCTACATGGCATGATATACATGGGGGACTGCTGCATTATCTCCACTTGGTGCAGTTTGAATGTGGCTACAGACACCTGAACAGAGTGACACATAGATACATAGGGCTGCTACATGGCATGATATACATGGGGGACAGCTGCATTATCTCCACTTGGTGCAGTTTGAATGTGGCTACAGACACCTGAACAGAGTGACACATAGATACATAGGGCTGCTACATGGCATGATATACATGGGGGACAGCTGCATTATCTCCACTTGGTGCAGTTTGAATGTGGCTACAGACAACTGAACAGAGTGACACATAGATACATAGGGCTGCTACATGGCATGATATACATGGGGGACAGCTGCATTATCTCCACTTGGTGCAGTTTGAATGTGGCTACAGACAACTGAACAGAGTGACACATAGATACATAGGGCTGCTACATGGCATGATATACATGGGGGACTGCTGCATTATCTCCACTTGGTGCAGTTTGAATGTGGCTACAGACACCTGAACAGAGTGACACATAGATACATAGGGCTGCTACATGGCATGATATACATGGGGGACAGCTGCATTATCTCCACTTGGTGCAGTTTGAATGTGGCTACAGACAACTGAACAGAGTGACACATAGGGCTGCTACATGGCATGATATACATGGGGGACAGCTGCATTATCTCCACTTGGTGCAGTTTGAATGTGGCTACAGACACCTGAACAGAGTGACACATAGATACATAGGGCTGCTACATGGCATGATATACATGGGGGACTGCTGCATTATCTCCACTTGGTGCAGTTTGAATGTGGCTACAGACAACTGAACAGAGTGACACATAGATACATAGGGCTGCTACATGGCATGATATACATGGGGGACAGCTGCATTATCTCCACTTGGTGCAGTTTGAATGTGGCTACAGACACCTGAACAGAGTGACACATAGATACATAGGGCTGCTACATGGCATGATATACATGGGGGACAGCTGCATTATCTCCACTTGGTGCAGTTTGAATGTGGCTACAGACACCTGAACAGAGTGACACATAGATACACAGGGCTGGTACTGATTAAAGTTGTCACAACGTATCTAAAGTGTATTCCACTGAAAGAATTCACTGACGTAGCCGCATTTCCCCTCCGACCCCGCCAAGGGTCTTCCCACACTACTCGGCCGCGCGGCGAGTTCGAGGGACTGACCGTAAATTATTCCTGTCAAGATGCCCTCTATTCAGTTTCTATTGATACAGTTAATCGCTTCAGTAACACATACAAAATCTACAGATTCAAAATTTCTTAACTTTTAACCAATTATTTGGATTCTTCAATAAAAACCAACACGTTTTTATGTTTGAAACGTCCCAATAGACCGACTACATCACAAGAAGATAATACTGACACTTCAATACGGTATGAACAACTTCTTCAGATGACGTTACCGATTAATCACAACACATACGTTAATTCCAATAATTCTCAAAGTCGAAAACGGCAAACCATCGGCAAACCCCAAATCACACGTGCGGAATAAGCGGGTCAGTCACCTCTAACTGACCAACCCTTCCTTACACAATTGTCACATCACCGTTACTCATCAATGCATTCTTTTGTCACTCGTCCTACCCCTTAGTATATTTTGAAAGAAAGTTGAATGTCCCGCGATACACCTGTAAGACCATTGACTTGGCGACATCGAAAAATGACATCTGGCAGGGAAACAACATCTTCAATGCTCTTTTGTTAAATAATCGCCTTTTGTTGGAAAGATTAGTCGACGGTTTCGTGTCTTCGACGTGAGACGACGGATCAAATGTTTATTGTACAACTAAATTATAATAATCTACTCGTGCGTGGGTGTGTATCAGCAGAGTGCTTAAGACTGAGGTCCGTACGAATTCAGAGTCGATAATTAATTGCATTAGAACTCAACACTGTTTGCTAGGGTTTTTGTATGGAAAATATCACGTATAAAATAATTAGCAACAGTTTATACAGATTTCCAATGGGGTAGGGGTTGACTATGAACACTTGTATTCACACTATATGGCCCATAAAGTGAATACAAGTTTCTATGTTCTGTGAATTGTTATGTATACCAAGTTTAGTTATTTACTTAGGTCTATTTGTTTATTGCATAACATCAACACTTAACAGGTACAGAACCCACAAATGAGGAATAATACAAAAATGGTTTAATTAAGCACTGAAGATAAATATAAACAAATGAACAAATGAGTGATAAAAACATACGGAAACTGTCAGTCAATAAAAAAATGAGTTAAAACTTTACACATGTCGCAGAATTTCCTGTTTTAAATAATAAAACAAAATAAATAAAATAAAAATAAATTTGTATTTATAATTTACAATAATGTATAATAACTCCTAAGTAATGCATTTGTATAGTGACTGAGAGTATACGGCGAAGTAGTGACTGTTTCTTCTTTATGAAGCTGTTGGCCTATTAGGACGATTCAACCTGATCGGAACGGCGCACACTAATTATACTGAGAATTTCAGAATTAGTGCGAAATGTTGGGGGGGCAGCGTGAACTTGGCCCCCCCACCCTTAAATTGTTAATATCTTCTAAACTAAGGTCGCACTAATTCTGGGGTTTGGACACACTAAATCGGGACGGCGCACACTAATTATACTGAGAATTTCAGAATTAGTGCGACAAGTGGGGGGGCCAAGATCACGGACATTTCAAACATGGAAACGTATTGGTTTTTATTCAAGAATCCAAATAACGTGTTAAAATTTACGAAATAATGAATCTGTGGATTTTGTATGTGTGACTACAGTATGAATAGAGGACATTTCCGAGGTTGGTAGGAGACTTTGTTACGACGGGAGTAGTATAGTCATTCATAATTCATGTTTTAGCCTTATCATAAAAACTTACAGAAAACCACTTTCTATCACTCTTTCCAAACTAATTACTCACAGACTTTAGGCTCTATATTAGGGATGTCATAGGGTACCCGGGTACCCGGGTTACCCGGATCCAGAAATTACCCGAATCCATTTTTAGGATCCGGATCCTTATCGGGTAGTATTATCTGGTAAAAAAAAAAAAAAAGAAAAATACGCGACGATATTTTTGCGGCTACTTTCCTTGAAGCTACAGTGAATTCCTGCTTGTGGGCGTGGCCAGCTGGTCCCTGGTTAGTACGCGCTGTCATTACTGCGGGCGAGTTCTGTGATGCCGTATACACTCCCCTCCCCCGCCCCCCTCGCCCTAACCCCGCGCGCAGCGGCCGCACAGAGCCCAACCCACACAGCGGTCGGCAGCTGACACGGACAGAGAACGACCTTCAACCGCGTGGTTTCGGGGGGGGGGGGTGTAACCAAGATAAGATGACATAATTTAGGCTTTCAGGATTCGGGTAACCCGGTTCTTGGAAGGTCTGGAACCGGATCCGAATTTTCCTACCCTATGACATCCCTACTCTATATACACCTAATTAATTAGAAAATAAATTTAAACATTCAATTATTCCCAAATGTACTGAAAGTTGGCGAGTACGAACCAGGTCGGTGCGGCGCATCGTACCCGCCTCCTCGCTGAGCGGGCTGTCGCTCTGAGTGTCCTCCTCCACCTCCTCGGCATCGTCTATGAGGAACGCAGCGTCGGGGTTGGCCGTCGCCAGCTGGGCCAGCACGAAGCCGTCGGATGACACGGAGAGGTCGCTACGCAGAGACACGTTGTCTGGCTCCGGGGCGGGGGAGGGGGAGGGGTACACGGGGGGGGGCTCCACGCGGGAGGGGGAGGGGGAGTGGGGGAGGGAGGCGGACGCAGAAGACTCGACGGCAGAATGTTCCTCCTTGCCGGGGACCTGCGAGGGCATGACTAGAGTCACCTCGATCTGAGACACGACGGCACCCACGATCAGCTGCAACAATACACCAGGACTCTTGCTAAACGCATTTGCTGTGTTCCTACAAAAACTTATCACTTTGCTTAATTTCAGCAATGAAAAAGATTTACAAAAGCACATAAGAGGAGGCTTCATGATCGAAAGAGGGCCAGATAAGAACTGAATGGCTGTAAGCTAGGGATGTGCGGGTAGTGATTTTTGAGTTCGGGTCGGGCTCGGGTCGGGTACTTCAAGTACCCGCGGGCTTGGGTTCGGGTCGGGTAGTGTAAAAAAACTAATAATTAATAAAAATGTATCAATCAATAGAAAATACGTTACATGAAATGTAGTTGTGTACGAATCTACGATATTTGAATCCAAATCTACTTTAACACATTCGAATTTTCTAATTATTTGAAAATTTGAATTTCCCGCCGTATTTCACGCTATTTCCGCCAATAAGGCGGTGGGGAGTTCTGGCATATGGTCGCCATCTTTGTTTAGATCATGGTCAAATGTCAAATACATCGTGAAATCATGGTGAAATATTGTTATTCACCTAGGCTACACTATATTCATGAAATAATAATAAAGTAAGATAGAAGGTAAGGCATCCTCATATAAATATCAGTTCCTCCCAAGCTTCCTCGTCTTGCAGCTTCATATTGAAATTCACAATTTCGACCAATCATAACCTTGAAATTATGTTGTACCTACTAGGCCTAGGCTACCCGACCCGGTTTTTTCGGGCATTTACGGCCCGGCCCGACATGACCTCGGGTAAATTTTGTTACCCGAAAAATACCCGTTTTTCGGGTACCCGCACATCCCTACTGTAAGCATCACTTACACAGACTGGTGTCTTTCAATCTTACAGGATTAGTGTCTAGAATGAATGGACCATTGCCAAAATGTTCCATTTTCTGTACTTTATCATGCCGACCACTCCTTACATTATTGGGTAACGTAATCCACAAATTCAATGCACTGTTATTAAACCTTATCTTCTTAAAAATGAATCTTGATAATAATTTTATTTGATAAAATTTGATAAAACGAAACAATATAAAATTTAATTAATTTCAGTTTCTCACCTCAACTGCGATAGCACTTCTTTTCTATTCCATGTAGGCCCTAGCTGTCTTGCCCTTTTCATTGACAGTATAATTCTTTTTTTTTTCTTCTTGTGCCAAGATGGCTTTTTCAGCCATTCTTTTGTCGTACTATCCAATATAAAACAGCTTCCTTTTCTGGCCTGCTCATATCATTGGGCATTGCTAGCTCATATCTAGCTCATTGGTTCCAAAGTCTGATATAATTATATTTACCTTTACAATAATTATGTTCTGTTTGCATATTCCACAGAAAAGCCTTAGTATTAGCATTAGAACTCCAGTTACTAGTAGTCAGTCATGTTACCATGAACATTTTTCTTTCTATGCCTACATTTAATTAGGTACTTTAGTATTGCATCCAACTTTTTCTGGAATTTTTGTATTCTGTTGTTAGGTAATTTAGGTAATAAATAAATAAATAAATAAATAAATAAATAAATAAATAAATAAATAAATAAATAAATACATACATACATACATACATACATACATACATACATACATACATACATACATACATACATACATACATACATACATACATACATACATACATACATACATACATACATACATACATACATACATACATACATACATACATACATACATACATACATACATACATACATACATACATACATACATACATACATACATACATACATACATACATACATACATACATACATACATACATACATACATACATACATACATACATACATACATACATACATACATACATACATACATACATACATACATACATACATACATACATACATACATACATACATACATACATACATAAATAAATAAATAAATAAATAAATAAATAAATAAATAAATAAATAAATAAATAAATAAATAAATAAATAAATAAATAAATAAATAAATAAATAAATAAATAAATAAATAAATAAATATATAAATAAATAAATACATAAATAAATAAATAAATAAATAAATTAATGAATAAATAAATCCATGAACTGTGCTAGACCAGCAATAAAGTTACTCACAGGAACGTCACCCGGTCCCAGGTATTGTTGAAGCTCTGCCGACTTGTCCAGCAACCGAAGTAAGAAAAGGTACTGATAGTGGTTGATCTGTGCTGACACTAGGTGTGCCACGTATGCCAGGCACCAGCTGGCTGACAGGCCCTCTGTGTACCAGAGGGTCAACGGGAAGGCGTCGAAAAGTGGCACCGGTCTGGAAAGTCATACACAACCTATTTGTTATAATCTCGTTTTGGTACCAGACAGACACAAACATGTTGTTCAGCGGCAGCTCACATGATTTACACTGTGTTGTGTGAATATTCATTATATGTATAGGCCTACCACTGAGATAGCAATGCTAAGCTGTATCATTATCTGTGCCATTTTAGGTTCAACTAAACAATTGACAGCTACACATCAGTTTGTTTACAACAGTTTACTTGAAGTGTAGGCCAATTGGTAAAGTTGCAAAAAAAGTTACAAACTTAACTTTAACAATTAATTCACCCATTTAATTTCATAATAATATGAGCCCAAGAAATATTTGAGGCCTACTTCTTTCTTAGAATTGGTGTTTCTGTTTGTACAACGTAATGCTGTATTCATGTGGAGTGGAACCTCACCTTGAGCAGGCAGGGGCGCCGACGAACTCTGCCCACACCGGCTCCAGGCTGATACACCAGACATCTCGAGCCTCAGACCACAGGAAGTTGTTGGTGACGATTGGCGGCAGGACGCTGGGAACCTCACGCACGCAATCAGTACCTGGGGGAGACATGACTGCTCTGTTACACACCCCACTATACTCTGCACACTTGGGGGCAGGATGCTGGGAACCTCACGCACGCAATCAGTACCTGGGGGAGACATGACTGCTCTGTTACACACCCCACTATACACTGCACACTTGTCTGTGACTAGAGGGAGGTCGGTGGGCCTGGCAGGGAATGCTGGGGAGACATGACTGCTCTGTTACACACCCCACTTACCGGCCGCGTGTCTCAGCAACTTGTCTGTGACTAGAGGGAGGTCGGTGGGCCTGGCAGGGAATGCTGGGGAGACATGGCTGCTCTGTTACACACCCCACTATACACTGCACACTTGTCTGTGACTAGAGGGAGGTCGGTGGGCCTGGCAGGGAATGCTGGGGAGACATGTCTGCTCTGTTACACACCCCACTATACACTGCACACTTGTCTGTGACTAGAGGGAGGTCGGTGGGCCTGGCAGGGAATGCTGGGGAGACATGACTGCTCTGTTACACACCCCACTATACACTGCACACTTGTCTGTGACTAGAGGGAGGTCGGTGGGCCTGGCAGGGAATGCTGGGGAGACATGACTGCTCTGTTACACACCCCACTATACACTGCACACTTGTCTGTGACTAGAGGGAGGTCGGTGGGCCTGGCAGGGAATGCTGGGGAGACATGGCTGCTCTGTTACACACCCCACTATACACTGCACACTTGTCTGTGACTAGAGGGAGGTCGGTGGGCCTGGCAGGGAATGCTGGGGAGACATGACTGCTCTGTTACACACCCCACTATACACTGCACACTTGTCTGTGACTAGAGGGAGGTCGGTGGGCCTGGCAGGGAATGCTGGGGAGACATGACTGCTCTGTTACACACCCCACTATACACTGCACACTTGTCTGTGACTAGAGGGAGGTCGGTGGGCCTGGCAGGGAATGCTGGGGAGACATGTCTGCTCTGTTACACACCCCACTTACCGGCCGCGTGTCTCAGCAACTTGTCTGTGACTAGAGGGAGGTCGGTGGGCCTGGCAGGGAATGCTGGGGAGACATCACTGCTCTGTTACACACCCCACTTACCGGCCGCGTGTCTCAGCAACTTGTCTGTGACTAGAGGGAGGTCGGTGGGCCTGGCAGGGAATGCTGGGGAGACATGACTGCTCTGTTACACACCCCACTATACACTGCACACTTGTCTGTGACTAGAGGGAGGTCGGTGGGCCTGGCAGGGAATGCTGGGGAGACATGACTGCTCTGTTACACACCCCACTTACCGGCCGCGTGTCTCAGCAACTTGTCTGTGACTAGAGGGAGGTCGGTGGGCCTGGCAGGGAATGCTGTCGTGTGAAACAGTGCCGACATCTGACAGGCGTCCATGCACCGCGCCAGCTCGGCCAGCGAACAGCGAGACTCCTGGACCGACCGGACGTTGGATACGATAGCTCGGCTAACTTGGACTTGTAGCGACCGTGGCCTGTCTCGCTGGTTCTCGTACTCCACGCTACTCGAGAACACCACCTGAAGCAACAGACATCACGCACTGTCCTCAAACTGGTTATCCAATCAATCAATTTTGTGAAGTTCGTGAATGAGGCCAACACCAAAATGTGAAGGAATGACTTTATTTCACAAAATGATCATAAATTGATCAATTACACATCAGAAAACAGCAAAACTGACCTAGCTATAAAACTATCCAACTTTCAAACAAGGACATGTAATGAGCATTGTTTCTGTAATGCCATAACAATTGAAATAACGTTTTTCTTGTGGGCCACAAGATTAGAATGGATGAGCATTACTAGTGCAGTGTCGTAAGAAGAACAACTGTATATGAAGTTGGAGGACAAGGGTTCAATTCCTGGTTAAGAACGTTTTCAACTAGGTACTACCGTACTTAAAACCTAGCATCAATTTTAAAATGTGTTTTAGCCTAAAAATCTGATATCAAAGTTATTATATTAAAACTTTAAATTTAGATTTTAAGGGACCCTAAAATGACAATGTGAATTAAAATTTAAAACGTTTTGAATTAAAAGAACTTTTAACATTAATATATGCTCTACTTGATCACTATTTACTACTGTGAATTATAGGACCTACATATTTATTTATTTATTTAAGTAAGCCTTCTACATTTCACTCATGTGCATGTCACAAGGACATGCGAGTTTTGAAGTTATCATAATATTTCTATATATAGCCGTAGCCTAATAGTTACAATATAAAATTTACAAAAGAAAGATTGAGACCATAAAGAAGTACAGTCAAAAACACATTAAAATTGTAAATACAATATCACAGCATCATTCATATGTTCATCAATTACTACATTAACATTAAAATTGAGTCTCAAAATACTCATTCACTGTATAAAAGCTGTTTTCTAACAAAAATGACTTAATCCTAACCTTACACTCCTTTCTAGAATTAGTAGCATCCACAATCTTCCTTAACTCTTCAGGCAACTTATTATAAACTTTGACACCCATGTTCACGGGATCATTGTCTAGTAATTTTAATCTATGGCTCGACTGGAATAATAAATTTGATAAAAATAATAAATTTGAATGAACAGAGTTTGGGTTAACGAGGTTTTACTGTACAGTCTTATCACTACGTATTATAGGGTCACATTATTTCATATCCTTATTAATTTTTATTTGGTGATCCTCACACCAGACTAAAAACAAATTAAAACATTAGAAAACACAGACTTTAGAATAAATGTACAAACAACAGCAGCAACTGACTCTGTAGAAGATGTACTCACTCTAGGCATGATGGCCTCCATGTACACGTCAACATAAGAGGGGGGTGCCTTACTGTTTGGTCGTGACTGATGCATGTTTAGGAGGAATGCATAAAGCCACAGTACGCTACATACGTCAACATTCAGCTGGACCGGGTTCACGTGCGCATGGAACTTTGGGGGCGGAACTGAAACATTAGGACATTTTATATTACTTACAAAGTTACAAATCAGTGAAATCACTAAGGTTGGAATTCATAGTCGGCCCCTACACCTAGGGGCGCCCATTGTTACCAAGGTAACAGTTGTTTGCATGTTATTTCCCATAAACAAAACAAATCCATAGCAACAATGGGTGCCCCTAGGTGTAGGGGCTGACTATGAATTCCAACCTAAGAGAATAAACTACTTTTATCATAGTAGTAATTAGGGATGCACACGATAATCGATATTATCGATCGATAATCAATATTGGTAAAATTTTAGAGAATCGATAATGAAATCTCATTATCGATAATCGAAAAATCAATAAACACTTGAATGTGGACCGAAATACTCAATTCGTATTTTCCCGCGCTTGGAACTATCTCTCGCTACAGCGTGATACTACGAACGTTGACGATGATTGTCGAACACGCCCGACGCCATCCACCAAGGCCATCCACAGCCACTTCACTTCAGTCGGCATTAGATAGTCTTGTCGGTAGGTCACGTTTCGTTTTGATCGCCGCTGTAAGTGTCGAGTTTGTTTTTGTTTTCCTCGCCGCTGTAAGTGGCTTCGCCTTCGTTTGCGGCCGCCGTCATATGACCTTTGACTGACAGTTTAGTGTGTGTGTAATGTTGCCTAGTTTTATTTTTCATAGGCCTAAAACGTATTTTGTTTATACATTCAGACAGAATGCCCCCCAAACTGTTTAATATGTCTAATAAACGCATTGTTTGATATCTATGTAGTGTGTGTACGCATAACATAAGCCTTGCCTACACTTTCCTGCTATAATCCTCACCCGAGGTATTCAAGGCCAAGCAAGGTCAGCCGGCCATCTGCTGCTGTCACTAGACCCAACGGCAAATGTTCGTTCGGCGCTCGGGCCTTCGCCTGAGCAGGTCTAGGCGGGCAGTCGGGTCGGGGGGGGGGGGGGAGGGGGACAAACCGGTCGGCAGGCGCAGAACAAGACGAGATCGGGAATGAGAGCTCTTGTTACGGCTCGCACTTGTCACACGCCTTGAGGTAGGTTCCGCTTATCTCGGAACAAGCTTAAGTTTGATTCGGGAAGTCGGGGGGGGGGGGGGGGGGGGGGCGATTGGCAGACGCAGAACGAAGACAAGAGCGACAGGTATAAGAGCTTGTTTATTTTAATTTCCGATTTTTTTTTTTTTTTTTTTTTTTACTTACTGAAATTTGTTTATCAATGTATCGATAATATCGATTCGATAATGACACTGCCGTTTCGATAATCGATAATGAAAAAAGTATCGATGTGCATCCCTAGTAGTAATACATAACTATTAACTAATTACTAATTGTAATTGCATCTTTTAAGCAAGGCACATTCAGATACTCTTGATTTCAACGATATAACAAGTAATCCCCCACCCATCACAAGCACAATGTAACCCCAATTTTATGATTTCTAATCTAGGCTTTGTAATGTCATTACTAGCAAAAAAAATGTTAAAAAGTGGGAATTTCATCAAAAACCCTAAACACAGCACTAGCTAAATAATACTTGTGTAGCTTACACCTTACAACAAGAAAATGAAAGATGATTAACTAGTGGGTCTTATTTAATAACTAGAAAACAAGGAGACTCATCTGTGAAATGTCAGTTTTAACTAGGGATGCACACGATAATCGATATTATTGTTCGATATTCGATATGCAATAAAATTTCGATAATCGATAATACAAATATTATCGAATGGTCTGATTTCTAAAAAAGCGGGTTCGTAAAGCATTATTTCGTTCATCACGGACCTTTCTAGTATTGAAATACTCAAAGATACCGCCAAAATACTAGGCCTCGGGCCTCGTAAAATGTGATTATACTCTCAGAGTGTCACATCAGATGTGTCCAAGTAATGTTGCCATATCGTTATGTGCTCGATTAGGCGACATATCACTGAAACTGTAAAAGATTGCTTCAATTTTGTAAATTTATTATCGTTCGATATTATCGATCGATAATGCAGTCATCTTTCGATTATCGATAGTTTTTATTTTATCGATGTGCATCCCTAGTTTTAACCCAATAAGTATCCTAATGAGCATTGGTCATCCAACACTTGGTGTCCATGGACCCATTCTTTAATGTAAACAGCACTGCACCCATTCCCCTTTGACAATTACATTGTTCCCACTAATTCTACTACTTAACGATCATATTCAGAATTATCTACGTTGTGGATAACTAAGCAGAATCCCAATGAAAAAGACGAAAAATGCAAAACATCATTCACAAGACACTTGAAACACAATTCATTTGAGGTCTCAGGTACAACCCTTTTAGACAACAGACTGTACCATGAATAACCCCCCATAGTTTCTTTCACGAGCATTATGGCAGCATTATTGCAGCAAGCTTTTTGGAGAAAGCCGTAGCTACGTTGTTCCAAGATAAGCCACTATCAGCGAAGGAATGCTTATTAATGTCCAATTTCTGTGGTCGGTTTTTATTGACTCATGTAACTGTAATGGTCGTGGTAATGAAGTAAAGATATGGAAATATAAACTCACGTGGAAATGGAACATCTCCAGGATAATAGAAGTATGTAAACTCTGCATGGATAATTGTTATCTCTTCTGGCAAAGAAAACCTCTCTCGATCTCCTGAAAAGAAGCGCCATTATCACACTGTACAATGATGGTCCTCGCTAATGGAATCGGTATCCAATAGGCAGGAAGGAATGCTCATCAACAAGCGATGATGGTATCGATAATCGTGGGTCGCGTGCTAGAATTCAGCTGCTGAGTTTACTTGATGAGTGGAAAAAGACATCACGCTTACTCCGCTGACTTGTATGTAATATTTGGAACGAAAATATTTGTTTTGTTTTTAAGATAGCGGGTCGTCAAAATACATGTCCTATTTCTGATTCTTCTTCGTCAAGCGACTGCGATAATAAAATGTGTAAATTTGTTATGTTAGTGCAAAAAATGGCTAAATCAGTAAATCTGTTACCGTATTTAAGTGTAAGGATAGAATAATACCGTACCTATACTAAAAGTAGGAAACACCAGAAAAGGAAGTATCGAGTTTTGTATTTACCGCTTTTTGAGGGTAGCAATTTGACTCGACGGCACTTTGTTCTGCTTAGTTCGCTTACTCAGCAGACTCAGTATATTGAATAATGGAACACCTTGCTTAGGCCCTACTATCAGTGAAGTAAGCAGCTTAATACTGGAACACTAAGCTTGCTCAGCAGACTCAATTGCTGAATTCTGGTACATGACTACCACATTATCTATAACTATAATATACGCACCTAATTATTTAGATGCAATAATAATCAAAATATCAATTACCACCTGAAAGCTAGCTAAAGATGTAGTTGTAGGTTTTTTTTCTCTGCAACCACCCCGAGGAAAACAGTTTCTAGTCACAGAACTTACCCATACTAACAATAGGCCCTACTTGCTTAAACAAAATCCCGTGTGGTGTCTAATTAACAGCGTAAATGCATTGTATTCAAGGCAGCTATAATGTTTAATAGACTAGAACTGTTTGGAATCCCCTTTTACTAACATTACACATATACTAACATATTAATACATGAAGTGTGATCGAAATTGACAAAGCGAGAGGCTATTCTTACCTTTATGTTTTTTCCTAGATTGTGCTAAACAGAGAAAAACACAGCTTCTTGCTTATAATATTAGTCAACTCATACAATAACAGAACAGGACTTTAAAATCTTCCATGATAGGCTATGTAATGTAGGCTACACTTAATAAGTAGTAGGTAAGAAGCTAAAAGTAGGATCCAGACCTAAATGTAGAAACTTTCGTAAATAAAATAAGGATTAAAGGGTAATGAAGTTCAGTTAATAAATAACTTTGACACTTCATGTCTATTGAAATCATCATCATTATTCTACTGCCATGTCCAACTCTTGTGTATAAAAAAGGAAAACTTAAAATTTTATGAAAAAACTAACATTTTAAAAGATAATTTGAATTTATACAGGGTTTTAATCACATGCGGTTGTTCTTTCCACCCATAATATATATAAATGTAGGCCTACTGTACTGTGAAAGGAAGAGTACATAACATTCTATTCTATTACTATTACTATTCTTCTTAAGAAGTGGTAGTATTGTATTGATATTTATATACAACATCCTACATGGAAAGAGTTATAAATTATGCAAATAAAGTAGGGATGACATCGGGTAATAAAATTCGGAACCGGTTCCAGCTCTCATATTACCCGGGTACCCGGATCCTGAAAACGTATTTTTCGATGTGTAGGCTTGATTTGAAGGTCCTTGCTAGGCCTTGTGTAGTGCGCGGGGAGCAAAGACGAGGGACGAATGATATGCGTGCCGCCCGCTCGGTGAGTCTTTTGGAATACGCCTGCAGTAATCACGTCCAGTAAAAAAAACTTTTCTCAATACACAACAGAAGCACGTACATAAAACATGGTATTTTAAGGAAAATAAGTAGTAATGAAACAAGTATTAGCCAGAATGTTCACCAGAATGTTAAATAAAGAACAAACAGTAACGAATGCAAGTCGGTTCGCGTCTGTTCTGTTCCCCGTCGAGTCACGTGTTGTGGAAGGGTAGGCGCCTGACGTACCTGCTGGCTCCACCGAAAGCGACCGCAGCCATACTGGCACGTAAATTTAGCCTAGAAACCGACTAAAGAATTACCCGGACCCGAAAAACGGCTCCGGGTTAATATTTGGAGGCGGGTACCCGGGTTACCCGGGTACCCGATGTCATCCCTAAAATAAAGTCTATCGATCGATCTATCTATCTATCTATCTACATTCTACTCCATTCATTGCCCTGTTTAATTAATAATGATGCACTCAGTATCAGGGTAATGATAAATGATAATATGTATGACAAATGACAATCAAGTACTTATTAACAATTAAAAAAAAAATTGCAATTTAGAGATTAGGCCTAGAGAATAGGGAAGTTGCATGCAATTTTATATAACATACTGTACCACCAATGAGCTAAAAGCGTTACACAAAATGGGGCATGACTTCAGTAGGCCTAAGCCTAACCAACCAATCGTATCACACCAACAAATCACATCCAGCCGATAGGCCTTCTATCAAATAAAAGCAACCAACCGTATAGCCTAATAAACAACCCAACTTTTCTTTACGGCATGAATTAAAACTTGAATGAAATTGAACTGCGTAGTGATACTGATATCTAAGGCCCGCCTGACAATGCATCCATCCAGTTGTCAGCCAGCACAGTGCAATAACAGTCTTACCTTGCAGAAACATAACATATATCTGAGCTGAGATATGTCTGCCACAATGTAAACATAGTACATAATCATATTCAACTCCCATAACACGCACAAGTGAGAAAAGTTTGAAGGGTTGCTCTCATATAAAGTCCGTATCGAGTACCCCTATGAAAGTCTAATATAGCAAACATAGGAAGTGTTATTGGATGCTTCAACGGTATTAAATCCAGTTTATTTTATAGTAAACTGACTGGAATGCTATCTCTTTGAAATTTAGTGGTGTACTTCGGTACATCTGGCATCGGCTACTAAAGTTGGAATAATAAATAATAAATAAATAATCCAATAAAGTTCGAATGAGTTGAAAAAAAAGTATCCCAAATGAGTCTGCTCAGCGATTTACTTACAATAAACAAACAATAACATTAACATTAATTTTTGTGATTTCAGTTTTAACTGTGTACCGGTACGTATTTTGAAGTTAATTTTGAACCATGATAGCATGTAACTGAAGTGCGTAGAGACGTACCCGATAGAAAAGGTGCGGGTGCGTGCTTGGTGGTGCTAATCTGGTAGAGCGTAAAGTCTTGAACCCGTATGATAATGGAGCAGGACATGAGTTTAGCCAGTTGCGCCGTCGCTTTCGTGCGGGTTGCGTGGTCGCACAACGAGAGCAATCTGCAACACTCAATGTACATCAACAGATTCAAACTAACCTTTATTTGCTTTTCCCTATTTAAAAGAACCTAATATTGTGAGGTTAAAACATACCTTGTTGTATTATTTTTGCCACTAACTCATTGCACAGTTTGTTTACAAATGTTTCCACTAGTGAAACTCAATAGGTACCGTAAGCATTGACAACGTTTTCTGATTTTCGAATTGAAAAGTTTCGACTCGAAGCTCACTGGAGGATAACCAGTACACACATCTCCAAAGAAGTCGAGATGACATTTTATGTAGGTAACTTTTTGACACTGAACAACAAACTTTTCAAAAACAAAATTGGTATTTGATATTATGTTGACTTCTGTTTAGTATTTAAGAGCAAAGGGTACCTCTACGTCAAAAACCGCACAAAATTTTCAATTTATAATTACGTCTGAAGATTGAAACACAAAATCGAAAATCGGCGTCAACAGCGCACTTTGTTTTGGTAAGCCCTACAGACTGAATGAAATATTAGCCTATAACCATTAGCGTAGTTATTTTGATTATTAAATCGATAATTAATTAATTAGTAATACAATTAATTAGAAATAAAAACCATACTGATTATAATGTAAGACACAATTTAGAGCATTCAGTATGTAGGGCTTACTAAACCACAGTGCGCTGTTGATTCAGATTTTCGATTTCGAAGTTCATTCTCGAGATATAATTTAAAAATGAAAATTTTGTGCGGTTTTTGACGTAGAGGTATCCTTCCCAGTTAATAACCTTTAATACTAATGGTAGCAGTAGTGAAAGTATCAGACTATGCCTTGTCCCATTACTGTATTCTCAAATGTATATGAATTTGATGATTGCAATCGAATGGCAACCCTAATTTACATAGATTACTTTTAAATATATTTAGGCATGCATACAAGACTGATAGATATGGACTCACCGGCTTCTGAAAGCAGAGAGGGAGGAAGACAACCACTGAGAGTGAGGCGAGCTGGCTTCTCGGTACTTGGGCCAGTGTGTTCGATCGCTCGCCGCGCAGTGATACGGATAGAAATCCACTTGGAGGTGCTGTAGATTCACTTGCAACGCGGCGCCTGCCTGAAGCTCGGGGTGGGTGGACCGGCCCGCTGCACCACACACAAATATTAGTTGTCCGAACCACACGCGTTCGGAGCCTACGGGGTTGGTTTAGTAGCTTTAAATTAAAGTGGCCCATTCAACATCAGAGTGGGTAGACTATATAAATACGAATTTATTTATTTTTATTTATGAAACTTATGTGAATAGAAATGTTATTCTGAAAAGTGACAATAGCCCAGACTGGATTAATTGAAGAAAATGAGCAAAATTTGATGCTAGCAATGTTAAAAGATTGGATAAGTGTAAAACTTTCGACACGAATACATCGAAATGTAGCTCACGTGGCACAATATGAAACATGAATATATTGGAAAGTAAGCGAAGATCAATGGAAAGAAGATCCGTCTAATAACGGACGCACCCACCTCCGGGATCATCGCAGAGGTGCAAGTCGATCCGACGTGACAGAAAGTGGTACGAAGTCTCAACCACGTCGTAGCGGCCAAAGATCTTCGACATTGCGCTCTGCTGCGGTTCCTGAGCTCGGTTCTCTGGTGTCGTAACCTTTGACATTGAAAGCCAAGAATAGATAACCAGCGGTTATCAAGCTCAATACCTAGGATGCCATATTTATTTATAACCAGCTGATAAAATATCTATTGATATATAAATATAAAATACCGGTACATACATATTTTCCTGCACGTATATCTTAAGAAAAACCTTGAGAAACTGCTAGCCAGGGTTTTGTTGATATTTTGTATGTAACATGCAACATAAAATGTATATTCACATTCATTCATTATTTTAACAATGGTCTTCTATAAGAGAGGATACCGAAACATGTTTTAAAATTACGTCCAAACTGATTAAATTAATGAATAAAAAAAATGAATTAAATGTGTTGTGTAGGCATGTGGGATGTCAAACTGAGCGTACGTCAAAGATCCCGCATGCCCGAGCCAATGCACTGCTAAGGATTATTTATTGTACATGTAGGCTTGCCTGCAGTTTGCGTGCTGCTTTTTCAACCCTTGCTAATTCTGTAGCTTTTTGGATGAGGCCACCAAGAGAGTCCAGGAAGTGCAAAGCTGCTTGAAGCTGCGAATCAGTCAACACCCACAGGAGGTCGTCGAGAATCAAGACAAGTCGAGATCCGAGGACAAAGCAATCTACAAACAGAACATAGACAGCTCACACCCTAAAGGAACACACAAGTTGAATATTTTAAAACAGATAAGGTACAGCTGCTCCACAGTCTGCACAGAAATCACATTTTACAGCCTGCAGGTTAAAGATTAAAACTTCAGATTGACTTTAAACCGAACCTATAGACATTCGTTAAACTAATCAATATATACAAAGTTCTGTATACTGTACCATGATAGACCTTTGATAAAACTCATGTACAATCAATTAGGTTATGCGGTGCCGATAGAATCTTACATAGTGTAGTTGCTTCAAAATTAGTTGACTCCCAATCCAAAAGTTATTTTATTTTACATTAGCATATTCAGGTAAATCTAATATTTAATTCATTCACTAGTAGGTGTACAATCAATTAGGCCAAACCTTGTTTGCTTTCTGACTAAGAGGTGTTACAAAAGTCCAAATTTAGTTGTTTAGTATCAGAGAGTGAAATTGAGTAGGTAATACCGAAACCGTAAGTCTATACACTACTAATAAAACAATAGACAATTTAATTATGAATGCAGGACATATTATTTACTATTGTTTTGTTTAATAACGATACAGACGTTTTGTGGTTTGGGATCTATGGAATGGAATGAGTTAGGCCTATTATTTGCCCAGTTTTAAGAAATATGGCATCTAGTGTGGTCAGAGTGCACAATAGCCATAGCCTTGAGGGAGAATATTTGTGGGTTCTTGCAGTTGCAGGGCACAACGGAGGCTACTTGAATGAGGACATGCATGAGAGGGAGGATATTTGTGGGTTCTTGCAGTTGCAGGGCACAATGGAGGCTACTTGAATGAGGACATTCATGAGAGGGAGGATACCTTATGTTTTTACTTTTTTGTATAGGTCTATCTACCCTAACACAATGAGGTCTAGTCAAGTGCATGTACAAAAAAATTAAATACAAAATTACAACTAATCTTATGGGAAGTTGATTGCAACACTATAATGTATAGGCCTAGGAACACTAACACATCATGTGTGTGTATATGCATTCTAGAGCTGAAAATAAACAGGATGGGCCACTCATTAAAATAAGCATACTGCATAACACTAACAGGAAACTATTTAATCTGATAAAAAATTATATTTATCAACTGAAAGCTTCACTAATGAAGTGGAGAGATAACATATTATGATTACATACAAGTTTTGAAAGAGCTAAGAGCTTGGAAGCTTCTATTGCTATTTATTTACTGTACCATGATTTATTACGTGTTATTAGATAATCTAGAGACTGTAAATGCCCACAAAACCTTCTTACCTAGAAACACCGTTTTACAAATGGAATTGCCTATAGGCCTATGTAAGCCCACTGAGATGTCAAGATAAAGAATTAAACACATGCAACTAGAACTTAGAAATGTAATGATTCTGAAAGAAACCATACAAAAGTCTGAATAATGGAGATGTGTAGGATCAAGTAGCATGTGTCTCGATGTCCAATGGGAATGAATACCTTGGGGGGACAGAGGCTTGAATTCCCTTCCTTTAAGTGCAGCGGTTCTAGGATCTGTGTGTTAAATACATAAATAAATAAATAAATAAAGTTATCCTTGGGATAAGCAACCTTTCAAAGCTTCCAATCGTTGGTTGCAATTGTGGAAACAAGCGATGCCAAGAATAGTGATACTGAGATTGTACAATCGAGTGAAAGGGGTGATTCTGCTTTCTGAGCAGACCTGTGATGTGAGTTGTGCTGTAAGTTCCAAATGGTGCAAATGTGAAGTTCTGGAAGTATTGTGCAATATAATAGACCCTACACAGCAGTCCACATTTAGGTACAAAATTACACCCAACATTTTCAGCTCTATTGAGTAGAAGCCAAATTTAAAAAGAAGTCTCCCTTTTAAGAATGTAGCCTACCTAGGCCTATTAGTTCGGGAGCCACCCTTGAAAAATGTTGATATTTCAGGGTGTTAGCTGCACCCCTGTTGAGGCAGAAATTGCAATACATCATTCGATAGATAAAGGTAATGTGCATATCAAGGCACCGTGCCTTTTTTGCCTCAGTGGTGCAAACGGAAAATAATCGTATCTAAGTGATGGCACTTGCGCAAATTAATGGGCATGCACGGACACGAATGTCGGGTACCATTACCCTTTTATCATAATCAATATTGTATGTGTTATATATCAAATGAAAGCTATTGAAACACACAATACAACTGTATGACATTCAAGTAGCTACATTACATACCATGTCATAAAATGTAATCAACATCCGGAAATTTATCTTTTTCAATTAGGTAATATCTTATAAGTTTTGTTATGGTACTAAACAAATCGAATTCTTAATATACAAAGCATTGATCATAACGATCATTTAGTTATTAAAAAGTTATGTCTCTTGCATTTTGTTTGTATTTATGAAATTACGCCAGTAATAAGTAGTTTTCCACGGCAATCTGTAGCTTATCCGCAAAGATGGATACGTTTTTGATCTCTTATAATTTGATCAATATGAGAATTTTCTTTAATATAAGTTCAGTACCTAATAAATATCAGTAGATTACATAGTTTTCAACAGTGAAATGCTTGTCTTTTACTATAATTCGGGAATTATGAATTTTTTTATCGGGATAAAAAGAGTTTTTTTAACGATCACACATTTCTCAGTGAAATAGTAGAAACAACGATGACTTCATAGAAGTAAAAATCAAACAAGAATGATTTCACATTCACATTTAATACACATCCACAATTTGTGTCATCAATGTGTGTATAACTTACAAGATAAAAATTGGTTTGTGAGATGATGTAGTACAAAATGACATAGTTTCTCGTCTCCAGAAGTTGTGAGGCTCGCTAACTAGCCCCTAAACGCAGTAGGATATCGGCGGGGGGAGATAGGGTGTATAAAGCGGCATGCCAAGGTTGAATAGACTGAATGGGACGGTTGTTGTGACGAAGCGGAAGGTGGTCGTAAATGAAAATAAAACGATAAAACGATAAACCTTTGCACTTCCATTTACTAATCTTTCATATAGAATAATTAATAATAATCAATGATACATACGAATAATAATAATAACAGCATAAATGACAAATAATAATACTACTTATAGCTTATAGTGAAACAATGTAGGCAAAAATGTATGGAAGCGAGCGTTTTCAGTCTATACTTATGACAGTACTTTTGTTTTTGTTTGTTACAAATATTTTTCTCGCGATAGCGGTCGAACGGTGAGAAATTTTGAGCATCACAAGCTTCTACGTGGATCATTAGTTTTGAGGAAAAATCGTCGAAAAAAAAATGCTTACTCAAATTATTATTTTTTCAAACCAAATGGTTAAACGAAAAATCATCTGTAAACAAAGTAAAAACCAACATAAAGATCTGGGCCCAGATTCACAAAGGTGCCTAAGTGCTAAGACGTCCTAGTTTAGGCAAATCTTAGTGATATAAATCACCAATATGTCGTTTTGCAATGTTATAAAGAAAAAATATAGTGAAATATGAACAATTTAACTAATAATATTTGATTTGTGAATGTGTATTAATACCTAGACATGATTTATCTTGATTTATCTAGCTAGGATTTGCCTAACTTAGGACAACATAGAGTTACGCATCTTTGTGAATCCAGGCCCAGGTTTATATTACAGACATTACCCGGATAGGTGAAATTACGTGGTAATTTCTGCGTGTGATTGCTTGAAAGTTACTTCCCTAACATGAACATAAATTAAAAGCATTCACCTACTTGTTTATGTGCACCAATTATTGTTCACTATGAAAACAATACAATTATTTATATATACCAACAGGAACATAATACAAACGTAGACATAAATTAAAATGTGATATTTTATAAATTATAATATTATGCACAACTCGATAAATATAACGAAATACTGTGCGGGACTAACAACACAATGTGACAACTCCCGTCAGTGTCTTGTCACACATTGAAAGCACCGACTTGAAAAACTAACAGAACAAATCTTTTAGCAAAGATTACTGAGTGAGTAATCTTTGCTTTTAGTAGATGGTGCTATTAGGCCTATTCATGTTTTATTTATACAACCTTGTTTATTGGTCCCAGATGGGCTGTCAATACAAGGAAGGTTGCGGCCGTGGGTCACTCGCCACCAAATGGGACGGGGCTATCCTTACGAGAACTAAAGAGCGAGTCTTCTACTTTCCGCGTTCAAATCAAAAATCTCGATGCTTGAAAACTAGTAGTAGTGGAAATACGCATCATCGGATAAGAAGACGAAAAACTTGAAAACCAAAATAGATATTGCAAATTGGTAACTTTAATAGAGCTCACAATTAAATGTTCATTAATTTGATAAAAATATTTGTTTACATTTAAGTAATAATATCGAGGTTAGGGCTGGACAAAGTCGCAAAATCTAAAGAAAACGTAAATTCAAAATACTATAATATTCTTTGTTTACTAAACAAAAATACAAAAATCCATAACTGACTGTTTTTAACTTACAATTTAGTATTAGGTCCATTTTAAAGTACATTTTGCACCAAATAAAAATTACTGTGACCTTGCATGGATAAAAACAAACTTTCATGGTTTCCGTAAGACGGTCACGTGGTTCACTATTATTGTTCATTGTGGGCGTAATAATAATAATAAATAAAAATGACAAGAGACAATATCTAAAGCTTACACTATGAAACATCGTATGAGTTATTAGTTGTAATGTTTTTTTCATTTCTACTATTGTAAAAAAAACTGATAAAATAAGCTTCCTTCGAAGTAGATTAATTCCGTAATTAATTCACGATTTGTGTTTAGTTAGGCCTACATCCATCTGATGAACTGCCATTGCATATATTGTGAACAAACGTTTCAAGATCTTTCATTTGATATATTACATGTCGTCGTATCATAGTAAATAGTGATGATACAAGACTATATTCAATCATATGCGTGCGATTACAATAGGAAAAATTATGAATTTCAAATTAAATTATTCGGCGTTTGCACCACTGAGGCAAAAAAGGCACGGTGACTTGAGATGCACATTTACTTCGTCTAACCCATGGCATATTGCATTTTCTGCCTCAAAAGGGGTGCAGCAGTGCAAAACATATTTCTGGGGCGGCGCCCGGTCTATATATATTTGGAAAAATATATTTAAAATACTGAAGACCTATATCACAATGTCATATTCCCTACCCACAAGAGTGCAGTTCAAATTCAGGTTACAAGATGACCTACTAGTACTACCCGACTAGGAAGGCATCGTACCTTTTTCATCTCCCCACTGAAATACGTGTTAGTACATACAGCGCTATATGTGGCCAAATTTAGCAACTAACTGCATATCTGCCACTATCTTAATTTTTGGTTTGTTTTTTCTTGTTGATTGTACAGGTATTTATTTTGCTTTGTTGTTTTGTTGTGTTTTGTTTTTTATTGTCTTGTTTTGTTTGTGTTTGTTGTGTGCTATTTGTTGTTCGTAAGTCTTTAGCGTGTGCTGATTAAAATAGCGGCTTGCCTTTTTAAGATTTACTGATGGGATTCATTATCTGCGCAAAAATTTTAAAAGCCGTATTTAATTAAACAATTTTCACAATTTGTCATTTTCGATGTGGGAAGAACGACGCTGCTTACCTCTTTATGTTATATAGAAGGTTACCTTAAAAATAAATATAGTCTATCATACCTGATGTCCTTTTCTTGAGTGTAATGCGACATTTTGCTTGATTAGTCAACAACCTCAGAGGTGTAAGGCTAGAGTCTTTGGTCGAGCTTGCTTCTATCCGTGCCGTTTGCCATTCAAGTTCCTTGAAAATAAGAAGTTCCCCTCCTTCCGGTTCCTTCAGTCGAGTCATGCGTAGGTCTCCCTTCTGCCAAGACGGCGTCCTTGACTCGACCATTATGCGAGATATTTGCACGGAGGCCACAAACGCGGGGCTCTTAAACGTCACCTGGACTGTATTGACAGACACTGTCATGCCGTCGATCACCTTGTTGATGAAACTGTATTTGGCAGAGGTAGTGAGACCGTATTGGACCGCCGTCGAACGTAGCTCCTCGCACGTTTCCACTTCAATATGAACTTCATCTAGACTCTACGACAACAACCAACGATAATATACAACTCAATATGCATGTAGACCTACAATGTATATCACAAAGTGTTCACTCAATGAAACGATTGCAATCCAAAGAGAAAGGAGAAACATTTTACTTGTACAGTGGTGTGGTTAGTAGGGCTTGGTAGGGACAAGGCCTAGCTACGTCTAATTGTTTTCTCGGCCTGGGTACAGGTTTACGCTAGGGCTTGTTGTAGGCCCTACTCTATAAGGATCTACAATACTTTGTGCTAGCTTAGCAGTACAGCAGCCTACTTTCAAGCTTCATTCACAACATAGGCTACGCCTAGGCCTAGGCCCTAGGCCTACAGCAAGTAGAGCCCAGCTGCAGAAGAGAAGAAGCACACTGAATACAGGCTAAATCCTGCAATTGCAGACATTTCATTGAGCACATTTCAAATCTAATTAAAAAAATGTCATAACTTACAAGAAATATTGGAACACTTTTTAATTTCGTCCACTGAATACGGAATGCTACCCTGTTGCACCAAGCACTGTTTATACGGAGCCAGGATGGAAGTTCCAGTAAATCTGTCAAAACTATCTCGTCCAATTCAAGGTTTGAGAGTTCTCCCTCACCTTTCAATGTGCTTAGATTAATCTTGTCAGCTGACAAGTTTTTGGTGTACCTGTCAAAAGTAACATGTAATTAGTATTACAAGGTGGAGGCCCTAGTAGAAGACGAGCTCGAAAGCAGCCGGAACATTTGCCTAGGCCCTAGGCCTAGGGGCTAGGTCCCAGACCACATTTTGGATGCGTATCAACAATGTACCTGGATAAATGCTTCAAGAGTTGATTTTTAATGATAGAAACCATATCACACAGCTGGCTGGTACCCTGCCTGGGTCAGACTATTAACGACAACGTTATTACATTTTTTATCGCTAAAAAGATTAAAGTCCACTGAGAAGTGAGAAGGCGTAACCTACCGTAGGCCTGGCCAACTAGGCATTCGAGAGACTGCAATCCACAGCTTGCTACAAGAAGCAGCTGATTGACATTCCTACATGAAGTATCGGTTCCAATGAATTAATACGACTGCTTTTACAAGTTTTCAGTAGTCATCATACCGAAATTTGGAATAAGCATTTTGCTAAAATATTTCCAGATATCACTGAAAAATAATACGTTTAATTTATAGTTACTATAACAACAACAACAACTTGTTGCTAGAACTTGCAAGTGTACATGGCGGTGCATATCTATACATAAAAATCAGATGCAAAATTTAAATCAGTGAATTTCACCAAAGGTGACACTTATCAGTGAACGTAAAGAAGAAAATTGAAGTCGTATTGTTTTCATTGCATCACATAGAAAAAACAAATAGTGAAACAACAATGATGAAAAGTGAAATGCGAGAAGTCCAGCGTCCTGCATCATCCAGTGAACAGACAAAAATCAATGGTAAAAATCAATATATGCTACACACCACTCTAGACTACACTATCTCTGTTTTCAGGTCAACATAACCACTCACTTTTGTTTGTAATGATTAAATTAAATGATTGTTACAGCTTAATGATGCGGGTATGGACATACCACTTGATGTAACAAACATAACCTATGCGGCGACGTGATAATAACTATACACATCCAAGCTTCCAGACAGCAAGTGGATCTCTCTTCCAGGACAGTACCTCATTTTGTGTACATGCCTATTTTTAGCGCAGATATGGATCAAAGCCAAAATTCAATGCAAACACAATACAAATTTGAACAATCTCTTCAAGTTAACTTACTAAGTAGTTTATCTGAACTATTTGAAAATTTACGAATACATTTTGAAAACTCATCAGGACACAATCAAGATCTTCAAGACATTGTGAATGATGTCTTGCCACACTCACTGACCAGTTGTGTGGAAAATATCATTTCTAATGAGCTTGAAAATATAGTCATGAAAGAAGTGATAGAGGCTGGTATCATCAGCCAACAAACTTGGAAAATAGTTGCACACAATATATTTAAAAAAATTAAAGACTCTCCACAAATGTATAGTACGTCAGAAAGTATTGGACATTTTCTTGATTTTTTTTTAAGAACAATGGCATTTTCAGACAAGTTATGCTTCAACGTGGAGAGTTTGTCTCAGCCACGTCAAATTAAACAATTTGCGAAAGATGTTAATACAGAAAGGCCAACATCAACTAGAAAACATGAGTTAAAGATGCTGCTTCACACACACCTGCCACTAACCACTATAATATTGCATGAATGTTGGTCACAGATTCGTCAGTATTTGTGCAATTCACTTACAGACGAAAATTTGGAAATATTTCTTCTTAGTTTGAAAATTCATGCTAAGTTTGTGAGTTCATCAACATTATTAGTGATAAAGGAAGGGATATTAAACCTTGTACATAGCTTTTTGTTATTTAACACTCAATACATGTCACAACTTCCCAGTTGTAATGGAGGCATAGATGTTGCCCAGAACATTAATCAAAGACTATTTCGGATAGGCCATCTTATCCTTTTTACAATTAAAAAAATATCTGTAAATGTTGTCAAGATAAATGAAGAACTGAATGACATCCTTACAAGCTTCTTTGCACTGCTGTCAACGAGTTCAACCGACGAAGCTATCATTAGCCCATATAATGTCATAGCTGTTTTAGACCCTCAAGCTGCTTGGTTTACTAACTTACTACATGGATTAATTACTAGAAACCTTGTATTTTCGATAGTGTCAAAAAGTTGTCTCATTGAATATGTCATTAATCATGTGGTTTCTTTGGAAATGACGAGTGGTAACAAAATGCGCTTTGTATCATTGTCCCACTCTGTAAGCATATTCTGTGCCCTTGTTAAATTTAAAAGTGGTCAATCTTTGTTCCCGTTAACTATTAAAGCAGTCGACGAACCAATAACATTAGAACATGTATATGTACAAGTTGTAAATTATTTAAATATTAATGGAAATGATGTATTAATGCAACAATTGCTAAAAGATGGTATTTCAACTCCAATGATAAATACTGGAATATTGAAGAGTGACAGTCCATTCATGAGAGCGCTACTGGAACCACTGCCAACAAACGTCCCACAACATGCAGCCGATGTCCTAGAAATAATTGTACAAAGTCCCGTTGGAGTACGCTGTCTCTTAGGGGCACACGACGCAAAGACATTGATAGACTACACCGGGATGGCACTTCAGAATCATGTGAAATGTAATGACAAAATAAAACTAACATTGCTACAAATATGTTGTAAACTATTTGAAAATCACAGAGGATTTTCTCAACTTGAATATTCACCATTGGTTACAAAAACTATCTACCAATACGAGATCCTCACTTCGCAAAACGATACCACTCCTCTCCACAATGCATTGTTCCGGTACGTTGAAATAGTAGCACTTCTGATTTCTTAAGTAAGTTTTGAATTAAGAAAGACACCAATATATTTAGAACTATTGATAATCGAAAAGTATTGAACATTATTGAGCCAGTATTACCGATTAATTTTACCAACCAAAATACAGGCTCAATACCTACTTCAATAAAAACATTGCCCTACAGATTACTAATCAAACCGCTGTACAATGTCCGCATTTTATTTGGTTGATGGATATTCTTATTATCGATAAAATATTGAATATCAATTGTTGTGTGTATGGTTCCTAAGAGTTTGACAAAGAAGTTTCACTTTATCTAATACTAACATTAAATTGATTTTATTTTGTACAGTATTTCAAGAATGCAAGATAACTATTTCATAATATATTTTTTAAAGTATACCTATATGTACTAGAAATATTGTTAAAAGGTGTTTAACATAAATACAAACTACTACTTTTACAGATTTCTGCTGAGCATTGGTTCTACACCTCTGGGATTATTATCGTTATCAATTCACAATGATCTATTGGAGCATTTGTTGGAATGTTGCAAAGAACAAGATTCAGAAGTGACCCGGCGTTGCCTTGCAATAGCAGCCATTTTAAAAGACAGCCGATCAATTGTACCACAGACTCTCACAAGAGATCCTCAATATAACAGTTCCAAGACAAAACATGTACCAAGCATAGCTACAACTCACGAGACATCCGAGATAAGCAAGTTTTTGCACAACTCACGAGATTCACCACACGACGGCAACTGGCGTTGTAATTTGCAAAAGACCTACAAGACATCAGCTCACCAACACATTACGGTTTGAAACTTCTAATTTAATGTGAGGTGTTTTGTTTCTCATATTAAAGGCACTGGTTGCTCTCGTTCTTGAGGAATTTGTATTTTGTAATGGGGGGAGTGGGCCTTATCTTCGTCAAGTCATGCTATGCTAGACACATGTTTTGTTCTGGGTTTGGCGGCAGGGCCGTAACTAGGGGTTGGTAACCTGGGTAAAAAATCGGGAGTAGACCATTTTGACTTGCTAATACATACCACCGTTAATTTCACACCAGTCACCAGTAAGCAGTAACAAACGTTATAAAGAAACATGCCTAAAACTCGTTTATTTAACACTCCAACCACACTATAAGATTAAGAATCAAACTAATTTTGGGGGCTGTTTGACCTGGACCCGTATTAGCTGGGGGGGCCTCTCCCAGACTCTCCATTGTACTTTGCCCAATCATACCCTAGTTACAGCCCTGTTTGGCGGTGTGTAAACTGGTTGGAAAGCAACATGAACACCCGTATATATACACATGTATATATTGTTGTGTACCAGGATTCACAGGTAGAGCTTGCAGGGGCGCAACTCTCAATTCTAGTGAAATAGTACGACAGGGGATCGGTACAATGCCTGAGGAAGCTGGATTTCAGGGTATGAATTAATTAGACTAGGTTCAGACAACAATTAGGAACCGTATTTATTTAATGATTACTGATAATCTAACCAATAGACAATGATGTGGCGACCCTGTGTAGGTTTAACTAGCTTATACAACTACATACGTTCCTATACCCCGTTTGTGCACTACCTTGACATTCCGGAGGTACCCCTTCGTCGACGGCTGTACAGCTCTCTTGCGGCTCCCTTGTAGCTTCCACGTAAGTCCGTCTTCCTGTCCTTCACCGCCGACTCACAGGACCTCCTTGTGCACTTCAGATGTTACGACCCCGGTTTGAGCAATGTCCCCATCTCTTATACCCCCCTCCTGCTATCCCCTCTCTCTATCCTTTTCCCCGCCACATGACGTTGGTCACCACACAAACCCAAGCCCCAAAGCTATCAACCATCAACAATAATCAAGCCTCGGACCCCCCACACAACCCCTGACACAGCATAATTACCAAACAATTATTATGATTATTATGCAAGTGTCAGTAGCTGAAATGTTATAGTTGTGACACTAGATTGGTGGTGACACAATAGCAACCTCAGCATTAACCTGATTGCAAGCAGTACAAACACAAAACAGAAAATGTTATGAGTATTGCTTCATCATGTCTTGGATCAAATAGCATAAATCACGAACATAAACTAAAAAAAATGTGAAAAAAACACAAGTTTCACCCTGAACATTACATCCCCCCCTTTAACATCCAGCGCCCACGCTGGAGCCGTGATTTATCGCTAACCAGAGAGAGAAAACAGTGACCTAAGCCGAGCATAAGAACAACAAACCAATTTCCCCTCCGCAAGACCCTCACACCATTGCCATTGATACAAGTAAAAAATTCAATACAAATTATAAAAATTCAAAATAAAAACATTAACAACAATAGAAAAAAAAAAAATACGCCACCATCCACATTAAGTTTATCAATTCATAATTCAAAAATCATGGGGCGTTTACAAAAGTTATAATTCAAAATACAATACAAGTCTTGTCCGTTTAAAAAAAAAAAACATACGGTCCCTCTTGACAAGTCGACTCCGGCATCGAACAATTCCTCGACCCGAAGCCCTCCAACCCGGCGATCCGCTGACGGTAGTCCCAACCACCCAGGTCAACAGATCGTCGGCCAAGACACGGACAGGGGATGATAAACAAACTGCAAACAGAAACAAAACAACAGTATCGCATCCCCAGCCCGCGTCTTCCCCACTACTAAACATAGGACTAGAAAAACATGATGACTGTAACACATAGTAAAAAAAAACATACAACCGACACTAAATTTCTCCCCGAACAAAACAAATTTAAACCCGTTCTCACGTGTTGTAATACACCTCCCGGCGTGGAGAGGGTACCAAACCCTGACCAATCGAAAAGCAATAAGACCCGAGTAAAAAGAAACATCCAATTTCGAAAAAAAAACAAGGATAAATCAGTAACAAAACAACAACAACACTGACACTTCCCTGCAACCAGAAAACTTCACATAGCAATTATCAAATTGCGTCAACGTCGGAATCCGCAAACTCAACCTTGTTAAGCAATCAAATTTACTACACTTGATCGAGGCCTCGATCAAGTGTGGCAAACTCCGAAATGTCCAACAAACCTAAAGCTAAATTAGCCTAAACCTAAACCTAAAGTCAATACACAGTGTAAAAATAAACCTAGTTTTTTAGAAGAAAAAAAACGACTGGGATTCCAACAATCCCAACAATGTAGTTGAAGACTATAACGCGAACATAACTTAGATATAGCCTAACCCACTATGGACATTCCGACAGAAATAAATCACACTTACGAAAGTCGAGTCCAACGAAAACCAACGTCAAACACAACAGATAGCAATACCAGATCTAACCGTGCACAGGGTATACAGTTTCCGAGTCGGCATAAATGCCGACAACGCGCGGACCTGGCTACATCGCAGTCGCCTCATCAGCCAGCGGGCCAGCGTCCGCGCGCGGCATGACTAAGCTCGCGTCGGGCCTCGAACCAAGACAATGTTACACAGTCCCAACCGAGCACTAGCTACCCCTAAAACAACAAGAACACCCCACGAGACCAAAATGAACCTCTTGTGGTCCCGCCTGCCGTATTAAATTACCTCAATAAATTAAAGAGATAATGACACCTGGTCGCTGTAGCGACCAACCCGCCCGAGCTCACGAAATCCGAGCTACCAGGGCAGTCAAAATATTTGGCACCCCCCTGTACCTACCATGAAAGGGGACTTCATAATCAGCAACTCAGCAATTCATAATCACAGACAGCACTGAGCAACATACTTGCGTAACAATACTATTCTGCTTCGAAGCTCATATTCGAAACAACTCAACAAAATATGTCATAATAACGCCACGTGATTGCGCATAGAGCCAAATCCACGTATCAGCAATAACACAAAGAAACAACTATAATGAAACAAATAGACAAACACGCAATAAGAAAAAATAAAACACACAAGAAATACATGCACCCAGACAGCCATGAGAAAACCGCCTTACCTCGCAAGAAGGCTAAGCGTGACGACGCGATATCAATGAAGACACACTAGCCGCCACCTCAACGAGGACAATCGCGACACCCATGAACTGCAAAACACACATCACTCACCTGCAGGTATAATCACAATCACACACCAGTTATACCACAAAACAAAGAAAACACAAAACTATCCTCAATTAGGATAATCACATAATTCAAAGAACAGTGTCGTTTCTCGCGACCAATTGTCACCTAAACGACCTATCCCCTGCATCGGCTTTAATCCGGCCAAGGAAACCGCCATTCTTCCGGGTCATACCAGGGCTTAAGCCGTGACACATGCACTGTCTCCTCTACCCATTTATTGTTGAGCTTTAATTTTATGCGGTAATTCAAATCAGACAGTTTCTCAAGAATCTGAAACGGACCCAACCATCGATGCATAAACTTCTCGACCAGCCCAACCTTGCGTAGAGGAAAAAACACCTTGACAAATTGGCCAACTTCATAAGTCACGTGTCTCCGACCCTGGTCATAACCCGCCTTCTGCTTCGCCTGCTCGGTACGAATCACCTCAAGCGTGGCTTCACGCGCATCTCGCAGCCTCTGCAATCGTGCCTCACTTTCCTCCCCAACCTGCAAATCGGGCTGAAGCCCCGCATCCATCGGAAGGGTAGGCTCACGACCATACACGAGATAGAAAGGGGTTCGTTTCGTCGTTGCTTGGATTGAAACGTTGTACGAAAATGTGCAAAGACGCACATATTCACACCAATTATCGTGACGTGAGTTCACGAAAAACGACAACAGGGTGCCCAACGTATGATTAAATTTTTCGTCCAATCCATTCGTAGACGGCCGGTACGAGGTCGTATACAGCGAACGCACCCCTAACCCCCGGACAATTTCCGTGACCAAATTGCCCCGGAAAACACTGCCACGATCGCTCAAAATCATTCGAGGACATGAATGTTGACAAATTACATCCTCGATAATGAAAGTAGCGACGTCAACAGCACCCCCCGAAGGAATGGGACGCGCCATAGCCCATTTCGTCGCATAGTCGGTAGCCGTGACGATGAATCGATGACCATGAACACTGCGTTTCAACGGACCCAACAAATCTATACCAATCATGTCAAAGGGCGCACCGACTGCAATAGGTTGTAACAACCCCGCGGGCTTCAAATTAGGGCCCTTCTTCCCTTGACAGTCGCCACAACTTTTGACATAACTGAGAACCTCCCGAGCCATGTTGTCCCAATAGTATCGCGAATGAAGCTTGCCATAGGTTTTCATATAGCCCAGGTGCCCCCCGCCAGCCGGACTATCATGGGCATCGTAGAGAAGCTCGACCTTCATACTGTCAGGCACAACAAGAAGCTTACTCGGTCCATTAGGAACGAAATTCTTCCGATACAAAACTCCGTTCTCTAACACGTAACTTCTCGTTTGCCGACGTACTTTAGAAGTAGCAGCGTCAGGATCCGTCATAGCCGCAATCAGTTCGGCAAGGTGAACATCCCCCTGCTGCGCCCGGGCTATCTCATCTATGTGAACAGGAGTGGTCATAACCTCCATGTCGTCCTCAATATTCTCCGGCTCAGGACCACCCTCAGGCAACAACCTACTCATGCAATCTGCATCAAGATGTAGCTTCCCCGACTTATATACAACTTCCATCTGGTGGTCCAGCAAGTAAATACTCCAGCGTGCCAATCGTCCCCCTCGCTCGCTGTTCTTCCGTAGGAAGCACAGTGCGCAGTGATCTGTTACTACCTGGAACGGACGTCCCCACAAAAAGTGACGAAAGTACTTCACCGCCCAGACAATAGCCAAACACTCCAGCTCTGTAACTCCATAGTTAACTTCCGCATTAGTTAACCTTCGAGAGGCATAACCAATGGGATGCCACTCGGAGTCAAACTGCTGCAAAATGACAGCCCCTAAACCCTCTCGCGAAGCATCCGTTCTCAACTGAGTGGGCGCCGTGTCTGAAAAATGTCTTAGGACAGGGGCGGAAAGAAGCTTGTCCTGCAATGTGCGAAACGCCCCCTCCTGCTCAGGACCCCAATGAAAACGTATGTCTTTCTTCGTCAAAGCCGTTAGGGGTGCACAAATCTGACTAAAATTCGGCACAAATTTCCTGTAAAACGAAGCCAAACCCACAAACGAACGAACCTGTTTTAATTTTGTAGGCACTGGAAAATTCTTCACTGCACTAACCGTGTCGGGATTGGGACTCACCCCCTCAGCACTCACGATGTGACCGAGAATCTTAACCTCCCTGTAGCCAAAAGAACATTTCTCCGGGTTTAATGTCACATTCGCGCGCCGAAACCGCTGTAGAACCAGTTCCAACTTCTCCAGATGATCGTCGAACCCACGACCCTTCACTAACACGTCATCGAGATAAACAATGCAATGAGAAAATTTCAACCCTCCCAAGATCTTGTCCATAGCGGCCTGGAAAAGAGCTGGGGCTGTAGAAATACCAAACGGTAGAACTTCAAATTTAAACAACCCCTCACAACAGGAGAAACTACATATTTCTTTAGCTCGTGGGGTTAAACCTAATTGCCAAAATCCACTCTGTAAGTCAAGGGTTGAAAACATACTACAGCCCTCCAAGCACGCGAGGAGATCGTCTGCATTAGCACTAGGATAACTATAGCCTTTGACCTTAAGATTGACCTTACGAAAATCAACCACAAGACGTAACTTCCCGTTCTTCTTACGCACTAACACGATGGGACTGGACCACTCAGACGTGGATGGAGAAATAACACCTGCCCTCAACATGTCCTGAATATGTGTCTTAATAACCTCCCGTTCCCCTGGACTCACTCGATACGGCTGCATGTGAACAGGAGTCGTATCTTTCAATTCAACATCACATTCTCCAATGTTAGCACGGCCAATCAACTCGGGAGTCCAAGCAAACACGTCATGATATTTCAACAGCAAAGCCTGCAAGCGCGCACGTGAGTCATCTTGCATGTGTAAGTTCACGTCAAGAGAAGCAACATCAGCATTATCATCGCGGTCAGTCGGCCGCGCAGGAATGTCACCGTCAGCTGACTCAGGAGACACTACGTCTACCGACTGAGAACGTATCAACTCAGCTGGCTCTATCTCGCCAAGACGAGTGCCAGCATAAAGCACGACAGACTGAGATGAAACGTTAGCTACGGGCATCGAACCAGCGACCACTGATGACAATAACATTGGAGCCACTAACAAACCTTTCCTAGACAACAAGGCAGGTCGAGGTTCAAAAATACCTGACTCAGGCAATAGGCCACCCTTAATTGTGAAACCCACCTGTGCTATCTGTCCCGGCCCAACAGTGACTTCTCTTACGGCTATCAGCTCCAACGACTCAGACTCAAAAGTCTGAATGACCGACAAGGGACGCTCCGACTCGTCTTTGTCGTCTAGAGGAACATTGATCGACTGTTCCCCGAATGGAACGCGAATACAGGCATCCCCTATGTACATAAGTACATGGCAAGATTGATAATCGATCACCGCGCCGTACCGCAGACAGAAATCGTTTCCCAACAGGCACTCAACGGAGAGACCTTCCACTGCAATGAAATCCATGGTGAATTTCACCCCTTCAATCAGCAACTCGACTCCACACGCCTGTCCAACCACCTTCAAAACAGAGTTATCCGCAGTACGAAGTAGCAACCCCTTCACTGGTTGAAGCTCACAATGACGAACTTTGCTAGCATTAATGCATGAAAGACCAGCGCCTGAATCAACCAGCGAACTCATTACTACCCCCTCTAGCTCCACCGGAACTTTAAGTGAGCCTAAAGTACGAACAACAACCACGTCAAGAGAAGCAGATGACAGCCCCACGCCTGAAATCGTGTTCCGATTGTCGGCGCCCTTATCAACAGCGCCAACTACCCCTGTACTGGATTCATCACCTTTCAGGCCCTCCCGCACGATGAATAAATACAAGTCCCGAAAACCATGTAAATACTCCCTCCTGTGGGCAAGACGCTCCCTCTGCGCAAGACGCTCACCTCGCATGGGGCAAGACACCTTTACGTGCCCCCGGCAACGACAGACCCAACACTTCCGACCACGTGATCTGCGATGCCGAACCCCACGCCTCCTCGTACTACCCCCCACCAGGGAAGCCTCCCCCCCTGGCGGGGTTATGCGTTTCCCGCCCCTGAAGACGAACTTCCAGAGCCCTGTTCCTCATCCGCCCTCCGCCGAGCCTGCTCTCGAGCCGTTCTCATGTCTGTACAATCACGCTGGATGTGACCCGACCGATTACAAAAATAACAAATAGGGGAACCATTAACCCCTCGCAGATTAGGCCGTCCACCCTTCGCCTGAGCTTTGTTTGATGCTGGATTCCCGGGTTGTGAATGCTGCCCCTGTGCCCGGACCTCTGCTGCGAAGGCTTTCAACAAGTCCTGCAACCCCTCGGCAGGCGCCCCGGTGTTGCTCGCCGCCTGGGGCTTCGCTGTCTGAGGAGTCGCCGCCTGTGGAGTTGCCGTGTCGGGAGTCGCTCCCTGGGCCCCCTGGTCTACCCGATCCCGCAGAGACTTGACATCCCGGTCTATATCCCGCACCATCCGCATGAGCACGGACATTTCGGAGTCCCGGGACGCCAGCACAGGGTTCACAGGAACCCCCCAGCTTGCAGACCCTGCACCCTTATTAGCGCGACTACGGATTCTCTCCACCTCACAAAGACGGAGCAGCAAGCTATCTACGTCAGGAAACGTTAACCCAACAATGCCTTCGGCCATGTCGGCGCGCAGGCCACCGACAACCCAATCCACGCGCTCTGCGTTGGACATGTTTATATCAACCCGATCACACAACGCCAATTTGTCAAAAACATACGCCGTCACGGGCTCCCCATCAAGCTGGAACAACTGGGCCAGTGCCCCCGTTTTGTCATGGCGTGATGCACTCTGCTGCCCCCAAGTTTTGACAAAGAGATCTCGCAAGGGCCCCCATGTCAGCGGCGACGGCTGTGGAGGGTCTCCAGCCACCAACGCCAACCGTCGGCGCTCCAACGTCTCAAACCAGGACAACTGACGCCCACGTAACAAACATGGGAACACCAATACCCAACGATCCTGGGGTAGTGAGTGAGCTGCCGCCATACGTTCGAACACCGACACCCAACGCTCTGCATCATCTACCCCAGGAAGGAAAGGTGTCATGGGTGCCATAGAAAAAGGCATTGCTGCTGTCATCGTGTCTCGTGGTAAAACCGCTTCAACGGGCTCCTGCAATGGAACACGATCTTCGTCCTCGGGGAGAGGAGCCAAATAACACTCACGATCTAATCCGGCGTCTAACAAAGCCTGCTCCGCTAACTCACGCCGGTGACACCACTCAAGCAATCTTTCCCGTTCAGAAAGATTATCCCCGGGGTGAGGTTCACCTAAATCTCGTAACAGCCGGCGGAGAGTTCGATCGTCGGGAATGTTACACATAGACCGACCCACGAGTAAACACGTACAGCCAGAGAAAAAAAACAACGAAGAGAGCAACGTGTAACACTACCTCTGTATAGGAATGCACAACGAATAATCACTGCCTCAGCTGATATCGTTTACAACAATTACACAACAGAGCGTGGCTCTACACAGCTACACAGGTTCGCCAAATCGAACAAACAAGGAGAAAAAATAAATAAATAAATGAAATAAATAAAAAATAAATAAAAATAAAACTAAAAATAAACTTTAACAATGAAACTGAAACCAACTTCGTCAGACATGCAAGAACAATAAAACAAAGTTTTAAAAAAACAACGGCGCCTCTACCAACTTTGTTGTGTACCAGGATTCACAGGTAGAGCTTGCAGGGGCGCAACTCTCAATTCTAGTGAAATAGTACGACAGGGGATCGGTACAATGCCTGAGGAAGCTGGATTTCAGGGTATGAATTAATTAGACTAGGTTCAGACAACAATTAGGAACCGTATTTATTTAATGATTACTGATAATCTAACCAATAGACAATGATGTGGCGACCCTGTGTAGGTTTAACTAGCTTATACAACTACATACGTTCCTATACCCCGTTTGTGCACTACCTTGACATTCCGGAGGTACCCCTTCGTCGACGGCTGTACAGCTCTCTTGCGGCTCCCTTGTAGCTTCCACGTAAGTCCGTCTTCCTGTCCTTCACCGCCGACTCACAGGACCTCCTTGTGCACTTCAGATGTTACGACCCCGGTTTGAGCAATGTCCCCATCTCTTATACCCCCCTCCTGCTATCCCCTCTCTCTATCCTTTTCCCCGCCACATGACGTTGGTCACCACACAAACCCAAGCCCCAAAGCTATCAACCATCAACAATAATCAAGCCTCGGACCCCCCACACAACCCCTGACACAGCATAATTACCAAACAATTATTATGATTATTATGCAAGTGTCAGTAGCTGAAATGTTATAGTTGTGACACTAGATTGGTGGTGACACAATAGCAACCTCAGCATTAACCTGATTGCAAGCAGTACAAACACAAAACAGAAAATGTTATGAGTATTGCTTCATCATGTCTTGGATCAAATAGCATAAATCACGAACATAAACTAAAAAAAATGTGAAAAAAACACAAGTTTCACCCTGAACATTACAATATATATTGCAATATATACCATATTTAAAGTGCATGCAATAAGTAATTACCTATCATACCAGAAACCAGTTAGCAAGAATGTTTATACACTTTGCTATACATACCTTAATTTGAATTAAAATCTTGATCTAGGCTGCTGGATTATACAGTAATACTAATAATGTTTCAGCCTCAAACGTTGTATGACCTGGTCGACCAATTATCCTTCAGCAAGACGGCCACTCCACCCGTCCAACCATTGAACAAAGTAACACTAGCCAATGCTAATGTAAGCCAACAAGTTTACTGGATTATTCGGTGAGAACTGAGAACAGTCTAGTCTGTACAAGATGCATATGATAAGATCATAAGTTAAGAGTACATTGTGAATTCGACACTAAATGTGTCAAGAGATAGCACCACTGCTGCGCAACATGGCTGACAGTTAGAGGGTAACAAACTGACAGGAGATCATGGATCCGCCTAAACATGTTATTGCGCAAAGTAAGTTTTTAACTTTATTCTGAAATAAACATATATTTGAAAGCAAATAGAGCCCAAAGGAACCTCAATGAAAGAGAGGCAGTGTTAATCGGCGGCCTTTTAATTGCATGTGGTTAATTAACATTATGATCAGAACATGAACTTCGGGCCTTCGGATGCTTGGTGTGTCCCCTGATCCAAAATCTTCATAATATCAAAGGCATCTTGGATATAAAACGCAACCAGCAAATAACCAGCAAAGCTGGATATTCACTGACGCAACAATATCGCTTATGTTTCTTTGGAATCGTTGCCATTCTCATATAAACACTGACAAATGACACTGACAAATGACATCCAGCGGCTTTGTTGCCCTCTAGCTATTACTTCACGATTTCGCCACCAGAGATCATATCTGCAACATTTAGTGCCGAATAGGCTGTATGTAGAATTAAAACTGGTTTATTTCATAGCATTAATCATGCACTATTAATTTATTACCAAATAATTGACTAATATATACCAACTTAAGTGTCCAGAGGCTAATGGGCTAACTTAGGCCTGGTATTTGATGGGCCACTAAATATTTCGACAGGAACTAACTTTTTTCTCCAACTAACTTTTTTCTCCATGGCAACCACCAATCAGAAGAGTTGTTTCCAAGGAGAAAACACGTATTTCGGTCTAAATATTTAGCAGACTGTCATAATACCGACCGTAGTTTAGCAAGTCCATTCATGCCCCCAAAGTCATTACAAGGCATACACTATCAGCAAGTAGAAATGTATGACAATCTATCTCACTACTTATAAGGTGGTAAACATCTGGACCACTTTATAGATCAACGAAAGACTTTTTCAAATGATCCTGTATGGTTTTCTTTCAGATATGGTGAACAGCATCATTTGTTACAACCAGGAGTACCAAAATATGCTGACAAGTTAATTCATGCATGTAGTCTATTCCACACGGATTACAAGGAAGGTTTTGACTGGTTTTTGGGCATATCTTTTCTCATATGTGCTGGTAATGTTGAAAGGTAACCAACACTTGGCTAGCCTCAGAGAGGTACGAGTCTCAAACAATAAGAAACCAAGGTCTTATAACACTGCTAAGTGACGTTAGATTCTCAGCGAAACTCAGCACCTCATATTTCATCACTGGCTATAGGTTTCAGATTGAAAACTAAACCATCACAAAATGCATTACTGCAAATTTCAGTTTTCATTTGATCATCATAAACCTTACAATTCAATAACAAGATATTTTTTAGAGAAAAGGGTTACATACAATATGAATTGAATACATATTACGCTTGTGGAGTGACCCTGCAAACGGTATACGAAGGCCTGTTTTTTTTTAGGGGGTTGAAAATTATTGCTGCATCACCAAATCACTTTTCACACTACAGTATTTTGGATTGCACTGAAAAGAAATAAAATATTATGTACAGTTTGTTCGAGCCTTGCCATTTTGTGAAACTTGTACTAATTTTCAAATAAAGCATGTATTATTATTATTATTATTATTATTATTATTATATTGCCGGACTTTGAACAGGGTGCAAGTCTTTTTTATGTAGCACGTATATCTCCTCATTAGGTACTACTAATTGCAGAGTTATTTTGACTAAATACAATAGTAGTTTATTTTTACACTGTGGTACTGCATTGTATTACATTAGCTAGTTTGGCCATTAAAAAGTCTACGGCTACCACCACCACTACACGTATTCAACTAGAGATAGAGAACGTATTCAAGTGGTGGCTGAACCACTGGTTTCAGGTGCTGCAGCTTCCTGGAAAAAGTGTCTTCTTTTCCAATGGCAGCGATATTATGGCCCGCCGTATGTAAACACCAATCCAAGCGTAGTATGTTTGTGATTGGCCACAAACTAGAGTTGATAATTGAAGAAGAACTGCCCGTGGCTGCAAGAGTTCTTAAAGTAAGTTGTTATCAACATTGCTATATGGATGGAAATGTAAACATGAGCTCTTTATTAAATGTTGTTAATAGAATTATAATTCATAATGTAGCAATTTGGTAAAATCTGACTAAAATTATGTTCCCTATAATTTAGACTGGGATAATTTATTACTTAATTTAGTTATTGTTTATTAGTTACTTGTTATTACAATGTATTATACTGCATAACATTTATGAACTCTTGACTAATCCTATATCTTGTATGTATGTACTAAAAGATCGATTGGAGGCTAACAAAACAAACAAACATACCAGTGTTAGATACAAACGTTTTTTTTTAGTTTCATTCCTAGAAACTAGAAATGAAATCGTTCCAATTTTCTAGGAACTGTAACTTATTTTCATAAGTTCCTTTTATTTTTACTTGACTACAAATTTGAAGGATTCAAGAGCCAAAACATAGTTTAAGTACTTTGAAACTGAGGAAAATGGGAAATCTAAAAACAACTTATTTTGTAATACATCCCAACCTGGCAGTGTTTGGAACTACAATAGTCAGAGTGATTGCCTTGTTTCCAGATGGGCAGGGTTTGTTGGTGGACCATCTGCCGTCGCTGGTTAGCTCAACACTTCTTGGACGTCCTCGAGTGGGAGCAAATCTGCCATTGGCTAGCACTAATATTCATCAGCCAATCAGAAGAAACTTGTATTTATTTCTGTGTATCTTTACTGAAATATATGCAGCCTTCAATACTCATGGCATACAATGATAATACTTTAGTGGAATACCTTAGTGGGCCTATCAATGGATTTCGAACAAGTGACTTTATTAATTTTATTAACAAACTGACAAAAGGCTATTGTAATCTAAAATTGTAACTACTATTTTATTAAAACTAGTGAAAATACAAGCATTGTACATATTAAATTAATTAAAAATAAATAAAATAATACTAAATAGCATATTAAATGTTTAATTAAAATTAAAATGGGAAAACAATCTAGCCTACTTATTTTAAACAAGGTACTGATGCAGTTGCCTATGAACTTAACATCATTCATCATATATTATTATATACAAAATAAAATAAATAAATTTGGCAAACTAAATAGACCATCTGTTGACTCAGGACTCTATGCCTTAGGGTAGGTGAGAGAATACGGCCAACCCATGGTTGGAATTCATAGTCGGCCCCTACACCTAGGGGCACCCATTGTTGCTATGGATTTGTTTTGTTTATGAGAAATAGCATGGAAACAACTGTTACCTTGGTAACAATGGGCGCCCCTAGGTGTAGGGGCCGACTATGAATTCCAACCTTACTCTTACGTTTGCATGTAATTGACGTCACACACAATGTTACGACGGTCTGCACTTATACGCCATCTTAATGTGATGATGAAGCTTCGATGAAATTACAATTGCTATTGCTACTAAGCACTGTAAATATAAAGGATGCATTTATGATAAATAAATTCATATCAATAATCCCATTTTTTCCACATAATGTCGCGATATATCGTGAGCATATAACAATATCGCGAGATGATATTATCGCAAAATCCAGCGAATGGAGACGTTTCCCAAGTTGGCCTAATAATATCTTCTATAGCTGGTTTATAGTTAATTAAAATACACTACATAAATTATGGATACAATGTCAATGTCATCATTTGAAATTATTGAAAGCTAATTAGTAATACTAATAGGGCCTAATATTGTCAAATAACCGCAGTGCAAAGTTGTAAACCTCGAAGATAACAAGATGTATTATTATTAACAATTTATCATGATACCGAGTGCAAATTAATATCGCGATGAATATCGCAATATGAAGTCGCATATCGTATCGTATCGATATATGACTATCGTCCGCAACATAAATATCATCCTCAACTACTAAAAGACAAATATGTATGGTGGGGGTGAAGTTGATAGGGAACCAAACAGCGTACCTGGTTAGTGACTGCAGGCAATAAAAATAGATACATAGAAAAAATTAAAACAAACAAAAACGTCTAAACGGTTTCGGCCAAACAGGGCCTTGATCACTCGACGAGTGCAGAGGTGACTACCTAGTGTTATGGACAGGCACAGTATTGCAGATTTTCTTAAACGTATGCCATTTTTTTTTTTTTTTATCAATATGCAATTTTTTCGCATGTCGTCACAAGGGCCGTATTGGCCGAAACAGTTTCGACATTGTTTTTGTTTCAACTTTTCCTATGTATCTATTTCTACAGACTGCGGGGGCCACCCCTGCAGTCGCCAACCAGGTAAGCTGTTGGGTTTCCTATCAACTTTACCCCCCCCCCCCCCCCCCCCAAGCATATCTGGTCGTTTGGCCACTCCTACCACACACCTAGTAAAAGACAAAGTGGGAGGCCTACGAAGAGAGGAAGGAGACCATAGCGATAGACCTACAGATGGAAGTGACATGATTGCAGGAGGATTTGTGAAACCCACCTGACCCTGCTAGATGCAGGAAATGGCCACAATGGATTAATGATGGTGGAAGATAAAGATTAAAGATTAAAGATTAAAATACTTAAAGGCTGCAAATGGGCCACAACTACCCGGTGGCAACCTATCCAAACCTCCCCCCTCCCCACCCTCCCTCGTCACCTCCTTTTCGTCAATCTATTTCTAAATTCCCTTACTGAATCGCACTCAACAACCTCCTCGGGCAACTCATTCCATTCCCTTACCGTTCTCTCAACAAAACCAAACCTACCCAGATCACTTCTCACTACCCGACGCTGAAACTTCCAATTATGATCCCCCCTCCCTCTATAAACTCCTTCTTGCAACCTGCTCTGGATTTCCCCCCACCCTCCTTTCCCCCTAGCTGCTCTATATAAATTACACATCCTATCACTCCTCCGTCTCTCCTCTAAGGACTCCCAACCCAGTTCCCCCATCATTGCTGTAACACTATCATAAGCCCTTACCACATTCCCTAACCTATCTTCCACATACCTCCATCTCCTAACTTGTCCTGTAACCTTCCTTGCCGCCCTACGCTGCACCTTTTCTAATTCCATGACTTCCCCTTTCCTATATGGATCCCACACCGCACCACCATATTCCAATATAGGCCGTATCACTGTTTTGTAAGCCATATCCTTTACCTCCCTACTAGCTCCCTTCAAATTCCTCATAACAAACCCTAAGTTTCTATATCCCTTTCTTACACTTTCCTGCACCTGGTCCCCCCATCCCAAATCTTCGGCCAATAAAATTCCCAAATACTTATACTTCTTTACCTTTTCTAGAACTACCCCCTCAAGAAAATACTCTCTCGCATCCCCTTTTAATTTACGCGTGAACCCAACCAGTTTACACTTTCCCGCATTCAAACCCATCCTATTAACATCAACCCACTCCTCTATCCTGTTCAAATCATCCTGCAACAACTTTGCATCCTCCACCCCCTTAATCACCCTATACAAGACGCATCCCTTCCTATATCATTAATAAACATTATAAATAACAGTGGACCCAGCACCGACCCCTGCGGCACCCCCGATGTAACTTCGATAGCTGCTGATATGCTACCCCCCACCCTTACCCTTTGCGACCTATTTGCTAGAAAATCTCCCATCCACCTTACAACCCCTTTATCTGCAATCACACTATCAACCTTCCTCATCAAAATCCCATGAGACACTTTATCAAAAGCCTTTTCAAAATCAAGGAAAACTGCATCAACCTCCTCCCCCTTATCTAGAGCCTCCCCTATATCCTGAACAAGACCTATCAATTGCGTCTCGCAAGAATACCCCTCCCTAAACCCATGCTGGCTATCTACCAACCATCCCTCCCCCTCCAACACCTCCCTAACATAATTTGCTACTACCTTTTCCATTATCTTGCTCCCTACCGAAGTGAGACTAACAGGTCTGTAATTCCCTACTTGACTTCTATCCCCCCCCTTATGTATTGGCACTACAAGTCCTTCCCTCCAACCCTCCGGTATAGTACCTTCCCTTAACGATTTCCTGCAAATATCCCCTACAAACCTAACAACCCCCTCCCCCCCAATTTTCAAAAATCTACACATCAACCCATCCTGCCCCGATGCCTTTCTCCCTCCCATCTTTCCTAAAACCCTTCTAATATCAAGATTCGTTATCGTGAGTGGCTTGCTACCCCTCCCCCCTTCCCACTGCATACTAGAATCTTCCCTCTCTTGGAATACCTCCCCATAGTGTGAGTTCAAAGCCTCCGCTTTGTCCTTATCACCAGTAAATAACTCATCCCCAGTCCCCTTAAGTGTGGGTATTTCGCCCCCCCCTTTCTGGTTCCTTAGATGTTGATACAACCTTCTCCCTTTACCTTGGAATCCCTCATCATCCATTAAGTGCATCATATAATCATCCTTTGCATCGACCTTTGCCCTATTAAGAACTCCCTCCCACTCCTTAAGTTTCTCCTTACCTTTACCAGTCTTCCTATACCTCTTATATATTTCTCTGCACTTCCTCTTCAACCACCTAATTCTTTTATTATAATATACTGGGTCAGTCCCACCCCCCTTAGTCACCTGCGGCACAAACCTTTCCAACAAGCCCCTATATATCTGCAGAAAACTTTCCCACATTTCATTTACTCCCACATCCCTACTAGACCACTCTTCATACATTACCAGTAACTCCCTTTGCAAACCCTGAACATCAGCTCTATCATATCTCCAGATTGTCTTGTCCCTACTTTCACTATTATTTCCCTGCCTTCCCTCCCACCCACTACCTAGTGCTAACTCTACTATTGGGGCCCTATGATCGCTCATTCCCTCTACTACCTCCGAGTGAACCCATGCTTCCTCCGGCCTTACTAATATTACATCTAAAATGTTATTCCTCCCCTCCCCACAAATCCTCGTCCCCTCTCCTACCGTTTGCACTAAACCCTCATTAATAAGTTTACAGGCCCATTCCTGCCTTCTGCCTCCAAGATCCTCCCTCCCCCCCTCCCAGTGAACTCCAGGCAAGTTTAGATCCCCAGCTATTACCAACACTCTTCCTCTATCACCCATCACTACCTCTTCCAACCTATCTAACACTTGCCACTCCCCACTATCCTTAGGCCTGTATACTCCCACCACATCCACACAAGGACCTCCCCCCACCCTTACTTGCACACACATCATTTCAACCACATTATCTACCCACAACAATGTGCCCTTGACATTCTCCCTACAGACAATCATCACCCCCCCCCCCATATCTATTTCTATCCTTGCGAAACACGTTATATCCCTTACGCCCTAGCTCCCCATTTAGAATCTCGTCATCCAACCATGTTTCCACACATACCACTACATCCGGCTCATACATTTCAATCAACGTCCACATTTGCTCCAATCTTTCCCCACTCCTTACACTCCTGCAATTAATTGACATTATCTTTACCCTCCCCTTATCCCTCCCCTGAATATCCCTCCCTTTGGTTTGATGATTTTTTGTTTGATGATGCAAGTTTTTTGCACATGATAGCCGTGTAGGCCTACATACAGTACCAGGTAGTTGCTCTGGGGAGAGCACAGCTGTGCTATGTGATGTGCAGTGCAGAGATGACACAACTTGATCAGCTGAGTGAGAGACACTTGCAACAGGTAGTTTTTACACCTATGGAAGAAAATTGCCCTTGAATATTTAATTTGTCCGATTTTGATTCTTCCCCATTTAATTTCATCAGAGAAGGCACATAAGCCTAATATTGCATGCGAGAAAATATGATACTGGTAAAATTATAATTCATTTGCCATTAGTTTTGATAAATTTAATAAATCTTTAAAATGCAGTGTTATGAACAGGCACAGTATTGTGGATTTTATTAAAAGTATGCCATTTTTATTTTATTTTTTCTAAATCAATATGCATTTTTTTAGTATCACACTCTAAATGGAATGGAATAACAGCATAATCTTATGACGTTACTCTACCGCATTGCCCGTTATTTTGCATTCATTCCTCATGTATATTAAAGAGTTTTGCAACTTCGTTAAGGTCGTCGTATTTTTTCTCGTCTTGAAGCACTTGTCGGGCAACGGACATGCGGTTGAACACATTCCACAGAACAATCCCGACTACTATGTCATCTCGGAGGTAGAAGATGACTCCCTTGCCATAATCCTCGCCGTCCTTGGGTGGGGCAGGTTGCTTCCCCGAGGGTTGAACGGGGGCAGCGTCCTGGAACATCACATTGCCCGAATCTTTACAAGTGTCTATGGTAAATTATTGATGATTGATAATGCTTAATATACCATGTTGACGATTTTGATCACAGATGCACAAACTAGGAAATTTTTCGTTCACTCTCCAATAGGATCATTATAGATAAGAGTATATAGACTCTGTAATTTAACACTGCCTAGCTCTTGAAAGAGAAGGATGACTATTTAGGGCCAAATACACAATCAAGTAGTACCTGCATTACCAGGGTAGCAACATTAATTCAATGTCATAGGTTTCATACGTGTCAAATAATTCGCAAAATTTTGGATTTACTCATAGCATTAGCAAACCGTAACAGATTGCTGTCTTCTGTGCATTACACTCCCAACCCAAGTATTCAAAATCATTGTTTACACACAAACTACATCACGCACGCCCACTACGAGTTACAAGCAAGAACACTGGTTGATTCTGGGCGGCGTATAAAGTCATAGTACGAGTTCGACACAGTGGACAAAGCACATAGACGTCGCAATTATGATTTTGTTTGACAGAAGAAAAACGGGTAGTAACGGGTAGGCCTAATGGAAAGTTGGAACCATACCTGGGTGCACCGGGCGGATAACGGGTACCCATTGACATCCCTTTTTGGTTGCCAAGTTTATCTCATAGTTTTCATGTTATTTGGTTATTATTACTGAAAATACTACTAAGGACTTCCCGAATTTCGGTTTATCGTTGCTAATTCAAAGTCCACTTAAGATTTGACACAATCAACAATAAGTGGCTTCCGATCACAAATTGTTACTAATTGTTGATGATGTCAAATCTAGACTTATCTTAGCCTTAGACTTAGCATTAGCAAAGATAAACTGAAATTTGGTTATGTCCTAAAGCTAAAAGAGGAGGTTTTTGCTTACAAAAATTGGTCAAAATTTTGTTAGTTTATCCTAAAAATTCATATTTTTTTGTTTGGATAAAAAGAAAAAATATGAACAAAAGAATAAACGCTGTAATGTCCACCTATTCGGAATGGCAAAGATACTCACCGCCTCCGTCTTGGCCCGATTCCCCTCGTCTGTGGCGGTGACCACCGCCTTGGGAGTGTCGGCCTCCGTGGCCTTGGCGAACACGCCCACTGTGGGCAGGGACGCATCCACGATACCGATGGCCTCGTAGCCAACGTCCGGGCCCAGGTCGGACCAGAACATGGACTGGTGGAAGTACGGCTTGCCGGCCCCCGTCATGTTCTCCCCCGCCAGCCGGCCCGACACTACGGCATGGTCGTGATGTTCCACGCGCCGTCTGCCCAGCTTGGTGTCGTAGAACCCAGCACAGTCACCCGCCTGCAAGCATCATCACACAGTCATCATATGCCCACGTCATGTTCTCCCCCGCCAGCCGGCCCGACACTACGGCATGGTCGTGATGTTCCACGCGCCGTCTGCCCAGCTTGGTGTCGTAGAACCCAGCACAGTCACCCGCCTGCAAGCATCATCACACAGTCATCATATGCCCACATCATGTTCTCCCCCGCCAGCCGGCCCGACACTACGGCATGGTCGTGATGTTCCACGCGCCGTCTGCCCAGCTTGGTGTCGTAGAACCCAGCACAGTCACCCGCCTGCAAGCATCATCACACAGTCATCATATGCCCACGTCATGTTCTCCCCCGCCAGCCGGCCCGACACTACGGCATGGTCGTGATGTTCCACGCGCCGTCTGCCCAGCTTGGTGTCGTAGAACCCAGCACAGTCCCCCGCCTGCAAGCATCATCACACAGTCATCATATGCCCACATCATGTTCTCCCCCGCCAGCCGGCCCGACACAACGGCATGGTCGTGATGTTCCACACGCCGTCTGCCCAGCTTGGTGTCGTAGAACCCAGCACAGTCACCCGCCTGCAAGCATCATCACACAGTCATCATATGCCCACATCATGTTCTCCCCCGCCAGCCGGCCCGACACTACGGCATGGTCGTGATGTTCCACACGCCGTCTGCCCAGCTTGGTGTCGTAGAACCCAGCACAGTCACCCGCCTGCAAGCATCATCACACAGTCATCATATGCCCACATCATGTTCTCCCCCGCCAGCCGGCCCGACACTACGGCATGGTCGTGATGTTCCACGCGCCGTCTGCCCAGCTTGGTGTCGTAGAGCCCAGCACAGTCCCCCGCCTGCAAGCATCATCACACAGTCATCATATGCCCACGTCATGCTTGGTATGGAGCTTCGATAGACGTTCTATTAGAGGTGGTTTCTATCCTGTTCTTACACCCCGCAAAATCTGCGATTTACTAGTCTCTGATTTTTCGGTCAATAGTATATCCAGATCCATAAATAGCCTACATATTAAATTACTCCCATGGATAGCTCTATTCACCAGTACCCTGAAGAATGTGTAATGGCAGATGGAGGTATCAGTGTACAATTAGTCAAACAGCATCTAGCAGTGACAACTTACAATCCAGAGGTGAGATCGAGCCATCAGCTCGGCATTGACAAGGTAGCCTCCGTAGTCTGGATCCAACTCTAGGTTGGATGGACCTGCCAGTTCAGTGTTAGGCGACGCTCCGACAGCCACGATCACTTGGTCGGCCTGGATTTTCTTGCCGTTACTGAGTTTCAGGGTGACTAGATCCTCGTTGAGAGACACATTGTCGACGGTAGTGCTCGGCATTAACTCCACTCCCTCCCCGCGCACTTTGTTGCTGGTCCACAAGCTCAGGTACTCGGGAAGAATCTTACCCATATTCCCAGTCTCGCGGAATACCTGGTACACTTTCATTTCGCAGTTTCGGCCTAGAATACAACCATCATGTTTCAGTCGGGTACTTACAACATGTACAGTACAAGTGCATTGGGCAAACAAAGCCTTCATATTACCCACCTGACAACCTACTCAATGGCAATATGGCAACATGTTTCAGTCGGGTACTTACAACATGTACAGTACAAGTGCATTGGGCAAACAAGCCTTCATATTACCCACCTGACAACCTACTCGATGGCAATATGGCAACAAATTCATTCAGGGTTGATTAAGAATTATTTTAAAAATGTGTCTTTAGTTAAGCATAGTTGTAATACACAACTGATGTTTACAATGAAAAAACAAAAAACATTCAGATATTTTTTAGAATCTCCCACTTTGTAGCTTCTGACCTACCCTTTGTTTTATTGATTAGATTAGGCCTACATTAGATTAGATTTAACACTTCAAAGCTGCAAATAGGCCGTAATGGCGTGGTGGCAACCTGTCTAAACCTCCCCCCCAACCTCCCTCATCACTTCCTATCCTTCAATCTATTTCTAAATAGTAAATTCCTTTACTGATTTGCACTCAACAACTTCCTTTTTTTTAATTGCCTGGACCTAGAAATACTATAGCCTAATAATAAGTTAATAACTATTGTACAAAATAGGTTATGAAAGTAGGTGCCAATCGGCTGGAATAATTGTACAAAATACAATTATCCATACAAACCTGAACAAGGTGAACATTAATTTAAAAAAGAAAAACCTTAGGTAGGTACTAAGAAATAAATTAATTGGATTTCAGAACAAGTGAGGGGAAAGGTACAGAAGGATGAAAAAAAAATAAGTTACTAATAATGAAGATACGTAGTAGGCTTAGGCCTAAAATGAACATTACATACAATACTAAATAATAAACATAAGCTCTAAATTAGGTATTAACTCTCATGACAAACTACAACAGTAAATGAAGACCTAATGCCATCGATTCTCTTTTCAAACACCCCAATAGAGCGAACCCAAGAGCCTCAGTGTGCCGCATCTTGGGAGACCTTGATTACAACGTAGACATGTGGCATCTTTCTTAATCCCTATCCCGCTTGGATGTTCGTTGTATAGGAAACCATAGCCAGCGGTGGTGCCGATTATTCGATTAATGATTCAGATTATGTGATACCCTACACTGATATTATATTAATATATTAATATTACATAATAATGGTATCCGTATCAGTAATACTAATTTTTAATTTTATTTTAATATTTTTAAATTTTCTTCATGCTTACCTCGCCGTGCCAAGGCACATGCCAATTCACTTCCGAGGAACCCTCCTCCGACAATTGCAATTGATCCCGCACCTTCTGAGATGATACCATCCAGTTCTTGGAAATCAAATATTTCTCTGTACAAAGTGACCCTATCATTGAGATCCTCGTCAAGATTTTGGAATACAGGCAGACTTTTTGGAATAGAGCCTGCAATTGAGAAAATATTTACATGCTAAGGAAGGAAAGTTAACATCAAACTTATGCTCTGTATGCTCTGGCTAAAACCATTTCACTAACAACAGTTAAGGCAGTAGGTAGGTATTTCCCCCATTGCAATTTTTAAATGTCTAAAAAGTAAAAACACACTTTGAATGTGTCGGTCGTAGGCCTATCGCTCTCAAGCACGCTAGGTTGAGTGATGTTAGTTAGTAACAAACAGGTTGAATCTAATAGAGGAAGTATTAATAAAAAATACAACAAATATCTGACTTCCATGTTTCAATAAATATCAAATGTAGGCCTATGATGTGTTAGTTTAAAGTGATATATTTTGGCAGCCCAATTTCTATCCTTTGCGGTCCACTGGTTGACAATCCCTGGTATAGAACATATAGGCCTAAGCTTCAGTGTAGCCTTAAGAAGCAGTTGGCATGAGGGAAAAGTAGAAGAATTCACGATCATTGTTTAGGCCTACAATAAAGAAAATACATACTATCCAGAAACCAGATGCAGTTGGGCATCTAGTTCTAATTAAGGGTCCACAGTAAGTGTAGGCCTATAGTACACATATATATAAGAAAACGTTAGAGAGACACCTAGCCCAACGCTTCTAAACTCTGTCCTCTCAGTTTGAAACACAATATGAGCAAAATGTAACGCTTAACGCACAAAGATTAAATTTAATATTTTCCTGCCTAAGAACTTAAGAACAATAAATAATATTAGTCTCACAGAAGTTTCATATTATATGGTCATACCTGTAGCAATAAGACAGTTCTCATACTTTATTTCATAGCCATCTTCCAGGTATGCTTTTTTTTCTGTAACGTCCAACCTCTCAACCTTCCATCCACGGGCTACTGCCACTCCTCCATTGGCTGCACCCTTAAGCGTATGGCAGTCTACATAGAAGTCATCGGGTTCATAGAAGAGACTTCGTTCTGTTCCATTCCACTGCTTGAATCGCAGGTTCTTTGTAGCATTTTCATCATCGTTGGACCAGATCTCTTTAGATAAGGGTGGTCGCATGTATGGGTAGTTACTGTCGGTACTAATAACGAGAACCCTCGCCGACGGGTCTAGGGACTTAATTGAACGAAATGCAGAAAATGCGGCAGTCCCACCACCAATGAGGAGGTATGGTATCTCATTTGGTATGTCTTTAGATTGTGCAGGATTTTTGATGATTGGTTTCGGACGCCCTGAAACAATTGCAATCTTTATGATGAAAGAAGTCAAATACCGTAGTTTGAAGAATCTATGAATAATTTAGAACCAGGGTGTGAATAAAAAAATACTTTTGAGGGGAAGTCAGCTTTTTTAATCAAACCGTACACATTTCTTTAACTGCGTTGGTCGACTAGACTAGACTATAAATACAAATTTGTTTTATTTTATTTATATTTTATCAAAGGGTACCTATTTAATTTAGTAGCCTATAGTTTGGGGGGTGACGATGTAAATAAAGTGATGATGTAAATAGTGACTTTGAAGCCGTCCTATAATAACGAAGAACTTAATAAATCCAAAGTTGTTCTGAATCAGCCTGGTTGATTCTGGTATTTGTCCGCAAGTGTTCGCACTGTCCAACCACTAGTTCCCCTATTTCATGTTTCAATATTGATCTATTGATCTGAATATTGGTTATCGCTCACTTGTCGATAGTGTTTGGAGCCTGCAGGGTTGGCTAAGCCATTTTAAATTAAAGCCCCCCCACTGAAAATTAGTTATATATATGTGACTGAGAGGGAAGACTCTAAATACTAATTACAGTAATTTATTTATGTAGACCATGTAGCAGCATGTGTCATATCTTAGAACTAGATGACCTACAACAAAGGTCAATGACAGAGAGAGAATCCATCAGAGATAATGCAAAGCACTGTACAAATGTGGGGTGTTCCTAGTAGACATGAAATGTGTTTTAGCTTCATTTTCTGCAATGAATATAATGGATAATTAATTTTTAAATTTAAATTGGGGATTTTAGACATAGAAGTACATTGAAACAACAACAACACAAACACAAACACAACAACAACACCAACAAATAATAATAATCTATAACTCATCTCCAACTATGACTACGTTTATCACAGAGCTCAAAAACGTTTTTCAAATGTTGATGTACATATCGGTTTTGCTGTAAAACACCAAGTAGTTCCAAATCAGGTATATTAAGTGAGGAAAGGATCCAACAGCTTACCATCGTGAAGTAAGATGACGGATTTGCGAGTTTGAAGTACACATAAAAGACATAATACAAAATATAACGAGACGTTCCTTGCCAAGGAGGTAACGGTTGCTTGACGTGCCAAATTCATCAACCTTCCACCACGTTCAGTGCCCAGGCCACCGGCAAGACATACCCAATAAGGCAACACAACACCTGCCAAACCACCAATGTAGTCTACCAACTGAACTGCAACCACTGCCCTGCCGAATATGTTGGCCTAACTAAGAACTCACTTAGGTCACGGATGAACGGGCACAGGCAAGACACAAAAAACCTGACCATGGACAAACCGGTGGCTCAACATGCGGCATCCCATAACCTGGCATTCAATGGATGTTTCAACACCAGAGTGATAAAATCACTCCCAGCCAGCTGCAACCCAGGCAAACTAAGACGGTGGGAGTTGGCCCACCAGTGGATCACTAAATCTAGGTTGGCCCCCAACCTTAACATCCGTTAGTGATAGCCCTCTCCCCCTCTCACCTCCCTGCCACCACACCCCCCAACAGCGCCTTGTAAATATTGTACATATATATATATATTTTAGTCTAGTTTATTATAGTTGTTTAGTTGACTAGAGTAGTTGCAGTAGCCATTCTTCTCTCGAGTGAGCAAGACCTCGGTCGAAACGTCTCGTTATATTTTGTATTATGTCTTTTATGTGTACTTCAAACTCGCAAATCCGTCATCTTACTTCACGAAGTTAAGCTGTTGGATCCTTTCCTCACTAAATATACCATTCCAGCCGATTGGCACCTACTTTCATAACTTAGTTCCAAATCAGTTTGGAAAGTGGTTTGGATAAGTCAAATCGCAAGATTTGTGGTTGGTATACGCCACAAACTGTTTTACCATGCGTTTTAGGGTGCACACGCACATTCCACTGGCTTGACAACTCAACTATGTGGTAGGCGGTGACATGATGTTCGACTTTCGATGTCAGAGTGTTGCTGTTGTTGTAGTTATTATTGCAGACAGCTGTCCGACTATTTTCTTGTTTTATGTGCATGCCAACCTCAAAATTATTTGTACGTGAATGTTCAGAGGTTTTAATAGGTTTTACACACATTTATACACAACAGAATATAGAAGTGAGTGGTCAAAGCTTTGAAGATATTGTTTGACGGCCATGTTGGATACGCTTCCAAACCATTTTTACGAGTTTTGTGTGATATACGGAAAAACATAAAATCGTTTTTGGGCAAAACCGGTTTGCTAAACCGTTTCTGAGCTCTGTGATAAACGTAGTCTATGTTGGGTTGAGTGGTGGTTTTCCACCCTTGTCTAGCACATGAAACTTGTAGACACTGAGCTTGCCAGACAGCATGTTTCGTTTGTGATGAGACATAGGCCTAGTAATGATAACAATTTTAAATCTTGTGATGAACGTTGCTTCAAACTCATTTTTTAAGGGTAGGGACTACACCGAATAGCATTTTTACGAACCGGATAATCGTTTAAGAAACCGGTTAAAACCGGTGTTTGCTCCCTAAGATTTTGTGTCAATTTACAGCCGTTTGTTATCTGTATATCCCCCCTCCCCCCCAAAAAAACTATATACAGCTCTCTCGCTCGACATACCTACCTACCTACATAATAAGGACCGAGCTATATTCGGGAAGTTGAAATGCGAGGGATGTACAAGAGAAAGGGCCGGCGTGTTAGCGTGGTTGGGGGGGGGGGGGGGGGGGGGGGGCGATCGGGTGATGCAACTGCCGAACAAGATGATGAGTGAGAAGGGTAAGGGCTATCGCTACGTTGAGTGAGTGTCCAGTGACCGTCGCGGCATCGAGTAGGCCAGTGGGACCTGCAGGACGATTCTCTAAATATGCGTTAAATTTTTCACCGATTTCGGTCGCTACAAAAAGGCTGTGTACCAATAGAGCACTCAAAATAGACTAGATGCATTCTGGTGGCAAGAAAATAAACTTCTATTAGGAGTGGTTTAGCTGTCAATTTTCATTGTTGTTTTATTGTTGTTATTCATCAATGGCGCTGAAAGGAGGTTGCTTAGCAGCGCTATCTATGTTAGTTTTGAGTCCTCTATCACCGCCTTCAATTTGCCTTCCGTGACGACTGAAACCGGTGATAAATTTAACGCGCATCTTAGAGAATCGCCCTACTGGTTCTGTGGTTCTGGGATGTAATAAAGTCTACGATCGAATTAAAAACAACGTGATTTTCTTATTTTCGGAAAACCGGTTTACGAAATAGAAACCTGTTTCCTACGTAACCGGTTTCAAACCGGTTACCGATTATTCGATGTAGTCCCTATTTAAGGGTAACATAGGTGCAGAAAACTAAGTTTTGTACCATAACAAAAACTGATAACCTATTTTTTAATAATATAATATGTAAAATAATTTAAAGCAATCCAATGGCATTGAAAATAATGATAGTATCAAGTTGTAGTCCTACACTGCGTTGTCTTCTAAGGTAATAGTTTAGGGATTTTTCACAAGATCTCCCGACCCCAAACACGGAGTAAAATAGGCCAAACAAAGGAAGGAATTAATTTGATTAAGTAAGGTTAACTCACATTTCTTCTTTTTCTTCTTCTCTTTCTTACCCTCAGTTTTTCCATCACGGTCAAATAGACCCAACATGTATAGCTGTAACAGAAAGAACTCAAAATGAACTAGATGCATTCTTGCTGCAAGAAAATTAATTATTGGCCCGTTGGTTTAGCTGCCACTTGTCAAACCTTGTAATGGTGTAGGCCTAACCTAACAACTCATTGCATGCCTTCTTCTTGTTAATTCAGAATCCAGTCACAATATACTTGAATTTGACCAACTTATGATGTGAATACTAAATAACCATGCTATCTAGTACGGTAATTTTCAACTTAGTGAAATAGTTTCATTGACAATACAAGTTACATTAGGGATACGTGGCGGTGTGCCATAGAATATATTGCCCATTGTTACTTACTGCCACCAATGCAGCAGCTGCCAAACCCAGCCCAATCAGTAACCACTTGGTACCATCACTTTTTGGTTTCTCATCCCATGGGCATTCTGGTTGTGGACAATCCTTCATCATGTGTGGCTTTCCACATTCTTGCTCTGTTGGTATAATCTTCTGAACACCTGACTTGCACTCAGGAACTGGTGCTGGTGGGCAGTCGGCTCTTTTGGCTGGCCGGCATTCTAGTGGTGCGGGGGGTGGTGGTTTTTCCGGTGGTTTACATGATGGTGGTTTGGGCTTGGAATTTGTGGTACATTCGTCGACAGTTTTGGTAGTTCCAGGCGGTCGACACTTCCCATCGCCTTTATTTTGATTACTAGCAAATAAACGTGCTAGTTGAGGAACTGAAAAGAAAAAGACCAAAATGATTGAGCCCTGTGTGGATCTTTCCCAGCTTGCTGTCATAGGCCTGTAGTAATTAAGCAAGCATCTACATTCTGGTTTACTCTTATGGTACTAGTTCTGTTGGTTTTTTGTTTGTTGTTTATCCTTTTTGTCTCGCAATGGTGATCGAACGGAGAGTCTGATCAAATTGAAATTTGGACCATTCACAAGCTTCGATGTGGATTGAACCGTGAACGCCAATTGGTTTTATGGAAAAATCGGTCAAGAAGTTACAAAGTTACACTACAATCTACTGAAGAATTTTCTAAAACAAAATTGTGGCAAAATGTGATATAGCCATTTTATTCTAAATTTCTGTACCGTCATGAATAGGTATTTTCATTTTATCTCGATACGAGAAGTAATAGAGGTACAAATTACATTAATATTGATGCACAAGTATACTCTAGGCCCAACTTAGGCCTATATTGGAACTGTTTTTCATACTATGTAAAACTAGGCATAGGCCTATGTATTTCATGGCAAATAAATAAATTTGAATTTGTTTATAACTTTTAAGTAACCAGGACAACGAAAGATCGTAATTTGTATAAATAAAAACGGCCCACTAGATGTCTGTATTATAAATCCAGGGTCAACCCTCGACAAATCACTAAAAATCAAACTCGCCAAAGTAAATTTCCACTCGCCACCAAACATTTTTTTGGAGGGGAGGGGGGGTAATACTTGTGATTTTTAGGTTTAGGGGAACCTGGAGGGTTTGTTACTGAAAGTGCACTATCAGTGCCTACATAGGCCTACATTTCTAAATGCATGATGGCTAGACCCAAATTGAAAGTCAATTGTTCAGTGTTCTCAACACAATTTTCAGAGGTATGGCCTCGCTAGTTGCTTGTTCGACTTTATTCTCATACCTACGTACTTCATCCTCATTTAATTTATCGACAGGCTTATAGGGAGTGATAGGCGTCAAAAACTACTTTTTTTTAACAAGTCATGTTTTGTCCACCATGACCATAAGAAATGCTCACAGGTTATTGTTATAATTTAAAAATTGTGATTGGCTAGGCCTATAACCAATATTATGTCCACCAACGGGAAACAATGTTTAGAATGGCAGTACGGGTACCTAAGTTCAGTCTACAAAATGCTGAATACATTACATTTCATTAAACAAAGCAAGTTAGCACTAAAACAAAGTTTTTAAACACGTGTCATGACTCATGATAGGCCTAGGCCTACACAGCGTACGGCAAACCATGCTGACATGTTTTATCCTGCTTTATTGGTAATGTATGGAAATAGGTAGGCCTAGGCCTACAGCAATACTGGAACTAGGACAAGGCCTAATTTGAGTACGCCCAGGCCTATAACAGGCTACGTGATATTTCCCAAACAAGCCTGCATAAATTTAGGCCTAGGCCTAGGCATTGGGTAGCATATTAATTGATAATTTAACATACAATAAACAATAATGACATAGGCCCTAGGCCATACGTCGGAATATGATTGAAGAAAATCTGTCATTCATGTGGGGTAGGCCTAGGCTAGGCTCCTAGGTCTAGGCCTAGTCTCTCACAAAGCTAGGCCTAGGCCTAGAGCCTAGGCCCAAGACAGGCCTAGGCCTAGGGCCTAGGTCTGTGCGCCCCCCCCCCCCCCCCCCAAGCCCATGCTACTAGGCCTAGGCCTAGGCCTACATTATTATTGTTCTTTTATATCACTTTCCAAGTATTTGCCATGTTCAAGTTTTTTTTTTTAACTTTATGGGCTTTGCTGTTTGTAAATATATTTATGTAATAGGCCTAGGCCTAGGCAGGCTATATCTATGTACAACAACAACAACAACACGCAAATAAAAGATTGGTGGACATCCAAAGACCTAGGCTAGGCCTAGGGTCTACTTATAGTTCTGATCCGGCTTACGATATATCTTCGTCTCTTCGCATTTATTAATGAACTTTCAAGTAAGGTGTATCCACTCCAACTGAAGTTAACATGCCTAGGGCCTAGGCCTAGGCCTACATGTTGGGCCTAAGCCGATCCCTATGCATAAGCCTAGGGCCTTCATAAAAACAATGGACCTTTGGGATAAGCCAATACACACGTGAACGTAAAGCTAGCGACATAGGCCTATTACAACCAGGGCAACTATTTTCTTACCTCTATTCAATTGTGGCCTTGTTAGATACACGGGACGAAAAGCTATTGCACTGACATCAATTAGAATTTTACATTTACTCAGCATTATGCCGGTTCTTCAAAAGGCAATATGGCGGCAGCTTATGTTACCACGGATATCTGCAACAATTATTATCTATCAATTACATATTTTTAACTTCAAGAATCAATTTATAAACTAGGCTACAATTAGCCTACCACTTTTAAAAGATTTATAAGCTGCTGTACATACCCAATCGTTACACATTCTCATGAATATCACTGCCATTTCTCCATGCGAAACCAAACTTTTGTTAACAGCTGATCATCATAATTTCAGATTTCACTTTAAAGTGATTGGTCAACGGTCGCGTTCAAGTCCATATTGCCAACATTCATTTCCGGAAACGAATACTTTGAAAAAAAAAAAAACAGGAAATAATTTTTAGTACCAAATTTGATGCTGTAGAATAGAATAGAATTGATTATAACTTTATTTTCTCCTTATTATACAGTATAAATTGCATTTTAGTACATAGTAGTTTACAAAAGGAAGACATCTCGTCAGAGATTTAGACTTAGTATTACCATGTATGTATGTCTTGAAGAATAAATATCTTTATCTTTATCTTTCATATTTATTTCATATTTATTTCATAGTTCACTGACCATTACAATGTAAGGGTGTACTCCTCTTGAGAGAGAGAGAGTGAATATGTACTTAAAACTAACAAGAACAAACATAGAAATTTAACATTTAACATTACATTTATATTACATACGTACATATGATACAAACACATAATACATACATACATAATAACCACAAACATACATACATACATACATATAATAGTCTAGTCAGTGGCAATCAGGAATTCGTTAAGATTGTAGAAAGTCTTTTGAAGCAGGTAGTTTTTTAGATTGATTTTAAATGTTGCGACTGAGTCAGAATTTTTTATCTCAGCAGGTAGGCAGTTAAAAATTTTAGAGCACAAGTAGGCAGGGCTATGTTTGAAGAAGGCATGTTTGAAAGAGGGTATAAAAATATTTGAGTTAGATCTAGTCATGTGACTATGGTTCGAAGCGTTAAGGGGGAAAAGTTCAGGGTTAGTCCTAACAAAGGTGGCCGCAGTCATGACAAGTGTAGAGGGGAGAGTGAGGATACCAAGATTGCTGAAGTGGGGCTTGCACGATTGTCCCCTTGATATCCCAGCTATTATTCTAACAGCTCGTTTTTGAATGATAAAAATCCTATGTGCATGGTGCGAGGAGCCCCAGAAAATGACAGCATAGGAAAGAATGGAATGAATGTACGCATGATAAACAAGGAGTAGGGATGATTTGCTAGCAATCATTTTCAGCTTACGGAGCATAAAACAACCACTTAACAGTCTGGATGCAATATTGTTAATGTGGGGGGACCAATCAAGAGATTCCGTGATATTAAGACCTAAGATTTTGTGAGATATGGCCCCTGCAATGCTGTTTCCATCCAGACGAATGAGTGGACTGGAGGTTGGTTTTAAAACACTTGAGCAGAACTTGATATAAACTGTTTTAGACGTTTGAAGGGCCAATCGATTTTGTGAACAATATGAGGACATACAAGAGGCCCCAAGTGTGGCAGCTTGTATAAGCAGCTGATCAGTTGGCTTTGGGACAGATTGGTCATTGGTACATTGGTTGGTGAGCTTTGGGCATGTGAAAAGGTGGGTTGTGTCATCAGCATATTGTGAGAGGAAGCTTTTCACATATTCAGAGACAGAATGTATAGAAAGAATTTTAGGAAGATCGTTGACATACAGTAGGAAAAGAAGAGGACCAAGGACTGAGCCTTGGGGAACACCATTCTGTATTGGAAGCGGGTTAGAAAGAACTGATTTATTGGTTACGGAGGATGAGATTTTTACTGATTGGGTTCTATTAGACAGGAAAGAAGCAATCCAGCTGAGGGCCGGACCCATGGACATAAGTTTGTTGAGGAGCAGCTGGTGATCAATGGTGTCAAAAGCCTTACTTAAGTCATAAAATAGTCCAAGAGCCTCATCTCCTTTATCAAGTGCAGAATATAGCGCAGAGAGGAAAGAGAAGATTGCAGTTGTTGTGGATTTCCGTGCGCGGAAGCCATGTTGGCTATTATCAAGGATATCATATTTATTAAGAAATGAAGAAAGACGGGAGTGCATAGTTAGTTCAAAGATTTTAGAGAATGATGACAGTAATGAAATGGGTCGATAATTGTTAAGGACATCTTTTTTTCCTTTCTTGTGGACTGGAATAATCATGGAGTGTTTAAGTATAGAAGGGAATGAGCTACAATGAAAGGATAGGTTGATGGCATGAGAAAGGGGAAACGCTAGCCATCTAGAGCATTTGGCAATGATAGCACCAGGGATACCATCGAGGCCAGAGGAGTATTTCGAATTAAGTTTTCTCATAACTTTAAAGACTTCAGTGGCACTAGTAGGGAAAAGAAAGAACGAATTAATTGGCCGTCTCGGAGTAAACAGAGGAGAGGTGGAACTTGTTCCAGCAAAGGTTAGGGACTGGTGAGATACGGGAGGGAGAACGTAACTGGATTCTTTAAAGAACACATTAAAGAGGTTGGCTACTTCAGTAGGATCATCAATTACATTATTATCAACAGCGAGAGAGATATTAGGCGACTGCTTGGAGGAAGAGGTCTCAGATTTGATGATTTGCCATGTAGTTTTAGATTTATTAGACGAGGTGGAAATTAGTTGGTCATGATACTGGCGTTTCGTAACTTTTATATTACGAGAATGGGATTTTTTCCTCTTATTATATTCTACCTTTAGATTAGTGTCAGAAGGATGTAGCTTACAGGCAGAATGGAGGCGGAGGAGTTCCTTTGACTCCGTACGAATCCGTTCTGTAATCCATTTGTTATGGTTTTGCGAGGAGTTGATTTTAACTTTTGTGAGTGGAAAAGCACTATTAAACAATGATAGAAATCGGTTATGGAATGAGAGGAACCCAACTTCAGCTGAGCTAGCATCGAAGAGAGTATCCCAGTGTTCCTTGTGGAGTAGAGTTTGAAAATAAGAGATGTTTTCATCAGTGTATTTGCGTTTGAATACAGTAGCATTTACATTTGGGATGGGAGAGGAGAATTGAAGGGAGATGGCCAGATGATCAGAGAGGCCCGAGTCTAAAGTCTCAGTCTGAAAAGAGTCAGAGTCGAATGTGGTCAAGATGTTGTCAAGTAGAGTGGCACTAGAAGGTGTTATTCGGGTTGGGGTGGATATAGTGGCTGACATATTGAATGAGTTAAAGACATCCTGAAAATTAGTTTTAGGGGTGGATGGTTGAAGAAAGTCAATGTTGAAATCACCGCATACACAGATGTCTGCCTTTGGGTATTGATTGGTTATTTGAGTTAATACTGTCTCTAGTTTATCTTCAACCGACCTAGGATTAGAGTCCCCCTGTGTGTGGGTGTCTAAATGTGCAAGATAGCAGCATGATGGTTACATTGGTAGTGGTAGTAGTCCTGATTATAAGTAACAAGTGGTGAATTGAAAAAGTAGAGCAGAAACAAACATTCAAATCATGATCAAATGGTATATGGTGGCGTGATGGTTACAGTTGTAGTGATTATGTCATTATCATCATCATCTGTTGCCACATCCAGTTAACTGACATTGGGTCGGCATTGAAGATAGCCTCTCCATCTTCTTCTATCCTGCCACCACTCTTCCCCCTCAACTACATTCCAGTCCCCTCCTCGCATTTCCACATCTTCCTCACTTTGTCGTGCCATCTTTGTCGTGGTCTTCCTCTCGTTCTTCTACCTGAAATCTCCAGTTCTAGCATTCTCCTTTTCTCTGATTATGTCAAAAAATGTAATTATAATTAAAATAACTGTACTATTGTAAGTACAATGTACTAATGTATTGTACTATTTTACCCTATTATTTACCCTTTAATTATCTTTATTAATTTATTTCATGTGAGCAACATATTATGTAGTAGTAGTAATAGTAGACTATTTTAGCAAGAGCAATTTTTTTCACAATATAATACGGTACATACAGTAGCACCACAAGTAAAACAACAACAAAAACGTATAACAGTACATTACAGTAGCACCACAGCTTAGTAATTAACATGTAATTAACAATAATTAACAATAAAAAACAAAACAGTAATTAACAATAGTACAATGTAATTATATTAGATGTCCCAGAATCCCTGGCTTTCATAGGGCAAAGGGATCAGACTATTTTTTTAAATTAATTTACAGCATGACCTTCGAAAACCTTTGGCACACGACAAATCCCTTATATGGTTGTGGAATCCGGTTATAAAATTTTAAGCCTTTATTGAACAATGTGTTGTCTCCATATTTAGTCGAAGTTTGTTTCACAACAGTTTGACTTTTCTTTGTACCTCTCATATATATGGTATTTAAGTTCCTACCTAAATATTGTGATGTACTATTAATAAACTGTAATATGTAATGTGTAACTGTAATGTAATGTAAAAAAAATAGGAAAAGATTGCTGAAGACTAGGAAAAGATTATTTATTTATTTCGTCACGTACAGTTGTATTCATTCTTGATGATATTGTTTTGATTGCTGAAGACTTACAAGCAGGGGCGGATTTAACGGGCGGCGAGGTCGGCGAATGCCGACCGGGCCCCGACCCAGTTGGGGCCCCCTAGACCTCCATTGCTGATAATCATAACTTTATGTAGTTGTCGTCTACTCAGCCGCTATGTATTGAAATTTCCCATGAAAGGGAAACGAAGTTACAATTGACATAAATTATCTGAAGAGTTTAGTGTGGGGCCTGCGGGCCTTTCACAATAACAACAGGTTGTTAGAATATAAGGGTAGGGACAGCGGTACAGGATGTTTTCAGGTTTTAAACAGATTTACACCGTTCTGAGGAACAACGCTTCGCTCCTTTAAAACATAAAAGCGGATGCACATATTTCAAAGTTCGAGAAAAATCAGTTACTTATGTAAGTGGCCAATGGGGGGTCGGGTGAGGGTGGCTTGTTGTGTCTTCGTAGCTCAGTTGTATTGTAGGTTTGGCAAGTGACAGAAGTCAAGTAGTTCTTGCAAAATATTGTGCTTCAGCGTGTGCGTGTGTGTAAGCGTTATTCTGTGGGACAGTGTTTGTTTTATTCCTTTTGTTTGTTAGTTTGAATTGTTATTTTACATATTATATTTTATTCTAGCATGTGGTAATGAAATTGTGCCACTGCTAGGTTCAGGTATGTTTAGAATCGAGCAAGAAAGACAAATACAAACAAAAACTAAGCTGTCAAAAATGTAAAGATAGGGAACGTTCTCTTTTAACGAGTGCGGGCAGTGACCCTAAACAAACAAAATTAGCATTTTTTGCTGAGAGGAATATATTCGAGTGCGATTTAATCAGCACGTGTTGGTGAAGTAAGTAAACGTGATGAAACGTCGATTTATATTAAAAATCTCTGTTCTGGTTTCCCCACAGTGCAACAAGAACATTTGTGTCCGAATCGTCTAGTGATGTCACGAACATTTCTCAAGTAGAACTTAATTAATTTTAAAAACCAAACTACTACTAAAACTTGCGTCGATTTAATCACATCGGTAGCTACTTCCAGCAAAAATGGGGACAGAAATAATTCGTTATTTTTTGGGGAAAAGTTTCCCACAGACAAGGCTCTTTTTACAAAATAGCTTTACGCGTTTTAGGCCATCCAACTTATTGCAGTACCAAAAATATGTTCGTCCTTATCGAAATTGTTTCCGGCGGCTGGGGCTTCGCCCCAGACCCTTGCTATTAAACACTACCTCATCTACACGTAATTACTACAATCATCAATGCCGACCGGGCCCTTTTTCTTAAATTCGCCCCTGCTTACAAGGAAAAGATTGCTGCAGACTTACAGAAGAGAGGAGAGATGGGAGCAAGTAGAGGAAGTACGATTGTGGGAAGATAAGAGGTGGAAACATTTGGTTGTGAAACCCAAGCTGACCCTGCCAGAAGCAGGAAACGGCGATGAATAATGATGATGAATATCGTGCAATATTATACCTGGTAAATGCTATATGCTATGCTATGCTATAAATAAATACTATGTTACAGAGCAGAAGAGCTCAAATCATGGCCATGTCTAATAAACAAGAGGGTTGAGATTTGCAAAGGTACTCTACTTGTTTTATTTTTATTTTCCCTATGTGGGGAAAATAAAAATAAAACAAGTAGAGTTATAATATTGGAAAATGTAGGTATGAAATGAGCATAGTGAATGTGTTTGGTACCTATTTTACTTACACCTCATTCTTAAATTAAATGAATGAATTAATTTAATTTACAGAGAGTGGTAGTTAACTATCAATTGGTATACAAACTAAAGACAGTGTAGTAGTAGCTCTCTCTTCTGCGGCTGGGCCTTATAGCCCGGTGGCAGAGGCAACCCTCCCCCAAAGATTTAATAAGTGACATACGTAAGTAAGTACTAAGTAAGTAAGTAAGTAAGTAAGTATTTATTAATCCGGTAGATTCATACAGAGTATAAATATGGATGTCGTCAAAAGTGGGTGCATACCCAAATAACTAAACTAGGCTACATTTAACATTTAACACATGTAGGCCTACACTACATCAAGCAAGTCACATTAAAATATTTACATTAAAATATTTACAAAAGCCCACCAGACGCTCATTTGTGTATTATAAGATATAAACTAAAACACTAAATAGATGTACTACTAGTTGTAAAAAGGTAACACATTTACCACACAAATAAAACAGTCATCCATTAAAATATAACAATGTAAAAATTATGTAAAAATTAAAACTGTATTGGAATGGTGAACGTAAGACAAGAGATGCGATGAAAACACCAGACCATGCAATATAGGTAATAAAGCTTTATAAATCTTCTTCTCAAATGCCCACATTTGGCTATCATGCCATCATGCTGGATCTGGTCAACCAGTAGAGACACGCTTCTTTCTTCACCTTCTTTATAAATAAAAATAAAAAGATTTACAGTTTAGGGAGACAAGTATTCCTGGAGGGAGTAAAAGCTCTTGGATGAGACAAAGGATATGTATATATTAGAACATGAATGTGGCTAGTGATAAGCTGCTTATACAATATGAATTACATCAGGAATTTAAGAGTTTAGGGAAATACAAAATATGGAATTCTTTAATTACAGTGAATAAAATTAACAAGTCTAAAGATGTTATTGAAATAGGGTATAATTTACACGTTTCAGTACAGCAGTCATTGCAGTCTGGTAGTATGTGAATAACACCATGTATTACATAGGGGATAATTTACACGTTTCAGTACAGCAGTCATTGCAGTCTGGGAGTATGTGAATAACACCATGTATTACATAGGGTATAATTTACACGTTTCAGTACAGCAGTCATTGCAGTCTGGTAGTATGTGAATAACACGATGTATTAAAAAAAGTAGGCCTATTATTTTTAATATAAATAAGTGATGAATTTTTCTTATCAGTGCCTGCCTGTGTCTACGATCGCCCGGTAATGAGAACGTGAACTTAAATAAGTATTATAAAAGTATTAGACTTTGCTGCCTTAAAAGTGGATAATAAAACTATGTTAATAATGGATGCACAGCTAGTGCCGAAAGTGGGGGAGGAAAGCGGTTTCTCTGCCACTGGCGAAGCAGCGCCGCTGCAGATGTAGAAGAAAAAATAAAAGTAAAATAGTATCATGATGGTGGTGGTAGTCGTAGTAGCACCTAATATGGTAGAAGTAGATTAGATAAGATTCACTTCAAGGCTGCAAATGGGCCAAACCAAAACACAGTGTGCTGTTGATTTAGATTTTTGATTTCTTGTTGCAATCTTGAGATACATATATAATTAAATAATGAAAATTGTCTGCCGTTTTTGACGTAGAGAGTACCCTTCGCTCTTTATAACATATATTAGGTCTTGACGAAGTAAATAAAAACAAGAATCAGTTAAACCAAAATCTATTAAATGCACTGCACACATATATGTATTTATTTATATTTCTGTACATTCATGCTGACATATTATTTACATAGGAACTACCCAACGATTAGTATTTACATGTTCATTTATTTGTTTAAGAGTACATTTGTCTGGTTATAATTTTTAACACAATCTTCAAACCATTCTTACATATTTAAATTAAACACATCTGCACCATAATATTAATTGCAATTATAGCTCACACTCACTTTCTGAGCTATTTAGTTTTCCTTTTGTGTCTGGCAATTTTTCATAGATAAATGTAGTTAGCTTTGTGGGAACATTTTCATAAATTGGCTCCAAGGAGTTGGTTGGAGAGTTTTCTTGTTTAAATAATGTAGAGTCCTGTAGAGCATCTTTGATACACTTGTAGATATATGCATACTGACCCTGAAACCAAAATGATAAACTCTTTATTCTATCTCAACAGGTTGATAGTGCCCTCTCAAAGCATAGTGTTGGAGCAGCATGCCTGTAATCAGTTGACAGACACATGCCTTGCAGTCTCAAAGCATAGTGTTGGAGCAGCATGTCTGTAATCAGTTGACAGACGCATGCCTTGCAGTCTCAAAGCATAGTGTTGGAGCAGCATGTCTGTAATCAGTTGACAGACACATGCCTTGCAGTCTCAAAGCATAGTGTTGGAGCAGCATGTCTGTAATCAGTTGACAGACGCATGCCTTGCAGTCTCAAAGCATAGTGTTGGAGCAGCATGTCTGTAATCAGTTCATTCATTCATTCATTTTATTAGTCTTTTTTTTAGACAGACGAATGCCTTGCAGTCTCAAAGCATAGTGTTGGAGCAGCATGTCTGTAATCAGTTGACAGACACATGCCTTGCAGTCTCAAAGCATAGTGTTAAAGCAGCATGTCTGTAATCAGTTGACAGACACATGCCTTGCAGTCTCAAAGCATAGTGTTGGAGCAGCATGTCTGTAATCAGTTGACAGACGCATGCCTTGCAGTCTCAAAGCATAGTGTTGGAGCAGCATGTCTGTAATCAGTTGACAGACACATGCCTTGCAGTCTCAAAGCATAGTGTTGGAGCAGCATGTCTGTAATCAGTTGACAGACACATGCCTTGCAGTCTCAAAGCATAGTGTTGGAGCAGCATGCCTGTAATCAATCGACAGACGCATGCCTTGCAGAGAGGAACTAGCGAGACACCCAATCCAAGATCCTTACACATATTGCTCAGGAGACATCGAGAAAGGCAGTAAGAACACGTCACTGAGCTGAGGATTTCGGGCATGTATCTTACTCATCTGTGATCGATTCAACAATAAAACGTTGAGAAATCGTTATCTAAAGCAGAGTTTTTTAAAACTTGCTAAAAAATAGTACATTTCTGAAGTGAAGTATGTTTATACAGTGATACTTGCACAGTATAAACATAGTTACATTTTAGTCACAAGTATATGAATAATGTTTATATTACATACTAGGAAAACACTCTGTATGACGCGTTGATAAGCGAGCGCCTATACATCCATGTCCACTCTGATCATGTTCAAGGTTACCTCTGTTGTCCTATCTGCACGCAAGGCCCTCTGTTCTACTAGCGAAGTTTGGGTGAACCTCAATGTCGATTGAATCCAACAGCCTCTAAATATCCTAGCGGAGCCTTGTCGAAGTCCGCCGCTGCTTGGATTTAATACACAGCCATCTAGAGTGCCTGTTTTGTAACGAGTTACTATCTTCCGGTGCCATTGCTTACTCACTTTATTTATAGAATGTTAAATGTAATTTGAACCTCCAATACTTATTGAATCGAGATAAAATTAACATATTCGTGTCCGGACAGAAATTTACTATAAAACGGCTATCTCATATTTTGCTGCCATTTGTTTTAGATAAAAACTTTTTAGTGATTGAAGTGTTACTTTGTAACTTCTCAACCAATTTTTCCACAAAACTTATGGCGTTCAGTCCACATCGAAGCTTGTGGAAGGTCCAAATTTCAACTTGATCGGACTCTCCGTTCAACCACTATCGCAGTACAAAAAAAAAAAAACGAAAACAAACAGAAAACAAACAGAGCGAGTGCTATAAAAGTAGAATGGAGACACTCGCTTCGTTCGCTTAAATTATAAGTACACAGAAGATCTATAGTATTTCATTACCCGTAGATTATAATTACTAACTGTTAATTTGTGAACTTAAAATTTATATTTATATTGGATAGTTAGACAAAAGTCTGTACAAGCCATACCTTTGGCATAAGAGGAAAAATGTTTAAATGTAATGCAACTAAAAATTGGAGAACAAAGATTGATTTGATTTGAAAAGCAATGTACAATCTAAACTAATTTAAAAAATGAACATTAGTCATTACTCTTCACCTTGGTAGATTAATTGATTGCATTGATCAAATTGCAGTTAAGTAGGAATATGCTTAGTGTTGAGTAGATGCTGACATTAGAATACAAGAACCTAGACACGATGTTCACATCAGTGCCAATCATTATGGGAAATATATGAAACCATGTTTTAAGTACTGTAGCACTTTGGTGGGTTGTTCCCATTGACTTGTTTGTAATGTACAAACATTATGTTTCACATCCTTGTAGTATCAAGTAAGCTTACCTCTGTTTGCACCATGTTAGTCCGTTGCTTTCGCAATTTGTAGACTGTGCCAAATATGTCCACCTTTTTATTTTCTTGGATGTGCTGCAGCAATATATCTAGCGCTATCAACGTTCCCGTGCGGCCCACCCCAGCACTGAAAGGAAATATATATATTCATAGATCAAATAATTCATTCCCTAAGACAAAATGAGGGTGTTGGAGCCAAAGTGGACTAACACACATTGAGTTAGTTGTATTACATTGTATTGTAATTGACTAATTGTATTTTATTTCTTCCAATTGATGAATGCAATCAAAAATGGATCCCAAGGCAGCCACCTGTGTTGTATGAGAGTCAAGTGTGGGCGTCTGTGTGATGCTAGAATAAGCTCCGTTTTGCTCTACGACGCACCGTTTAGCTGTAAGATGCAATTAAAAATGGATCCCATAACATACAGTAGTGTTGTATGGGAGTCTAGTGAGGGTGCCTGTGTGATGCCAGAATAAGCCCCGTTTCCCTCTACGATGCACGGTTTAGCTGTAACTCGCAATTAAAAATTGACCCCAAGGCAGCCACTAGTGTTTTATGGGAGTCTAGTGAAGGTGCCTGTGTGATGCCAGAATAAGCCCCGTTTCACTCTACGATACACGGTCTAGCTGTAAAACGCAGTTAAAAATGGATCCCAAGGCAGCTACTTGTGTTGTATGCGAGTCTAGTGAGGGTGCCCGTGTGATGCTAGAATAAGCCCCGTTTCACTCTACAATGCACGGTTTTGCTGTTAAATGCAATTAAAAATGGAACCCTAGACCTACAGTAGTGTTGTATGGGAGTCTAGAGAAGGTGTCTGTGTGATGCCAGAATAAGCCTCGTTTCGCTCTACGATGCACGGTTTAGCTGTAAATCGCAATTAAAAATTGATCCCAAGGCAGCCATTAGTGTTGTATGGGAGTCTAATGAGGGTGCCTGTGTGATGCTAGAATAAGCCCCGTTTCCCTCTACGATGCACGGTTTAGCTGTAAATCGCAATTAAAAATTGATCCCAAGGCAGCCACTAGTGTTGTATGGGAGTCTAGTAAGGGTGTCTGTTTGATGCCAGAATAAGGCCCGTTTCCCTCTACGATGCACGGTTTAGCTGTAAAATGCAATTAAAAATTGATCCCAAGGCTGCCACTAGTGTTGTAGGCCTATAGGAGTCTAGTGACGGTGTCTGTGTGATGCCAGAATAAGCCCCGTTTCCCTCTATGATGCACGGTTAAGCTGTAAAATGCAATTAAAAATGGAACCCTAGACCTACAGTAGTGTTGTATGGGAGTCTAGTGAGGGTGTCTGTTTGATGCCAGAATAAGGCCCGTTTCTCCCTACGATGCATGGTTTAGCTGTAAAATGCAATTAAAAATTGATCCCAAGGCTGCCACTAGTATTGTATAGGAGTCTAGTGACGGTGTCTGTGTGATGCTAGAATAAGCTCCGTTTTGCTCTACGACGCACCGTTTAGCTGTAAAATGCAATTAAGTATTGATCCCACGGCAGCCACTTGTGTTGTATGGGAGTCAAGTGAAGGTGCCTGTGTGATGCCAGAATAAGCCCCGTTTCCCTCTACGATGCACGGTTTTAGCTGTAAAATGCAGTAAAAAATGGATCTTAAGACAGCCTGTGTTGTATGGGAGTCTAGTGAGGGTGCCTGTGTGATGCCAGAATAAGCCCCGTTTCCCTCTACGATGCATGGTTTAGCTGTAAAATGCAATACAAATTGATCCCAAGGCATACACTAGTGTTGTATGGGAGTCTAGTGAGGGTGCCTGTGTGATGCCAGAATAAGCCCCGTTTCCCTCTACAATGCACGGTTTAGCTGTAAAATGCAATACAAATTGATCCCAAGGCATACACTAGTGTTGTATGGGAGTCTGGTGAGGGTGCCTGTGTGATGCCAGAATAAGCTCCGTTTCCCTCTAAGATGCACGGTTTAGATGTAAAATGCAATTAAAAATTGATCCCAAGGCTGCCACTAGTATTGTATAGGAGTCTAGTGACGGTGTCTGTGTGATGCTAGAATAAGCTCCGTTTTGCTCTACGACGCACGGTTAAGCTGTAAAATGCAATTAAAAATGGAACCCTAGACCTACAGTAGTGTTGTATGGGAGTCTAGTGAGGGTGTCTGTTTGATGCCAGAATAAGGCCCGTTTCTCTCTACGATGCATGGTTTAGCTGTAAAATGCAATTAAAAATTGATCCCAAGGCTGCCACTAGTATTGTATAGGAGTCTAGTGACGGTGTCTGTGTGATGCTAGAATAAGCTCCGTTTTGCTCTACAACGCACCGTTTAGCTGTAAAATGCAATTAAGTATTGATCCCACGGCAGCCACTTGTGTTGTATGGGAGTCAAGTGAAGGTGCCTGTGTGATGCCAGAATAAGCCCCGTTTCCCTCTACGATGCACGGTTTAGCTGTAAAATGCAGTAAAAAATGGATCTTAAGACAGACTGTGTTGTATGGGAGTCTAGTGAGGGTGCCTGTGTGATGCCAGAATAAGCCCCGTTTCCCTCTACGATGCATGGTTTAGCTGTAAAATGCAATACAAATTGATCCCAAGGCATACACTAGTGTTGTATGGGAGTCTAGTGAGGGTGCCTGTGTGATGCCAGAATAAGCCCCGTTTCCCTCTACGACAGGGACGGACTGGGATAAAAAGGCCAGTGATGCTGGGTTTTGGGGGGGCCCGCAATAGGTGGCGTGGTGCAGCTGGGGTCTTGGGCATAGCCTTAGCCGCCGGAGGCAAATACGCTGAAGGAACAAAAGATTTGTTGGGGTTGCATTGAATTTTATGACTTAAAGTACGATTTGTTAGCGTTTTCCGATCGCGCCCTGAGCGCTACCCGAGCGGAGCGGTGTTGACGTTTTCCGATCGCGCCCTGAGCGTGACCGAGCAGAGTGGGCAGAGCAGGAAGCGAGTTCGATACAGACAGCGATGACGAGAGGTGGTGTCGTTCGTTGTATCCGATCATATCCGCGAGTGTCTGTAACTATCCGTGTCTTGAACCATTAAATACTCATCAATAACCAAGCTTGCGTTTCCGTCAGTAATTACCCGTATCCGTCCCGTCCTGACATTAACCGATTACAAATCAGAAGTGCGATGAGAACACATCAGTGAAAGCCTACCGTATTTGCCGAAATCACGCGTCCCGCGAATAAGGTACGTCCTAACCTACAAATTACCACGAGCTAATGTTACGCTACAATTACGCGATGCCTGATAACCATCCACCACAGGATGATGGAGAAGCTCAACCACCATTAACAACTGAAGAACTTTTAAGAATGATGATGGAACGTGATCGTGTAAGAGACGAGTTTATGACTAACTTACTACAGCAGGGAAGAGGTGTAGGCCTAGGCCTAGCGCCACAACAGTATCACATAATGCCGGACCTAGATAAGGCAATCGGTAATTTTGATGGAGAACAATCGAGTGGTCAAGCACTACATTGGCTGCACGATTTGGAGAGTTCCGCAAATCTACATCAGTGGCCAGACTCGTTCAAAATTGAATCGGCCCGTTCGCATTTAGTTGGAGGAGCGGCAAACTGGTTTCAAGGCCGTCGCCATAGCCTAACCACATGGGAAGAGTTTACACGCCAGTTCCGAGCTACATTCGTCAGTGAATCGAGCCTTCCAGAACGCTGGAAGAAAATGCAGAACCGAGTCCAGGTGAAAGGAGAGAATACACAAAGTTACTTTCATGATAAAGTGCGACTTTGCAAAAGTATAAACCTGAACTTAGAAGATATGAAACGCCAGATTATAATCGGATTGTGGTCGAGAGAACTCGCGAGTATGTTGTTAGCCAAAAACCATACTACTGATGATGACATCCTACACGATATAAGAGCATTTGAAGAGATTGACCGTGAAAGATTGGAAATGATCAGGAAAGACAATAACAGTAAGCCAAAGTTTATTTCTAATCATACATCGTCTGAAACTACTAAGCGGAATACACCGTTAGAGCCAAGAAGTGAAACAAGTAATCGTAATCAAGAAACTCGCTACGGTAAAAATGAAACCATGAAACAGCCTGTAGGCCTAGGCCTACCACGTTTCGTAAGACCGCCAAGTTACAACGAGAAAGGAGAGCCGAGGTGCTACAATTGCAACAATCATGGACACATATCGCGAGATTGTCAAGAACCTAAACGTATTCTTCGCTGTCAACAATGCAAGCAGGAAGGACATACAAGAAGAAATTGTACGTCGCAGATGCAGCCGCAGCAGCCGAGTATGTATAATCAGTTTACACCTAAATCCGAAATTATGCAAGCAACATTCTCTAATGTCAGTGTAACTGGTGATATTTCGAAATATGTGAAACAAGCGCAAATTAACAATCATGTGATGAGTGCCTTACTAGACACAGGTAGCTCATGTTGCACTATCCAGGCCACAGCTGCAATTCAGTGTGGTTTGAAAATAGGACAGACTTCGAAAACATTGTACAGTTTTGGCAATGCATCGAGTGACCCAATACACCCAATAGGTATTGCAACTGCTGACATAGTAATAGACAGTGTCATTGGAAAGAACGTTGAAGTGCTAGTTGTGCCTGATAAATCACAACTTACTGAAATGCTGATCGGAAGGACGTGGACAGATCTTGCCCACGTTGCTATCTTAAAAATGGGAGAAGAACTTATTATCGGAGATAAGAAGGACGAACCATTCTCGCAAATGGAATTACCATGTACAGCTAACGTTAAAGTGAAACTACTTGCAAGCGCGGACACTATTCTTGCAGCAAACAGTGTTAACTTCATAAATGTGAAAAATAAGGCACCAGAAGATTCTCTGTTGATGTACAATGGTGGTTTATTTAAAAATACCGATGGACAAATCAACGTACCCATAATGAACACTGTGTGTAACGATATGTATGTAGCGAAAAACAAAGCGATTGGCCGAGGAGAAATAGTTACGATTGTTGAAAAAGATGAGGAGTTCGAACCGAAGAGTCCCAAGACATCAAGTAATGAAGAGTACGAGATCCATACCGTTGAAGAAAATAATTGCCGCCGTCCAATTATTGCAGAAGATTTGAAAATAGGCGAATTAATGACGCAAGATAATAAAGAAGAACTGCTGAAATTGTTGAACGAATACCGTGATTGCTTTGCCCTGAACATGACAGAACTAGGGTGTACCAATCTTACAGAAATGGAAATAATCGAGGAAGAGGGAAGTAAACCCGTTTCAAATAAACCGTATAAAACAACCGCATCTGAACGAGAGGAAATCAGCAAAATCGTGACTGAGTGGAAGGAAAATGGAGTGATAACTGAAACACAATCGCCTTACGCGAGCCCTGTGCTACTCGTGAAGAAAAAGACAGGAGAGCAGCGGTTAGTCGTCGACTACAGGCGACTAAATAAACAAACAGTGAAAACAAACTACGCGCTTCCGAATATTGACGATATGCTCGAGCAGCTATCAAACTGCAAAATGTTTGTTGTAATAGATTTAGCTCATGGCTATTTACAAATTCCGTTAAGTGAAAGTGCCAAATCAAAAACGGCCTTTATAACACCCGATACAACAGGTCAGTTCGAGCGGATGATGTTTGGACTCCGTAACGCACCAAGTGAGTTTCAACGTGTTATGAACTTAGCGTTGGGCAAATTGCGCAACACTATTGCTCTTTGCTATTTGGACGATATATTGATTCCTGCGAACTCGTGGAGTGAATTGATGACTAGACTTGAACTTGTACTTAAAGCACTGAGAAAGGCAAGGCTAACCTGTAAAATAAGCAAGTGTGAATTTGGTAAAAGTGAGGTAGAGTACCTGGGATTCGTGATTTCTCACAATCGGTTACAACCAGGTAAACGCAAAATACTGGCGATCGAAGAATTTCCACAACCGGTGAACGTGCATGAAGTGAGACGTTGGTTGGGTCTTACCGGATATTTCAGAAGATTCATCCCAATGTATGCTAAACGAGCTGAAGCCTTAACTCGACTGACTAAGAAAACGTGTCCATTCCGTTGGGAACAAGATCAAGAAGAAGCTTTCCTTGATTTAAAAAGTGCGCTTCTGACGAAACCGAACCTAATGCTTTACAACCCTAAGGCTGAAACAGAAGTACATACAGATGCGTCAGCAGATGGTCTTGGAGGAATGATTCTGCAAAAGGGAAATGATGGAAAGTTCCATTTGGTTTATTGTGTTTCCAAGAAAACCACCGAAACAGAGCGAGTGTATCATTCGTCACGACTCGAGCTCATGGCAATCGTGTGGACATTGGATAGATTGAGACAGTTCCTGTTGGGAATAACATTCACGATTGTAACAGACTGCCAGTCACTAGTTTATATGAACGCGAATAAGACGCGTAACCCTCAAATTGCTCGTTGGTACAATTTAATCCAGGAGTATGACATCGCTGAGATCAGACATCGACCAGGTACTAAAATGTGTCATGTAGACGCCCTGAGTAGAGCTCCGACTGAAGAAGAAAACGATACAATGGAGTCGATAATTGAATCTAGATTTGACGTCTATCTAACGATGAGTATCGAAGACCAAGTACTAATGATGCAGCGCGCCGACAAGGATTTACAGAGGTACATCAATATTCTATCTAAAACTACAGAAGAAAGAACGAGACAAGAAAGATCGCTAATTGAAAACATGGAACTGAAGGGAGGACTACTGTTCAAAAGGATAATCGTAAATGATGAACCACGATGGTTGTTCGTTATACCAAAAACGATGCGCAAAAGTATAGCTGTGAAATTACATGACATGAGTGGACATTTTGGACTAGACCGAACAATATCAAAAATATACGAACATTACTGGTTCCCTTCAATGAGACGTTACATTAAGCATCATATATCTCATTGTTTTGAGTGTTTACTAAACAAAGTGCCAGCCGGGAAACAGCAAGGTTTGCTAAATCCAATACCGCCAGGTGACCGACCGTTTCAAGTTATAAATGTCGACCATTTAGGACCGTTCGTAAGAAGCAAGAAAGGTAACCAAGATCTTCTTGTGATGATTGATAATCTGACGAAGTACGTTCATTTGTATCCTGTTCGAGATACCAGTGCTAAATATGTAATCAAGTGCCTAGAGAACTTTATTTGTCAACGCGGACTGCCCGATCGCGTTATATCGGATAGAGGTTCATGCTACACCTCCAAGGCTATGCAAGAGTTCTGTCAAACTAATGGAATGAAACATACATTGAATTCCACTAAACATCCACGTGCAAATGGCCAGGTGGAACGAGTGAATAGAACTGTATTACCTGTGATCAGTATGTCAATGATAGATCCACAACATAAAGATTGGGACGTTAAGATGGCTGAGATAGAACGAGATCTCAATAATTCGTTAAACAAAACTACGAAGTTCACAGCGTTCGAGTTGGTGCATGGCTACAAACCAAGGTTCCAGGATGGAATACTGCGACAGTTAACAAGTAAATCCGATAACACACCGTGGAAGGATCCCGAGGATCTAAGGAAACAAGCAAGATCGACTATAATCGATAAACAAGAACAGATGAAGGATCAATTTGATCGTAAACACTGCGCTGGAGATAAATACGAGGTGGGAGAGATGGTCGTGATGCGGCGAGTTCCTACACACACCGGACAACCTACCAAGACGCAAGCTAAGTTTCGAGGCCCGCTTGTAGTGACCGCAGTCCTACCAGCCGACACCTACCGAGTCAGCCAGGTCCGAGGTGCCGAGAACGGACGTTTTTACGTTACCACAGCGCACGTATCGCAACTCAAGTCGTGGGGATCAAGTCACCAAGTCGATGACGGTGACCCCGAGTGTCTCGAAGATCATCATGAGAATTATGTCAATAACGAACAATCTGAGACGAATATGAACCCTAGAGTTCAGCGGTCTGCTAAAAGACCAAGTTATTTAAATGATTATGTTTAGGAATAATATGTTAAATGAGTTATTTTTAATGTATCATATATGTTATGTAAGGCCTTATGCCAGTTGATACAGCTTGAAAAATTGAGGTCAATTACAATAATCAGGATGCCCGAGTGTTAGCGTTTTCCGATCGCGCCCTGAGCGCTACCCGAGCGGAGCGGTGTTGACGTTTTCCGATCGCGCCCTGAGCGTGACCGAGCAGAGTGGGCAGAGCAGGAAGCGAGTTCGATACAGACAGCGATGACGAGAGGTGGTGTCGTTCGTTGTATCCGATCATATCCGCGAGTGTCTGTAACTATCCGTGTCTTGAACCATTAAATACTCATCAATAACCAAGCTTGCGTTTCCGTCAGTAATTACCCGTATCCGTCCCGTCCTGACATTAACCGATTACAGATTTTAGGGCGCAATTAACAGAGGCCACCCTACCAGTTGCAAAATAATTTCCATTATATTTAATTAATTACATACAATATTTACAATAAATTCAATTATAATTTCAAAATAATACTTATAGAGTGGGGTTCAGTTTTTTTTTTAGCAATATACAGAGAAGTATTTACATCAAAGGAACTTTCTGGTAGCAGCCCAAGGGCCCGGGATGCGATTGCATCCCGGCATCCCTAGCCAGTCCGCGCCTGGGTTCAAGTGAACAAAAGTTGCTGCTGTTTGAATTAGCGGTGATGTTAAAGTTACAATCTTTAATGTAAGGAAGTATGTTTGGCAGGAAGTACGCCATGAGATTTGAGATTTTTGAGATATGAGGGTTCAAAGAGGTGTTACTGGTACCGTAATCTAAATACCTAGTTTACTAATGATGATGATCCTAATTTTTCAGCAGCCTTATTATGAATCAGCAGTGTTTAGTTTAATTTAAATTAATTGTTAAATGTAAGTAGTCCACTTTTCCAAACATCACTATGTGGGTTAATCCACTTTAAAGTCGACCAAGCCACATATATGTGACGTTTGGATGAGTACACTATGTACAGTATATGGTTAGTCCAACATTATTCTTATTCAAGTAGGATTGGTCCAGTAATAATATTGGGCTTGGTCCAGTTATAGGGTTACTTTGCCTCACTGGAATGAATAATAACACAGCTTACACAATTAATGGAGTTGTGTTTATAATGTTCATCAAGAATTATCACAGAAAAAAATCATTATAATAATGAAATTATCATTTTTACAAACTGATTTTCACTATCATTACCTACTAGAATAGAACAAAAACTTTCTTCCAAAATGGGGATTAAACAAATTTCCAGTTACACAGATCAGTGTTTTTCCCCAATATCAACCTTTGGTAGCAGCAATGCGGGCTGGTCTCGCGATACTGGACAATAACCTTGAGCAAGTATCTGAACAAAATAGTACCTGCAATGGACGAGTGCTAAGCCAGGGGGGTTATTAGTGATGTGATGCCGAAGGGTTCCACAGAATTGAAGCATGGCGTCAGTTCCCTCTGGACAGCCGAAGTCCGGCCATTCGTTGAAGTGAAGGTGAGTAATGCTCCTCTTTTTGTCATCCTAACAGACAAACGGTACGGTACCATTAGGCCTAACGTGGACCACATCATACGAGCATGAAATCAGTGTTGTTAAAGCTACTTTTTAAAAGTAACATTGTTACAGCTTCAGTTACTTGATCTTTGAAAGTAACTTAGCTACTTTTCAGTTACTGTAATTTGTAAGTACACTAGCTCGCTACTTGTACAGCTACTCAAATAAGTAGTGACGCTACTTAACAGCTACTTTCATTTTTTATAAAAAGACCAGGAGTACGTACAATTTAAAGTGTTTTGGGAACGCATTTAAATAACTTTATAACACAATTCTCTACAGGTGCGGTAGGCCGGAAAAGGAATTAAAGTTATTTCATTGATAATCTGGTCCTATTGGCTATAGATTCTATTAAATGTTTGTTAACGCAGAGTTGTTAATGTATTAGCACAGATAACAAATTAACTACGTAGGTGATATTAGGTTATCTTCTTATCAATACTTATCATTTTTTGTTTATGAAAATAATGTATCAAAAACTTAGAAGCCACATATATATGTCTATAAGAGGTGTTATATTTTATATTGTAAATATGATAATTGCATAATCAATTGTCATTACAACCAAATAAAACAAACGCAAAATTTGACATGAATGAAAATGTATGCAGTAGCAAGGAAATTCCTTACTGTTATAAGGTGTCATAGTGGACATAGCAAATCATTTGATTGTAGTAACTGGCCAGTGTGGTTTTCCTATCAGTCTGCTAGATATAACACTTACCACAACATATAAATGCTATGTAACAGAGCGGAAGAGCTCAAATCATGGTCATAAACAACAATAATGAGATGCAACATGTGAATGTTCTGACAAGTGCGATATAGGTGTACACATCAACAAATACCATGTGATATTATAAAGCTTTTCTTATTTATGAACCTATCACAACATAGCATTTTAACCAATATTTACCAAGCTTATGAGTGATGGTAAAAAGAGGAAATTTTATCGATGAATGGATGGCAATTATTCAATACCTTATGCATCACAATAGTCCGTTGCGTGTACATTGGAAAATGAAGTTCAGTGGTACATCTGATGATGCTATCGCCCACTAGCATCTGGTCTCGCAATTTAGGAAAGTACGGCTCACATTTTCTTTTGCCACCCTCTTCGAAGTTGGTCACCATGGCGATAACGCGAACATTATGTTGGTGCATCATGCGCCAGAAGTCATCCAGTGTCTCCTCTTTCGGACCCTGACTTGCGATGTACTCCACCGTGTTGGAGTAGCCCTGCAATTAAGACAAATCTTATTAATACTAAACTAAGACTTGTCATCTTTTTTAAATTCAACATTTGATCTGTGCATTGTAAACATATAGGTTTCTTCAAGGCTGTAAACAGAATGTCCATCCTAATACATTACGCCAACCTTGTTGACGGAAGATACGTCTCTCAAGTTTAGTCTTGTTCTTCTTCTTTTTATATGCTCGCATTTTTTGCTTACTGGGCCATCATGCATTTTCTGATTTTCCAGTAGACTAAGGCTTCCTTTTCCTCGTAGCTCATGCCAGGTGGAAGGGCATCAACTTGATCTTTTAAGTCATAGTCCTTTGATAGGTTTGTCACAACTTAAATGCTTGCTTGTATTAGATATACATACTTTACCCCCCCCAAAAATGTTCAGTCTGCTGGGTGAAAGTGTAGTATTTATTATTTCAAAGCAGAATGGATGTAAAAGTGATAACAAGTAGCTTGGAATTCAAGTTTTCTACTTTATCACTTTACTACTGGCATGGTTTCGTGGATTCTACTCTCCACATTCAAATCCTGGATTTGACGGCATTTTTATATCTTCATTATTCATGCATCACCTACTCAACACCGATAGAGATGGTGCCGAGATAGAACACAAGAGTCTAACTTGGGAGGTGGTAGGTTCGATGCCCATGTATTGCCAATTCTGCGAGGGTTTTTCCAAGATTTTCCTCAGTCACAACTCACAAGGCCAATGCTGGGATTGAGAAATCCTAACAGCCGTAGGACATTCCTTCCCAACAATCCCAAATACCACAGTCCACACGTACCTTTTTTATTTGGTGTTCAACAACATATTCAGTAACTAGGTTACATGACTTCGAGACCACACAAAATAGCTAGATACCCAATGCCTAATGCCTAAACCTAATACCTAAATGCAAAATACCAAAATGCCTGTCCCCCCAAAATACCTTCACCTGAATTGCAACAGGTTTTCTATGCTTAGTTATTATTATCGTCACCCAAGTTCAACGCCTCAATTTATAATGAACGTTAGGCCTACTTGCTAAAATATGAGATGTAAAGCCGAGATGTCATTATTACACTCACCGACCACATTATTCTTGCTTCTTTGTAAGCTATTCACAACATCATATATATTCTACATTCATTTTACAATAATTTCTATGATAAATATCGAAAACATTCAAACAGGTGTTGTACCTCTTCAGATGTGGCCGGGTTCAGAAAGAGTGCTTACCTACCTTAATATAGGATGCATTTACATAATCTGATGGATCATCATTTGATACTTCAAGTTTCACTCGGGTCAAGTCATCTGCAAAGCACCAAATTAATAACTTGTTTAACATTCAAATGTCATAGTAGGAATAAATAGGTGTCCGAGCTCATTTTGTATACTAATTATGATTCCATTCCTCAGAAAATTTACTATTAATTCTTTGATACCTAGCATTAAGTTATGAACATAAAATTGGTGTTCTTTAAAAGAGGCAAATCAAATCATTACATACAGTATGAAATTATAAATTCAAATTGCTTTTAAGACTTGTTTAACGATTTTAAGCAGTTTACCTCCACTTAACATTTTGTAAATAAATTTACTCTGAGCATTATTTCTTTTGTTTATCTGCAGATGTGTTTGCACAATGGTGGTAGATTTTCACATAACATAAACTACACCTTATTCTAAAATGTAAGAAATACAAATAGGAACTCTGTCACTAGTAACTAAACTAACATTTTCATGTTGTAATATTCACAAAGTAGAAATACTCAAAGTTGGCAGTGTGCGAGTGCAGTTACTGACATAGGTACTGCACATACAGTATTATGGTGCCAACAACATTGAAATTACCTAGTAGGCCTAAAATTAAAATTAATGCTACGATACCGGTTCTGTACCTATGTAATTAACTAAGTAGAGCCACGACCAAGTTCAGCCAAGTTCAACTTTTTGTGAAATTTGAAGTAGATTAGCACATTGAATAAAACAATCATATTATGTATATTTTAATTCATTTGCTCACATGGAAGAATATTGATGTATCGATTTTTCTTCTTGTTATCCGGAAGCTGGGCAGCAACAAACGTGTTGGTATCCACCACGTCTGCACTCAGGGTTTGCAACAGTTGAAACTCGCTGCCAAGTCGTGCAGGTGTTTCCAACAGTTGGCTGCAGTGGTTATCAAACCGGCTCAGGTGAATTGGATGTGGCCGCACGCTTCCATGTGAATTCCGTGCTTTCCTGAACATGCCGCCAGTTAGTACAGTGAGTGAGTGAAAGGCACTTTAAGGTACTTTATGGAAGGGTATGCTTTCCCTGCAGTGACATAGATTCACTGTCTATTGGAAAACCACAATATGTGCGTATTGTGGTCCATCTACCCAGCATTTGAAAATATTATGTGAACATACAGCAATTTGATTTATATTTGCACATGAATGTTCACTATTGAAATGATTCCAGTCTATTTATAAGAGAAAGGGTTGTGAGGTAGTAAGCACAAAGTTCCAAAAATTCAAAACTTGAGATTTTGCATTTTCGAAAAAGCGGGTCAAAAGTCCGTCCCGCTGGGAAACGTGGCAGGACGCACAGCTGAAAATCGGTACTGTCCCACCAAAAGCAGGACATCAGGGCACCCTAGTTGTATGGATAGGTTTTTAAGGTAGTGGCGCAACAAAAAAAGTCCCCATGTACGGACGTACTGACCGTTTAATATTGGCATTCCTGCCCTAAAGTTACAAACAAAACAATCGCTTATTCTAATTTTTTTACCAGACTTTAATCAACGTTTCGTTAATCTATTAAAGAAATGTCATGACTTTCTGTCGTGACCAGTTATGATTTGTTTTAATGTGCCAGTGTGTGTTTGATTTGATGTAATGTGTCTTGGACCCAGATTTTTATGTATTTTTGAAGTACTTATTTATGCATTAGTATGATACAGAACATACTCATTTTAAATGTGTTAGCATAAGAGTACATCATTCTTGTGTATAACTCTGTTTACTAATTTTGATTTGAGTACATAGTTTGTGAGATGAACTTTAAGAAGTAAGCCATTGCAATTGTTAAAAAATAGCTACTAGATCGGATGCGGCGTGAGAGTAGTTAGCGTGACTTGTGGCGTTCTGAGGCTCTTTGCGCAACCCTTTCAACTGTAACCTTAGTGTTTGGGTTTGGGGATGACGGCAGCGCAGAGTAGTGAGAAAACTTATCCCTCCTGGCGCTGGATTGTCCTTCACGTCTCATATTTTGGCAACGATGCTAATTGAGACGGTGAGTGGGTGATAATGAACATAAAAAAAAAAAACGCCACGATATGCATTCCCAAGCGAGGATTCCAACCTGAAATGCACAGATTGCGGTTTACTAGAACAATGCCTAATCAACCGCAGCCAACTACACTGGCAAACATTGATTTCGTTTGTCTCCACCCACCAAAAATAGAAAAATTGCCCCAGCATACTGCATGCACAGTACACATTAAAATCAAAATTAAATGGACATGATAAAATTAGTATAGAATGCAGCACACTTACCAAGGGAGTTTTCCTTGTCGATACATAACGGCGCCAGTTGCTCCCAACCCTCCCATTAGCAGAACTCCTAAAATACCAGCTACAACCTCAACAGCTACATCTCTATCAACTTCTGGAGGTTGCGTACTAGCCGGTGGGGTTCCTGTGGTCGGAACATATGTACCGTTCGTTGTGGCTATATCGGTACTAGTAACTAGAGTCGGTTTATCTGTAATGTTTCCAAAAGTGGTTTCCTGAGGAGTACTGTTTGAAGTGTTTACTCCAGTTGTACTTTTTACTGTAACTAATTCAGTTGTAGTTTTGGTTGTTACTGCTTCTGTTGTAGTTTCTATAGTAACTTTGTCGCTTGTGTTTTCTGAACTTGATTCTTCAGAAGTACTTGACGGCATTGTGGTGTCCTCGGTTACAGTTGGTGGCATGGTGGTGTCCTCGGTTACAGTGGGTGTCATTGTGGTGTCCTCGTCGGTTATAGTCGGTGTCATAGTGGTGTCCTCGGTTACAGTGGGTGTCATAGTTGTGTCCTCGGTTACAGTGGGTGTCATTGTGGTGTCCTCGGTTATAGTCGGTGTCATAGTGGTGTCCTCATTTACAGTGGGTGTCATAGTTGTGTCCTCGGTTGTAGTTGGTGTCATAGTGGTGTCCTCGGTTACAGTTCGTGTCATAGTGGTGTCCTCGGTTGTAGTTGGTGTCATAGTGGTGTCCTCGGTTATAGTCGGAGTCATAGTGGTGTCCTCGGTTACAGTGGGTGTCATAGTGGTGTCCTCGGTTATAGTTGGTGTCATAGTGGTGTCCTCGTTTACAGTCGGTGTCATAGTGGTGTCCTCGTTTACAGTTGGTGTCATAGTGGTGTCCTCGTTTACAGTTGGTGTCATAGTGGTGTCCTCGGTTATAGTCGGTGTCATAGTGGTGTCCTCGTTTACAGTCGGTGTCATAGTGGTGTCCTCAGTTAAAGTCGGTGTCATAGTGGTGTCCTCGGTTATAATTGATGGCACAATACTGCTCATTACAGTTAATGATACCGTAGGGTTTTCAGATGTAGTTGATGACATAGCATCAAAAGCTTCATGGCCTGATGTAATGGGGGGTTTCATAGACAAAGCTAACGAACGAGTTGTAGTTACACCTTGTTCCGGCATTCTTGTGTTACGTAATGATGCAATGTCATTTCCACTTAGCGCAGCCTCTTTATTATTATCTCCATTGGCTTTGTAACCTGGACTTCTTTTAAATCTGAATAACTTCTTTAAGCTATTGTCTTTGTGTGTATCATATTTTGAAGTATAATCTCTTTGCAAAACTGAAGTACTCTCATTCACCAATGGAGTCACACTGGATATATTACTCACTGTGCTTGTGGTTCTAGTCCCAAATGTTGTATTTGTACAACTTGCCACACCAAATATACCGAGCAAAATACTGATAAAGAAAGAAGGAACCATAGCGCAGACCATGGCCTGATGCACCGACACTGTCAACTTACAATCCTTCTGAAATGGGAAATACTAAAGTGATAAGGACTTCAACAAGGAAATGACCAAACATCCTGCTTGTAAAACCAAAGAGCAGAGGAGGAAAGTATTTTACTTGCAGACTTGCATTAGTCTAGCTACTTTGAAGACCAAACACAAACTGTCATTATCAATGAATAGTCAGTGATAAGACTTTATCTTAAGCTCACCATGGTTAGAGATAGGAAGCTAGCATTCAGTATAAATAACACACAGAATCTACACTATGACAAATAATATGATAGTCTAAGGATAAAGCTTAAGTTAATATCCTGTCATCACTTATCAGTGGACAATGGACATTAAAAAAAAAAAAATGTGTTTCAGAATGAACACAAGAGATTGTTGTTTATAGCAAAATTGAACAGGTAAATAGGTTAAATCGGGTGTATGAAACAACTGCATACTTGCTTACGATTATATTGGACAACTCAGCAAACACTTGACTCTCATGTGAACTGGCTTAAAAACCACATATGGTAAGGAAGATACTTTAAAGTTGAAAGTTTTATTGTCAAATCACTTAAAATATAATAATAAAATAATAATATAATATATAAACTAAGCAGTTGACCAGTTGAGTTAATTCATTTTGGCATTAGCATCAATATTGAACATAAATGTATTCTTTTCTCTTATTTATGTGGTATGTATGTAATCGTATTATTTTTATATTGTTATTTCTTATCTCATGTGTCTGCTCATGCCAGCGTATATAATTGTATATTGTATTACATTGCATCCTTAGACCTATTTACATACAGATATCGGATTTGTCATAATATTCAAACATAGACATTATACATACATACTAGTTATGAACAGAGTCAGAATCATTATAAAACTTATAACCTATAATTTACATATTTTATAAAGATCATTACCTATACAAGAACAAATTGCCTTATCTGCGTTAACACCCAGGTTACATCCCATCCAAGTATTCCCCACAGAGTAGAAAGCTTTTTCCAGTAAATATTCTTTAATTTTAGCTGTCATACATGCATTATCTGAAATTATGTTTACTGGTAACTTATTAAAAAGCTCTATGTCCATAATATTGGAGCCATCATTACATTTTTTAGTATTTTACGTGGAATGTGAATGTTTTCCCTGTGACGAGTATCGTAATTATGTACTTACGAGCTAGTTTCATTGTTTTTTGCATTAATGGTATTGATAAGCGTTTCTAATATGTAGAGAGAAGAAAGCTATAGGATATTGAATTTGTTTAATATTCGACGGCTGGAGTCCCTCGACCCAACATTTCCTATCATTCTAATAGCACTTTTTTGGGAGTTGCCCCACAGTATTACTGCATACCTAATTAACGATTCAGCGTAAGCGTGATATGCAATGCAATGATAATGCAAATTATTGTTTTCCATTTCACATATTATGTGCATGTTTATAGGTGTATACCTTGAGTAATATGTTCAAATCGTCTGTGGTTTTGTAGGTTAATTGTTGTTATTTGCTACAGAATCGCTATCCAGGGTGTCTGCCCTTGCAGTAGCTACTCATAGCCGTGATTCTATTGTTCATTTACTTGTTAGCTTGGTGCGATTATAGTGAACATTGTTACTGAAAATGAATTAAGATCTTTTTAACAATTCGGAAAATGAGAACAGCACTCACTATTGATCTTACTAGCAAAAAACTATTAAGTGGAAAAATATTGTTTGTTTTACCTTACCTAGCTAGGTAAGGTAAAACAAATTTATTTATACAAATTTATAAATTTAAATAAAAAAATAGTTACTTTCGTATAATTTTAACTCACAGCATTGTATATGTATACTGAAACTATTGGCGTACTCGATTGGCCTGCTGTCAGTACACACTCAATGCGTGCAACTACATCATTGCACTCGGTTAGTGCAATAGGCAACACGCGTACGTTTTTTTTTGTTAAACCAAGCACTCAAGTTTCATAGTATCAGAATTGAAGTTTCAACTCGGGGATCTGAAATGCGTACAGGTGGCTGTGACCTCAAGATTCAGTAGACGTGGCGTAACAGACCAATCGCTGAGGCGGTGAGTGTACACAGACAAAACCCATGACCCAAAACTCATTTTTCGCGCCCTTTTATTTATCGTTACCAAACCAATTATTTTGAGGCATAGACTGATCCATTTTTCAAAAGTCAGACACAAAATTATTACATGAAAGACAATGTATTTAAAAATCGATAAAAATTTTCATACGCCTGTTCCCTATTCCAAACTGAATACAAAACGATGCACCATCGCAATGTAGTGCAACACTTTTCTACTGCACACTCCCAATTGAATACAAAAAGGCACACTTAGTGCACATGGCCATTCTCAATCAAATGCGTTAGCCACACAAAGTGCAGCCAATCAATTATGCTATATCCAATACATTTCATTCAGGATGCTAATGCTTTTAAATTTAAAATTCACCTTTTTAACTCCTAAAAATATCTTATTACCCACCGCCTTTAAGGATAAATCCGAGACGAAATCATGGTTTTATCTCGACAGAAGTTGAAGATCTCGTGGATATTCGAGGCACAAGAAATAGCAACGTATGGAATTGAAGGACAAGTGGAAGGGAAAATAGGCAGGCTGATTAGCAACTATGCATGCAACAAACGAGATTTCTATTATGCATAATCTTAACCCAGAGGCAAGAAGTGGAACATAATTATAGTAGGGCCTATATACCATTTTAACAATTTTTTATTGTAGAGTTGTATGAGTTCACAAAATCATACAGTTTACTTCTAAGTTCTGGGTTCATTTGTTTTCACTGATTTTTAGGTTAGGGTTGCAGTTTGATTACCGGTAATATGTAGTGATGCAAATGGTTGGAAAAAAACAGGAAACTTTGAAAAAAGCCACGGTTTTTTTCAGTTTTTTTCATCACACCTTGGGAAAATTGAGGAAAAATTGATTTTTTGGGTTGGTTTCTTATCCTTTGTTATAATAATTTACTCTCAACCATTTTTTGACTAAGTAGCTGACTAATCAGTAGGTTGGAATTCATAGTCGGCCCCTACACCTAGGGGCACACATTGTTGCTATGGTTTTGTTTATGGGAAATAACATGGAAACAACTGTTACCTTGGTAACAATGGGCGCCCCTAGGTGTAGGGGCCGATATTTTTGTACTTGGATTCAAAGCTGAAACATAACTTGACCACGGGACGAATCAATCCATTGTAGGCCCTACCCACTGCCAGGGCGGCAAAGTAGGCCTACTAAAAGTATGAGTGTAGTTTTCAATGGGCATTAAAGCAACACAATCGGCTATTGTGTCAAGTTTTATCTACAGCAATTAAAAAGGGGTTGGGTAAACGCAAACTAAATGGTTATGTTGCTCCCCAAATAAATACGATAATCCATAATAGGCTAATTCATTCTGATGAATATTTAATAAAAACCCAAATAAGCGTTGGACCTTTGGAGCTTTGGACCAGGTTTTCAAGGGACTTTCCGATGCGAATTTGACAAAAATTTAGCATTTTTTTTTTAGCGTACTTGACTACTTACTACCACTAATGACTACCACCACATGCTCCTTTCTCGATGGGCTACCCATTATTCGATGGCCCTAATCGAGAGGGTTACCAATTAGCAAGAGGGATTGTGATAGAAGGAACCTACATGAACATACTAGGAGAGCAACCACATTTGACTTAGAAGTCGGAACCACTCGTTGCCTGTTGTGCAGAGTACTACACTTAGTTCAAACCTAACTAACACCCTACCTATCAATAACCTGAAAGGGCTACTTAGCCGTCGCCTTGATCGCTTCCATTGGTGGGATTTATAAAAGGTAGTCACTCATTGGCTGGGCTAAGATTTTTAAGGATAAGAGCTAATAAATTGCCATGATTTCAACTTCAGTCCAATCTCCTAAATCTTTGTCTTTATCTTCTTTCACTTTTGCTTATGCAATGGAATAATACAATACTATAAATTGCAGAAACAATAGCAGCAACATAAAACCCAAGTTGAAAAATTATCTACACAATCATGTTGTGCAATATTAGCAAAATAATCAATTTTTCCCAAAGTTTCCGTTTTTTTCGGGAAAAAACAGGAAAAATTGAGGTTTTTTTCCTGGCAAAAAATAAAATGGAAAATTTGCATTACTAGTAATATGTAATGGCAGAAAAAAGTATTACGTTTGGTTTGGATCAAACAAGACAATTTGAGGTATTATTGAAATAGTCTGGGCATTTGGATGTTTTAACATAAAAAAGAAGGCAACAATTAAATCAATGACGAATTTTATTGAATCTCGAGATTAAAAATGATTCAGTACAAGCGTTGTGGTGGTCCCATGGTTGATTTAACATGAAGTGAGCGTACATTTTGCCAGTGCTTCTTTAAAAGAGAAACGAGGAAATTCACCGACAAGTGCACGTTTTGAACGAGCTCGTCTTCACTCATTCCGACGTGGCCGACTGCGACCGACAGACACAGGACCTGCACAGAAACAAGTTGACTAACATTAATTATCTGCCACTCTTCGTTAATCGTTCGGCTTATCCTTCTCAAGGTTGAAGGTTCATAACCTGCCAAATGTATAATATAAGTAACTAATTCTTGCGTAATACACATTTAATGTCAATTGAAATATATTGCTAAAAACCTGATCAATCAGACTTCGCCCGATTCTAAAACTGCTAAATTTAAAAAATAAATACAAAATTGAGTCGACTAATGCATGTCAATTGAAATATATTGCTAAAAACCTGATCAATCAGACTTTGCCCGATTCTAAAACTGCTAAATTTAAAAAATAAATACAAAATTGAGTCGACTAATGCAATTTTTTTTGGCTGCCTCTATTTGCACCCAAGTTGGGTGAGCGCAACATTTAAAATGCTATTTTCCCCCAAGTTCTGCGCATGCGCGGGTGTGTCCAGCATTTAAAATGCTATTTGCACTCAAGTTGTTTTCACCCAAGTTGGGTGTGTCCAACACTTAAAATGCTATTTGCACCCAAGTTATTTTCACCCAAGTTGGGTGTGTCCAACACTTAAAATGCTATTTGCACCCAAGTTATTTTCACCCAAGTTGGGTGTGTCCAACACTTAAAATGCTATTTGCACCCAAGTTGTTTTCACCCAAGTTGGGTGTGTCCAACACTTAAAATGCTATTTGCACCCAAGTTATTTTCACTTAAGTTGGGTGTGTCGAACATTTAAATGCTATTTGCACCCAAGTGAACCCCAACTTGGGTGAAAACAAATTGGGTGCAAATGGCATTTTAAGTGTTGGACACACCTAACTTGGGTGAAAATAACTTGGGTGCAAATAGCATTTTAAATGTTGCACACACCCAACTTGGGTGCATTTTAAGTGTTCGTCACACCCAACTTGGGTGAAAACAACGTGGGTGCAAATAGCATTTTAAATGTTGGACACACCCAACTTGGGTGCAAATATCAATGCAAATAGCATATAAATTGTTGGGCACTAGGGTTGCCAACTCTCCCGTATTTCCCGGGAAATCCCGTATTTCCCAGTCATTTCCCGCTTCCCGTATCTACTGTACACGGGAATCAGTTTTCCCGTATTTCCACAATTGCGTAAATACATCTTCAGTTATTTGTTTGAAAATACAAAATTTCAAAAACTGCCGCCTCCTGCCCCTCTGAAAGGCTGTGGTTGCAGTGCTTGTATGGTATTGGTCTACGCTCTACCCCCGCCACCGCGACCCGCCCGACCTTCCATGAAATAAATGTTTTTGTGGCTCGCCGCTCGCCTCGCAGTCGCGTCGCCGTGCATTCAGGTGGTTGTCAATGTCGTCTCACGTGTCAGTCACTTTAAACTTTGAAGTTAGTAGTGTTAAATTACGTGTGTAAAAATGAGCGACGCCGAGGAAGCAGGGACAGTGACACCGCCACGGAAGAAGACGAAAGGTACAAAGCAGATGTGTATTTACCAAAAGAAGTGGGAGGAGGTTTACAAGTGGGTTAGACCAGATCAGTCCAATAAATCAAGGGCCTATTGCACATTATGTATCAAAGGCTTCAGTATTGCTCACGGTGGACATTCGGATATTACACAGCACCTGTCAACAGAATGCCACAAATTGAAGTGTAGAGCGAGTCAAACATCTAACAAAATCAACAGTTTCTTTGTGACCCCAAATACTGCAGTTGCAGACAATGTTGCAGCTTGTGAATTATCAATTGTTTATCACACTGTGAAACACAATTTGAGCTACAATAGCATGGATTGTGGTAATAAGCTCATAAAAGAGCTGTTTTGCGATTCAGAACTGTGTAAGAAAACTGCGTGCGGCCGCACCAAAGCAGAAACATTAGTAAAAAGTGTTTTAGCCCCCAAAAGTGTTCAGGATTTTGTGGATATTTTAAGTTCACCATTAAAATCGACCCAGTTTTTCAGCTTAGCCACAGACGCATCCAACAAAGGGAATCGGAAAATGTTTCCAATATGCGTGTGCTACTTTGACCCTAGTGAAGGTGTGAAAAATAAGTTACTATCCTTTATTGAACAGTCAGATGAGTCAGCAACGTCAATACACGATCTCTTAAAACAAAACTTAGAGAAGCATGGCTTAAATTTGGATTTTGTTACTTCGTACAGTGCGGATAATGCCAATGTCAACTATGGTAAGCATCACTCTGTTTACAAACTTTTAACGGACTCAAATGACAAAATTATTAAGACCAATTGTGCTGCCCATATCCTCCACAATGCTTGCAAATATGCTTGCGATAGACTTGATTTGGACATTGAAACCATGGTCTTGAAAACATACAGCCATTTCTCCGTGTCCGCTAAGAGGCGATCAGAGCTAAAAGAGTTTTTTAATTTTATAGATCTTGAATGGTCCGAGGTGTTGCGCCATGTTACCACTAGATGGTTATCCTTAAACCCGGCCGTAGAGAGACTAACAAAGAACTGGGAGGCCATAAAGAGCTACTTCAAAAGTATAGAAGACTGTCCAAAGTTTCTAAAACAGTTTTTCAGTGATGAAAATCCAGAAGTTGAATTAGTTGCTGAAATATACCTTAACTTCTATCAGAACATTGGAGGTGTATTTCAACTAGTTACAAAAACCCTCGAGCTAGAAGCACTGAGTGTGCTAGAGTCGTTCAACGCCATGAAAACACTACGGCAAAAAATTGAGCAACGCAAAGAGGACATGTTTTTGGGAAGTGCGTGTCAAACTCTTCTTGAAACTATTGATTCACCTGCCAAGCAAACTAAAATCAAAAATGACTTTACTGATTTTTTTGTGAATCTATTGAAGTACTTAGACAAAAATTATGATTTCTCTGAAAATAACATTTTCCACAAACTCACGCCGCTCACTTTGAAGAAAGAACTGAAATACTGCAATCTTCAATTAGCTGTGCGTGCTCTTAAGTTAGAAGAGCACATTAATTTAGATGAGCTGTATGACGAGTTTTGCTTATCTAAAGATGCTATGCTCTCGACCGTACAGCAAGGAGATAAGATAAATGTTAATGACAAGTGGGTTATTATTTTCAAAGAATGTGGTACACAAAATATGCCAAATTTTGTCAAATTGATCACTTTCGTTTTAAGCATGCCAGGTTCTAACGCTCATGTTGAAAGAATTTTTTCATTAATGGTGAATAAATGGTCAGACAATCGTAATAGATGCTCAACCAGTTTGATAGAAGCAGAATTACAAGTTGTTATAAATTATGCTCTTTCGTGTCGAGAGTTTTACAATTATGTAAAAAAAGATCAAAAAATGCTACGAGATGCTAGATCGTTTGAGAAATATAAACAATAAAGTCAAAACTTACACAATGAATTTATAATTTATTTACCTGCTTCCTCTTCCCAAATTTTTTTATAAAATTAAGTGCGTTTCATGAAGTTTGTCAATTATAATTATTGTCCCACCTAAAATATGTGGTTTTGAGCTAGCTATACTCGAACAGAAATGCTGTTTAAAACACATAGATTTGCTGTAAAGAGATGACCTTGACCAACCCCCCTGTGTTGGTCCATTCTCCCCCATTATCACTTTCCCTAATTGTTGAGAAATTCCCGTATTTTCGTTTCCAATAGTTGGCAACCCTATTGGGCACACCCATCTTGGGTGTAAACAACTTGGGTGCAAATAGCATTGTAAATGTTGGACACACCCAACTTGGGTGCAAATAGCATATAAATTGTTCAGCACACCCATCTTGGGTGTAAACAACTTGGGTGCAAATAGCAATTTAAATGTTGGACACACCCAACTTGGGTGAAAACAACTTGGGTGCAAATAGCATTTTGAATGCTGGACACACCCGCGCATGCGCAGAACTTGGGTAAAGATAGCATATTAAATAGGGTTGGGATTTGATTATAAATTTGTTATCGATGTCAAACCGAAAATTTCGACATCAAATCGAAATTATTTCGACATCGAAACTATTTTCGACATCGATCCCCCCCTCCCCCCAAAAAAAGTTATTTTTTTAAAATGTATAAGTAAATAAAACACACACGTCAACACGGAACACAACGTTCAAGGCCGCGTTGCAGGCTGGAACTGGATGGACAGGTCCACAGGGTGAAACATGTTCACCGCCTGGTGCCTACGCATGCGCGCACTTGCTGGAATCAACGTGTGCTTTGTGTACAAGGTTGCCAGTTTGACCAACTTCCGCGCTCTCAACGCAGGATATTTGAAAATTAAATACCGCACGGAAGTTTCGATGTCGAACGATTATTACGATTTGAGATTGCAAATCGATGTCGAATCGAAAGTCAATTTTGGTTTCGACATCAATGTCGAATCAAATAATCGATGTCAACTCCCAACCCTAATATTAAATGTTGCGCTCACCCAACTTGGGTGCAAATAGCCACTCCGATTTTTTTTCTATCTTTAGGTACAACAGTCTAGCCTTAAACAAATATATCCATTCGTAGTTAATATTAGACGATTTTGTTGTCTTTTAGTAAATGCTCAAAAAGCTTTTGAAGCACACCCACTTCTTCAATTTGCTAGATACCTTTTTCCACTAGGATTGCTAGCTCAGTGGTGTTACAATTCAGTCAGTTCTAACTTGACCCAACTTAGCTGCTTTTCATGTAGGAATGTGTCGCTATCCTTGTAAGTCAACGGGTGAATTTTGGCATGACGCCAGGTGTTTTTGCACTGTTCAAACTTAATTGGGTTGGAAGTATACAACATGTACTGTAGGTCTAAACTAAGCCTACTACACTCCAATCATGCAAGTTAACAGTAGCACTCTCTTAAGAGCGTAGGATACCTCTACGTCAAAAACCACAGAAAATTTTCATTTTTTAACTATATCTAAAGATTGAAACACAAAATCGAAAATCTGAGAAACCATAACGCTGTGGTTTGGTAAGCTCAACAGACTGTATGATAAATGTATTTAATGTTATAATCAGTATGACTGTGATACCTTGGTAATTTGAAGAAATCGTATCACAGTCATACTGATTATAACGTTAAATACATTTATCATTCAGTATGTAAAGCCCTGCGCACAATTGGCATAGCGCAAGCATAAACACAACGCAAGCTCAACGGAAGGCCGATGCCAACGCACAATTCACGTAACACAACCACAGCGCAACGCAAGTTTTGGCTGTCTAGTCGTCTGCACTTGCCATGGTTTGAGGTTAGGGACAGACTACAAATTCAATGTTGCCATTTGCTATCATTGGTCTAGGGTTGGCCTGCATTCACAGGCATAAAACAAGACGTATATAGTTATAATTAACGGCTTGCCTATATTGTATCTGTTTTATTCTAGGCCTTGGCCTACCTCGCATTCAACAAATTCCATCCGCGATAGGCCTAGTCAAAGTCTTGTAAAACTGTTTCATCTTATATAATGTTGATACAGTGCACACTTGAGAATGAGTAGGTAACATCTGTTGTTCATTTATTTTATTTATTGAAATTGAAGGCTATAGTGACGGTACAGGGCTCTATAGTCTGATACAAACGAAAGTCACGTAATAATATACTAAAAACAATTACTAATTTGACTGAGTGAGTATGACGAGGCCACAGCTGTCTGGTTGGAACAAGATTCCTATTGGTAGATCGTTATGTCGCGCACAAGCACAACGCAAAAATATAAAATATAACCAACTCTTGCGCTCCGTTATGCTGCGCCATGCGCTCTTGTGTCAGTTGGAGACGAGGCCATGTGATAACATTGGTTCATATTTCTTGCGCTGCGCTTACGTTCCGTTACGCTTGCGCTATGCCAATTGTGCGTAGGCCTTAAGGCTGACCAAACCACAGGTCCACAGCGCTATGATTTCTCAGATTTTCGATTTTGAGTTCCAATCTTGAGATATAATTAAAAAACGAAAATTTTCTGCGGTTTTTGACATAGAGGTATCATTTGCTCTTAAGATATGTACGTATGAATCTAGGTGGCAGTCAAGACACTCAACTTTGACTTATGCCACCCACCAAAAGTAGTCTCGATCAAAAAAATCTGAACCGACCAATCAGCTGACTTACCTTCTTCATCTGAAACTTGATAGTGGCCTTAACCTCATCTATCTTGGCCATCATGGCTTCTTGATGTTGTAAGAGACCAGGGAACTTGCCAGCCTTGTTCAATCCAGGCCCCAATAGACGAGGAATCTGCTTGATCAAAGCTTCACTGGCAAGGAACGCATCATATTTTTTCGCTGTAATGATTTACATCAGAACATTGAACTTGAATGGTATAATACAAACAATCAAAAGAACTTTAGCTTCTCAAAGAATGTTTTAATTGCATTGCAGGTACAATTTAGTGTCCACTGTAGGGCTACCAAAAGAAAGTAGGAAACTGGGATCTATTTCAGATAGGCATATCATTTAGGCCTATGACAAACTTGTCAAATCGCCACAGTACAAGCTTTAGTTAAAAACACACGAAGATGCCTCAAGAGTAGTAGGGTACACAAAATGCAAACACATTTTAAAATGTTCTTAACAAAGAAGTTTTCCTGAACACAACGGGTTAAATAATTGCTGATTTTCATTTTTGTGTAGGTTTGAGTTGGTTCTGTAAAGATGCCTAGTTCGTGTCTACAAGGCACATTTTATTCCATATTAACATATGGTACAGTTACTTGGAATATCAGCAAAAGAGAGCACAGTCATTCCATAGTCATGGGTGTGACAGATCACACAGTTCAATCTTGTAAAAACTGTTGATGGAAACTCACAACAATATAAATTTCAGTGAAAGTGTGTCTATATGAAATGTATATAAGTAAAGTTTTGGTTTCCTATGTCCTTTAGTTTAGGAAATAAAAATAAAATTGAAGGTGTTACTACGGGTGTGACAGCTTTTGGACCTGTGTCAACACGCACTACAAGTCATGTGTGGTGAGAAAGTCTGCGAGTTCTGAATCCTAGGAAACTAAGAACATTTTTTTTTAGCAATTAGGTATGATTCATGTTATTATCTGCTGAACCTGTGAATTGAACACACTGGTTCCCTAGGATTTTGTTAGCGTATTACGGGTGTGACACAGTACAAAAGTAATACCAATAATATTGGTTCTGTAGGTTTTACTTTGTCACATCGTCTTTGTACAGTTGTCAAGAAGTTATATAGGCCTACTTATTGCACAAGTTTTGAATTAGTAATATGTTCATAGAAGAAAGCTAGAGAATATAGAACTATGAATTAAATAAGGTAGCCAATGTAGATATTTTTATTGGAACTCAAAGTATCCAAATTTATCAAGAAGCTTTGGTGGGAACACAACTGTCTAATGACACTGTTAATTTCACATGATTGGTCATAACAAGTTTAACTGCAATCACCAGTTTCTTTGACTGGCTCTTCGGTTATACACCCAATAATAGTAGTAGGCCTATATTACGCCTGTAAAATTGGTATTTTGATGGCGTAATCAGACTTTGGCCTGGTGAAATTGTATGCTAGGATTAGAAAGCGAATGGCATTAATAATAATTACCCAGCTTCTTGACGAGTTTCTTGTTCTTGTTGAGCTTCTTGAGGGCTTCTACGTCCATGTACGGCACATTGTTCGCCTTTGCCTCGTCACAATGTTGTTGGTCTCCAAGGACGCACACTTGCATCTTGGGACGTGGGATGTTCTTCAACCTAACCACAAAACGATCTGTCCAGTATATACAATTTTTATTCAATGTTAATCTTATGTCGTAATGTAGGATGACCAACTGATAGTGGTACATATTGAATGCTCTCAGACAGAAACTTTGCATCATTTTTGTTTAAGATAATACATGCAATAAGCATCACAGAGCACAACATTCCAAGAACATTTTCTTAAGAGTTTATTGATGGAATATGAATAAACTTGACAAAATGTAGCCCACTAAACCCAAAAAAAAAATGTAAAGGTCTGAACAGAATTATGCTATTATGCCCCTTTAGGTCTAATACAAAACATTCCTGAATTCATTGTAGACTTTAGAAAATGTTTTATGCCCACCCTCAAAAATTCCACTTGCCACCTCGTTGAGAGCAAAGATTAGTAATATAAAGCTAGTACCAACATCATAATCTTCTGCCCAATTTAATACCCAGTCCATTGTGGTAGTTTCTGACAAGAGTAGCAAGCCTTGAAGCTATAGTCATCGTACAACATCTTCGGTAATGCTTCCGTCACGGGTGGGTGAGCGGCAGCCAACCAGGGACCGTGGCCAATTCAAATACCTGCTCGGGTTGGCCGAGACTCGAAACACGTCATCGATTGATGACGAAAGCATTACCGAAGTTATATAAAGCATGAACGGGACACAGAGACAAAACCATATAAAAGGCCGTGGTCCAAGGCAGTCTAATACATGTGTAAACCCACCCACATTCATAACTGACTGGTACGTCCTCAAATTCCTGGGCTAGGCCTAGATTACCACAATCAGACTGGCACACCATTCCAAATTAGAGAATGAATAGCTGCATCTGTATAGCGATGTATTTGCATCCCCGGGAAAACCCATAGCAGATTGCAAGAAGGGGTATACAGAGAGAGGGGGGGATCATACATGGAAGTTTCAGCAGCAGGTGGTAAGAAGTGATCTGGGTAGGTTTAGATTTGTTGTAAGAACGGTTAGGGAATGGAATGAGTTACCTGAAGAGGTTGTTGAGTATGAATCAGTAAGGGAATTTAGAAATAGAATGAGGGATATAAAGTGATGAGGGTGGGTGGGTGGGAGGAAGGTTGGGACAGGTTGCTACCGGGCAGTTATGGCCCATTTGCAGCCTTTAAGTATTTAACATTAACATTAAAGCCGAATTCACGTCCTTGCGCTTCCAAGCGCAAGCGCCGTTTACAGCCAATCACGAAACAGCGCTCCCGAGCGCGAAGCGCGAGCGCCGAATTCGCCCGATGTTGGATTTTCAGCGCTGGAAGCGCGCGCTTGTGTGACAGAGAGAGATATATAAATGAGGTTATGTGGCTACTGTTTTGTTTATTTTCGTGACATTTGGGTACCTACAACACTACAAACGATGGCAGAAAGGAACACAAGCCGAGGATGTATCATCATGCAATTGCTTTTAATAAACTACAAAAACAAAGGATTTTCGTAGACGATACTCGGCGCTGGCTGGGGTGTTGCCTACCGAGGCTAGGGCCTTTGAGGTTAGGGACATCCATGAATTTTACTCATCATCTAAATGTAGGTATCTTGATACCTGAATCCAGGCGTTATCCCGCATTGATCTACTTTTGTAACTGGGACACGTTACACCCCACAAACACGGATAACACTGAAGCGCTTCGAGCTGACCCCAGTTCTCGGCATCCATGATGAGCGCGATGTTATGACACCTCCGTGACGCTAGCGCCGCGCTCTACAGGCGCTCTAGAAGCGCTGGCGCAAGGACGTGAATTCGGCTTAAGAAATGCAGGTGCCAGGATATACTGCAGCAAGTTGGAGGCTTCCTACCCCGCTTGTGCCAATAGAAGCATCTATGATGGAGAAGTCGGAGCAATAGCTGAAGCACTCTTGAAACTTACACTATTTAAAAACCGGAAGATTGTGATTCTCTAAGACTGCCATTGCAAGTAGAGAGGAGGCAGAACCCAAGACATTGAAAACTGCAGATTTTGCACCTTATAAATGCTGGAAACATCATTGTTTCAGTGGATACCGGCCCACTGTGGCATCTACAGTAGGCCTACAGTAAACCCTCGGTAAAACGAACTCTGTTAGTGCGAATTCTCAGATAATGCGAATAGTAAGCAAGACCCAGCCCGCGTAAATGTGACACTCAATGTTAAATAAAACGTATATAGCGAATTTCGCGTAATACAAACTAATTATTTATCCCCTGGATGGTACTTATACATAATGTTCGTTGTTTAATACGAACTAATAATTTTGAACCTGCACAAACAAAATAATGTGTCCGAGAGTTCAACTCGCAGAGTAGGCGTAGGTATCAAGATTTTTGTCCGCCGAGCGTACGTCGTCGCAGGCAGCTACTTGTTTTGTTGGTGCTTGGTTTTCCCTTCCCCCTCCTCCGCCCGCTGGCGCGATTGGATGCGCGCACCAGCCCTTACAGCTGTTGAGGGGCGTGGCTTGCTCACTGCAATGTGCCCACTTAATCCGCCTACTATGCACGCACAAAACATCATACCTGCGCACTACTATCCATTGGAAAACATTAATTGTTTGTAGATATGTTTATTTTGGCTGGTTCTAATGAGTTTCGACGTTTTTGCGATATTACGAATTTTTATATTACAAACGGACGATTTCTGGGTCCCTTGATGTTCGTATTAACAAGGGTTTACTGTAATGAAAAGGCTGATTATCTAGCCAAACAAGGTAGCAAAAAGGCTCAAAAAACAAAATACTGTCACATACAGCTATTAAATCCCACCTACATACATCAACATAAGTGGTTTGCAAAGGATGGCAAGAGAAGGGGCAGAATAAACTATGGCAACAGTATACTGCTTCAAGGCCCTCTGGTACACTAGTGCTACAGCAGAAGAATAGAGACGGCCCAATTCCGGCTCCAGACTGGAACCGACCTGCTTGCCAAGCATCTGCATAGGTTCGAGGTTTTCGAATCCAGTAGCCTATATGTACGATGTGTGGAGTAAGACAGGAAGCATCTCTTTCAATGTACGTATTTGAAAGATGAACGGGACAAAATGCCAAATGGCATGGATCGAAGGGGACATACCTCTCTCTACTGGTTAACCAGAAAACACATGATGGCATGAGATGTCAGTTGAGGGCATAAAAGAAAAATAATATGAAATGAATAAATATGATGATTGTCGGGTTGTCACAGTGGTCACATAGCGATGGAGGGGAGAAGCAAAGCAACACACACATAAAATCTAAACTCTATTGTCGCAAAAGATACGAAACTGCTGAGCCATGTGATGTCATGTTGCCTCTTACACGTGTGTTTGTGTGGCCAGCAAAGACAGGGTTAAGCAATATTTAAGGTTATCAATCGCCGGCGTGGTAATTATTTCCCCGTGTCCACACACCTCAATCATTAAACACCAAATTGTTAATTTATTTTCTGTTTCCCACCAATTTTATTGATGTTTATTATGTCAGCACAAAAGCTAGCGCAAAATTGTCGAGTAATCCCATCTCCACCCTCTTCGATCAACTTATTACTATTTTAGCAGCAATAGGTATTTCTTGCGAACAGCTGATCGGCTGTTCTACTCACTTTTTTGTGTATTCCTTTGCAAGATTGATTATGTACGTAGTACATACACATGATTTGATTATTTTCTGTAAGCCTAAGTTCCAGTTTTTTTTTTTTTTTACAAATAGGCCCTACTATGTTTTTTGATGGGTTATTACTTATTTCCATTCTTAAAATACATCGTTTTGACATGTGAATCACATTAAATATGGCAATATGTAGAGGTGTTTGAAAATGGTAAAAAAAAAAAAAATCTTTTTATTCTAGACCAAAATGTGGTGTTATTTCGGTGTTATTTTTTATAATGGAAATGGAGAAATCAGGAAGTTTCAAAGCAAGGGAAATTTTCACTCGCTTCACACCGCTTTATTTTGAGCAACGCTATCTACCAGCAACGCTGCAAACCACTTTTCCATCGGCCAAAATGTGGTTGGTAAACAGTTTGAGACTAAACTGTTTTACCGACTTAGGGTCAAAAGTAGTAATTATTACGTAAGATATGCAATTTTTACTGTAAGAAGTTAAAAATGCTGAAAATGGTGTTATTTCGCTATTTCAACACTCAATTCGCGTTATTAAAATAATATGGTGTTATTTCCCGATTTGATTCCTTATCCTTCATGGCCAACATGCCGACATCTGTCAAAAAAAAAGTTCTTACACCACAAACAATGAATTTCGTTTTATCGCGGATTCCGAAAAACAAACGTCTCTAGCAATAGGCCTATGGCATACTCAAGTACATGAAAAAACTCATGAAAAACTGGTAAAACCAGTTCGACTGTCAGTATATGTCCTTGGCTTTTAGTTCAAGACGTTTAAAAGGTTGGGGGAGGGGCTGACCTTGAACCACAATAACAGCCGATCAGCTGTTTGCAAGCTTTACCCACCAATTAATTACTAGGCCTAGGCTACCCTCTTTTTTTATGACGCGATGAATTTATTTCAGAAAGAACGAACCTCGGAACTTGTTTGTTTTTAACTGTCACCACCCTTCTTAAAATATTGGTGCTTAAATGCATTTAATTTCAGTTTAAACGTTTAGGTCATTACACGATTTATACTAAGGCTGGGCATCGATGTTAATCGACTACATCGACGACAAATAATCGATGTCGAATCGCGATGTCGGAATTTTTTCGACATCGAAACGAAAATAATCGACATCGTTTTTTTTTTAATTGATAATTAATCAATTATTAATAAAAAAAACTTTGTCACCTGTTAAATGTAGGGATGACGACGGTTAAGCATTTCACTAACCCGTTAATCGAACCGGTTTTTAATCAGTTAATAACGGCAACAAAATTCAGTTTTCGTCTGCAACGGGAGATAACTGACATAGGCCTAGGCTAGGCCTTCTAGGCCCTACGTGACGGCCATGCGGGCCGGTCAGCTTATTTTTGTCGTCATAAACACAATTGTGGATATTGATTTCAATTTCTTTTGACGCAATATCCGATTGTAGAGGCTTATTCAAGTCGTTTTTCATGAATCCGTTCTTGATTACTTGCTGCGTAGTGAACTGTCAACAGGCGGCCGCTTGCATTGCACTCGCCTGCGTCTATCGCGATCTCGCTTCCACTCACGCGTCCTGCGACTAGCGCTTTCTCTCTCTCTCTCACGGCGGCCGGCAGCAGCCGACACGGTAAACTACTTTGTCGCGTCTCGCTCAGACCATTGTTCTCTCGCTCTTTCTCGCTCGGCCGCATCTGTTCTCACTTGCCGAGTGCTAGCCTGAACCAAGGGATGGCTAGCGCTTTAGTAGAAATTTGGGGGGGGGGGGGGCTTGAGAGTGTGCGGTATCCTTTGATACGGGTCAGTTTGGACTAAAAGCGGCCGTGGACGAATAACTATGCTCATAGTTTAAAGTTCTTATTTCTCGCGTGAATTGACAATTGATTAGTTATTTAATTAATTGACGAAAAAATCGATTAAAACCAAAAAAAATCGATGTCGACGCCCAGCCTTAATTTATACCACCCCTAAAGGTTACATTGTTGACATAGGCCTACTCAGGTTTTAACTAGGGATGGGCAAACACGGTTAGTAACCTAAACGTTTAACTTTTTTTTAAATTCACGTTTGAACGTTCCCCCCTTCAGGAGGCGAGAAGAACGACCAATGCAGTACCTAAACATAACCGAAATGTTCCGAAACTTAGGGTAGGGTAAAATTAATTAATTAAAGTTAATTCAATTAGCCTAGATAAGGCACAAGACTGCCACACAAAAGAAGTGACTTATCAACGGTGAGAACACCCACGACAAACATCGGCGCACTTGACTTCTTTCGGCCGACCGCAGCCAGGGGCACACTGTATACATTGAAATTTATAAACGTTTCAACTCAATCCCACGTTTAAACAACCCATCCCAAGTTTTTAACCCATTCGCTAAAATATGAAGTAGCCTAGCCACGATTTTCACAGAACACGAATTTCTTACTTGGAATGGCTTCTTTACAGGACGACAACATTTGATAAGGTAGGTAATGCGCACTTTTTACCCGAAGGCAGAAGTGACCGGTTAGTTCATGAATAGAATGTTTAAATCACAATCCACGAGGTCGTTACGAGTTCTCCAAGGCCGGCATCATGCCACACATCGAGGTGAGTAATGGCAGTAGTTTTCAACAAATTTGTAGGGTTAGGCCTAGGCCCCTAGTCTGATTCGTATTTTATTACATTTTTTAGATCTTTCACAATGTGCAAAATAGTTCTGGGTACGCAATGCCCATAGGCCTAGTTGTTTAGGCCACGTTTTCCACATGCAGACATGGGGGGAAATATTTACCACGGGGGGTGGGGTTCCAATCTGGATAGGCCTACTCTAGGCCTAGGCCTAGAGACAAACCACTCACCATTAACTAAGCTAGGCCTACTAGGACATAATAGACCTAGACTACCCAATTTTTTTAAGACCCTGGGTACAGGTCCGCCAAGGGAGGCTTGGCTACCTGACGGAACCATGTGATGCATTTAACCAACAATGAATAATTATGCCACATGGGCAATGATCAAGCAAAGTTTTTAAATGCAACTCAAAGTCAGGTTGAGAACATACTTGACTGTGCCAGAGAAACGCTTGTCCTTTTGAGGGTCATAATTCTTCAGACCAATCTGAATTTCCACAGTTTCCAAGAATTTCTTCTTGTGTACTCTCGAGTTCTTCAACACGGTGTTCACACATTCGTAGAGCGTTTCACGAGACACTTTCGAACTGAAAAGTTATAAATTATATTACAGAACTACAATCAAATATAAGGTTAACTTAAATCACAAAAGTATAAATATTACAGAGGGCATCACTGATATCAAGAAGAGGGAAGGATGACAAGTAAAACAACCAGATATTAGAAACTTACCTCATTTTCGATCAATGAGATCCCCACTCCCAACGAGAAAATGAATGAACGTGGCGCACAGTGTTGCCAGATGGTGCGAGTGAAACTATTGTACAACCTAACAAAAATTACAGACTTTCTAGTAAAATTATTGTACACCCAAAGTGTATCAAACATATACTTTAAAGTAAAAACCTCGCACTTATTCTGCTCTTATTATTATATAATAAAGCTGACGTTTTCACACAAATAGGCTAGTATTGCGTTTAATGGAACAGGAACAGGACCACACTGGTCAGATGTTTTGAGTGGTGTGGGAGGGAGTGGGTGGGGGCGTTTCGATAAGCAAATAAAAGCTGGTGCAATTCTATTATTCTTAATTGTAATAATTATTAAAATCGTATTGATATTAGGCCTATTTTAATTGTGTTAATTATAATTATATTGATATTATTTCAAATATGTGCATTACTGTTGATTCGTTTATGGAAGATAAGACAAAATCTAAGTAAAATAAATGAAACGATTATAATTGATTTGCTTGATTATTAATTGATATATATGCCCTCCCCTAACTTTACACAATGCCTGCAGTCTCCTGATAATAGACACGACTCACTTCTACTCGCGATCACGTCAAGACGAAAACAGACTGAACTCAGTCAGACAATCACAGCACAGATAACTAATTAACTTTTAATTAGTTATCTGTGATCACAGTGATTCATGTGCGCAGCGCATTGCACGCTGCAACACGCAGTGAAGCGACTTCCGTTCCGTGATTGGTTGTCCTTGGCCTTGAAGCTGAGAAGCTGGCAAATCCATTCAAAACCTTCATCTGGCGGGAAAAAGTGGGAAGTTGGAACCGGCTTGTTCAGAGTTTTACGAATATTTATTATAATTTTAAATTCTATTATTTTATTTTTTGGGAATGAGGGAAATACAAAATATTGTACATTCTTAATAAAATTATGGTGCATAATGGAAATTATTGTACATTTTGCCTAGATGGTACGGGTAGGACAGACTATTGTACGAGGGTGTAAATTATTGTACGTTTTCGGTAATTATGGTACGTCTGGCAACACTGGTGGCGCAAGAAGGTTGATCACGGTCCCACGGACCCCTGTCCCATAGATGTCTATTGTTGTTGTTGTAGTAGCCTCTAGTTTCTAGATGGCAGTGTTGAAATTTGAGGAAATCACAGTTTCCACAACACATGGTAAGCAAGAAGAACACAAGATTCCAAACGTTTTTCTTTCGTTTTATCGATATTTTGACTTTTGAGTGAAAAGCCAATTTTGACGGTTATTACGTACATATTGACCGTGGTATTGACTAATTTTATACTCTTTTGTTAAAAAATTCCCCGTTTTTAGTCGCCCAAACAATGTCAAAACTAATGGAAATCGATAGATCGAAATGCTGACATGTTGACAGTCGAGAGTCGATGTTATTAATCAATCAATTGCGATATAATTAAAAATGGAGCCTGTTTAGAATGGAGCTGAATAAATTCCAGTTAAATCCAATCTTATTGGCCCATAATGGTTAGTATTCGAATGGTATACGTAATATTAATTTCTTAATATTATGTTCAATTATTTTCACAGATTTCTATTGTCATTTGTCTTTGGTGTTCGTAAAATAATGTTGAGTATATTTACAAACGTCAGTTTTAGGCCTAGGCCTAATTTCTTAATATTATGTTTAATTATCTTCACAGATTTCTATTGTCATTTGTCTTTGCTGTTCATAAAATAATGTTGAGTAGGCCTATATCTACAAATGTCAGTTTTAGGCCTACCTAGGCCTAAGAAATAATAACAGTTGCTGCAGGCTTTTGTACCGTACGATAGGCAAGGCCTAGGCCTACCTAGTATTTAAAAGAACCCGAGTATCAATGTGGCACTTCTAGCAAATTTGCTGGTATTTGCTACTAGGGCCTAGGCCTAGACCTAGCACTTCTACCACAACATGATTGTTCTAGCTTGAGGGCAATATTGTGCTTAGTGTGCACGATAGAAAAATTATGCCAAAGGTAGGCCTGGGGGTAGGGCCTAGGCCTAGTGGTAAGGTTGTCCCAAAGTAACTAGGCCTAGGCTAGTCTCGTACTGACAAAATAGCCAAGTTCAAGAGTGCCAGTTAAATTTTCTACTCTAAACAGGTCCATTAGTGATAATTTACAACCATCTTTTTTTCACTAGCCTAGGCCTAGACCTGTTGACTGTTGACGCTGTGGCTGGTCGCACACAATTTAACCCTGTGAGCGGCGTGCACAGGTCCATGCGTTTGATATTTAGATGAAAACCGTACATATTTACACCTGTACACTAGGGGCCTATCCCATCCCTGCTATGGACCCCTTTCTAGCACGCTTTTAAATGAAAATAGATTTCTGGCATTCTTTCAATTTCTTTCAATTCAATTTCAAATGGACTTACAGAAAAAGCTGTATGTATAGCTAAGTCAATTCTTAAAAAGACTGATCAGGATAAATGGCCTGATTCAAAGCAAAAAGTTAATGATGACGTAAAATTGTACTCTATAATGAAATGCTATTTTTGAACAATAAAATAGTTTATTTATTTATTTATTTATTTATTTATTTATTTATTTAATGTCTATCCTATTCAGTTATAAAAACTGATTTACAAAGGAGGACCTTAAATAAAACTAAGCTATGCCAACAATGAATAGTTATGAAATCATAAATAACAATAACAACAAACCAATGTGTCTTAGATTTGAAATGATACAGATAGCACATCAACCTCATTTTCGTATAGAAAAAACTAAAAATAGTTTAAGACAGCTATTCTATTGGCCTACTCTTGGTAGAGATGTAGATAACTACATAGCAAAGTGTAAAGTTTGTGAAAGATTTGCCAGAGCTAATGTTAAAGAGTCCCTCGTCTCATAAAATTCCAAAATTACCTTTTGAAAAAGTAGCTGTAGACATATTTGACTACAAAAGGAAAAGCTATTTTGCTCTTATGGATTATTATTCCAAGTGGTTGGAGATAGTTCATATTAAGAATAAAACTTCATATGAAGTTATTGATAAGTTGAAGAAAATTTTTAGTGTCCATGGAATTCCATCAACATTGATTTGTGACAGTATGCCATTCAATAGTTTCAAGTGTAAAGAGTTCGCTCGAGATTGGTGTTTCGAAATTGTAACATCGAGTCCTTTGTATCCCACTTCTGACACCATGTGATGTGCTTGCGTAGGATGTGTAGGATGCTTTTAGATTATATGATGACAATGATACTTCTTTGTAGACGATGTGTCTATATGCGAGGTTATTTAATGACTGACTCCCAATCCCATACATTGACATGGCCAGCCTGCCGGTATGGTGCAGGGCTGTGTGATGTTTATTGGCAACCTGACAAGGCGGTGCCTAACACATGTCACGTGTAATGCAGTCGTCTTCCACCAAGTAGAGTGCACAAGCCAAATTAATCTTGCTCGTACTACTTTGGAGTTTTTGAGTTATGTGTGTCATCTTTGCCAAGTATCTGGAGGTGGATCAATGCAAATTGTATAAATAAGCCATGTTGCTTTGAAAGATGTGAATGTTTGTACCTCTTAGCCATCAACAGTTAGATGGCTCAACCTGTTGCAACACAACTGCTGACTGACTGTCATGTACCAACATAACAAAAACATCTAGGCCTACTTACATTGCACCTTCAGTTTTTTCCATTTCAACCTACACAGTTATAGGCCTAAAATCAACCTGAAAAAAAGTTGTTGGCGTTATTAGAGACCATAAATGTCAATCGTGCCTTTCTTCCGCAAAGTAGGCTACTCGCCATCCCTTGTAGTACAGCCAGCTCCAAACTATATTTGGCCTCCAATGACAGTGCAATGAGGGTGCTGCTGGGGAGCAAGTAGGAAAATAAGGGAGCATGCGTACAGAGCACTGGTGAGGCCAGGTCAGGAGTATGCAGCAGCGGTTTGGGATCCACTGGTGCTAAGGGGAGAGATGCTCTGGAGGGGGTACAAAAGAGAGCGGCAAGAAGGATGCTTAGAAGGGCCAATAGATGGGTGGAAAATGGAAATAGAGCTGGCAGCTGGGGGATGGTAGAAGAGGAGAGAGTACGAGAGTGTAACGGAATAGGTCAGGGAGCTAGGTTGGGAGACGCTTGAGGACAGAAGGAGGAGGGATCAGCTGGGGAAAATGTACAGGGTAGTAAGGAAGCATGAGGGGTGGGGGGAGTTAAGAAGGGCGGTTGACGGAGCCAGTTACAGGGGAAGGGGGGATCAAGATAGAAAGAAGGATTGGAGGACGGATGTAGGCAAGTTCTCCTTCCTGGGGAGGATGACCGTTGAGTGGAACCGGCTAGACAGGGAAGTTGTAGGGCTAGGGAAGGTAAAGGCATTTGCCGACAGGCTGAAGCCTAAACCCAAACCCAGGTTGATAGAGAAGGCCAAAGGTGACGGTCTTGGGAAAGGAAGAAGATTGGAAGTAAGGGAGGGTGACGGAGGGGAAGGAAGCAAGGAAACCTGAGAAGAATGGGAAAAGCAAAGTGGGTGTTGGAGGAAGGGAGGAAGATGGAAAAGATGGGCAAGGAGGAATGAAGGAAGAAGTGTCTCTTGCCCCCGGCAAACGGCCAACTGCGAAGATAATTAACAACAACAACAACAACAAATAATACCTTACTATCACCATTGTATCAACAATTACACACGATTAGTTTTAATTAGTATTAACTTCAGCAATCCTCAAATTCGGTAGTTGATATTAATTTAGATTTTTGGTTATTCATTTAGAGGACAAAATAATCCGAGGTCACTTGTTTTTGGAAGCGTTACCGTTACATACACACCTTTCTTGCTGTTCAGAGAACCTCTCAACTAGATTGAAGTTTACAACCTCGTACAAAGAGAGCAATAAACCAGTCGCGATTGAACCCAAAATTTGCCGCTGTGGTCGTTGATATAGAAAATACTGTAGGCCTAGGCAGTGTCATACACCACATAATTATAAGTGATAACTAGTCACATAGAAAACAAGACCAATATTGAATGACTATATAGTGAGGGAGGTGGTTTAGGAGTGCACACTGCACAACCTCCCTGCTCGAGTACAGTATGGTCGGTATTACAGACAGGCCTGTGAGTTTGATGGGAAAAGTTTTACCCATTCTTTGGTTATAATATAATACTATTGTAATGTGTTTAGCCTACATTGTTCAATTTTTTCTTTCAGGGTGCAAATATTTCACAGTTGGAGCGAGACATCGGATCTGATCAGTTCCCTCCAAATGAGCATTACTTTGGGCTTGTTAATGTAAGTAAGAACTTTAGGTTATGAAAGTAGGTGCCAATCGGCTGGAATGGTATATAAAGTGAGGAAAGGATCCAACAGCTTACCTTCATGTAGTAAGATGACGGATTTGCGAGTTTGAAGTACACATAAGACATAATACAAAATATAACGAGACGTCTCGTTATATTTTGTATTATGTCTTTTATGTGTACTTCAAACTCGCAAATCCGTCATCTTACTACATGAAGGTAAGCTGTTGGATCCTTTCCTCACTTTATATACTAAGTAAGAACTTTAGGTATAACTTGTTTTGGTTTATTCAGGATTAGGCCTATAGCACACATACATACATACATACATACATGCACGACACATTACAAGACAATTAGATGGAATCAATCATATGAATCCTTTCATCATTCCTAAAATCTAGATTTAATAAATAAAATATAAATAGCACTAAACATGTGACCTAGTATTAATTTTCAGTATGCTAAGATAAGACTAGAATTGATTATGAACCTTAAATGTGACCATATAACAACATTAGGTTTGTTAGTTTTACATCCATCGTGTAGTGTAACGTGTAATTGGGTGTAGGCTAGGCCAATTGTAGGCTTTTACACTTGATTTTGATACGTGTCACCCAGAATAAGAAAACGTTTTTTGTCTACACGTTACACTACGCTTTACACTGACCTCTTACATTTTGAGGTTATGGTGTGCATGCTCACATTATTTCCGTATATAGTCCCTAAGAAGCATAATATACATTTACTATTTGTTTTAAATAGTTAATTTACTATGAAAGTGCTACGGTTTTACCATCGGTGGAAATAGTAGAATTCATTTTTCATGATTGATTAGTGATCTCCTTATTTTGAACTGACAAAATTGTTTGGCACCTTTTCATTTCACTACACTAGCTACATGAGCCAAAAAGCAGTTGTAGAAAGTGCTACACAAAGTGTATCACTGAGGTAAAACAAACGCCTTACACACAGCTAGTTAGCTACACTTAATACCCAAACGCCGTTTACAGTGATTGACTGATTGAGCCTACATTAGTGTTAAGTGTATGTTAGTGTAGGTAAAAACAAACGAACCTATTTGTAGCACTTGGTCCAGATTGATTGTTAAATGAGTGTACAATATAGCCTACCTTAACCTATTGTTGCCTGCCACTATATTAGATTAGATTAGATTAGGTTAGATTTAACACTTAAAGGCTGCAAATGGGCCACAACTACCCGGTGGCAACCTTTCCAAACCTCCCCCCTCCCCACCCTCCCTCATCACCTCCTTTTCGTCAATCTATTTCTAAATTCCCTTACTGACTCGCTCTCAACAACCTCCTCGGGTAACTCATTCCATTCCCTTACTGTTCTCTCAACAAAACCAAACCTACTCACTACTACTACCTACTCACTTCTCACTACCCGACGCTGAAACTTCCAATTATGATCCCCCCTCCCTCTATAAACTCCTTCTTGCACCCTGCTCTGGATTTCCCCCCACCCTCCCTTCCCCCTAGCTGCTCTATATAAATTACACATCCTATCACTCCTCCGTCTCTCCTCTAAGGACTCCCAACCCAGTTCCCCCACCATTGCTGTAACACTATAAGCCCTTACCACATTCCCTAACCTATCTTCCACATACCTCCATCTCCTAACTTGTCCTGTAACCTTCCTTGCCGCCCTACGCTGCACCTTCTCTAATTCCATGACCTCCCCCTTCCTATATGGATCCCACACCATATCCTTTACCTCCCTACTAGCTCCCTTCAAATTTCTCATAACAAACCCTAAGCTTCTATATCCCTTTCTTACACTTTCCTGCACCTGGTCCCCCCATCCCAAATCTTCGGCCAATACAATTCCCAAATACTTATAGTACTTCTTTACCTTTTCTAAAACTACCCCCTCAAGAAAATACTCTCTCGCATCCCCTTTTAATTTACGCGTGAACCTAGCCACTTTGCACTTTCCCGCATTCAAACCCATCCTATTAACATCGACCCACTCGGCCACTCCTCTATCCTGTTCAAATCATCCTGCAACAACTGAGCATCCTCCACCCCCTTAATCACCCTGTACAAGACGCAATCATCAGCAAACAACCTTAATCTTGACTCAATATCCCTTCCTATATCATTAATAAACATTATAAATAACAGTGGTCCCATATTTTTCGTTATAATACTATGCCTACTGTATGCCATGTCGTTTACCGTATATGCCTAATTGTCTGTAATTCTGGGTTGTATTTGCAGTTTGGTAACACATGCTACAGTAATTCCGTACTTCAAGCTTTGTATTTTTGCAAACCATTCCGGGATAAGGTACTTGAGTACAAAGCTAAAAACAAGAGGACGAAAGAGACACTTCTTACATGCCTAGCTGACCTATTCTACAGTATTGCTACTCAGAAGAAAAAAGTTGGATCAATTGCTCCAAAGAAATTCATTGCCAGACTAAGGAAGGAAAAAGAAGAATTTGATAACTACATGCAGCAAGATGCACATGAATTCCTTAATTTCCTTGTCAACCATATTAATGAAATTATTTTAGGTATGTATACTAGATATATTGTTGAACAAATTTGTAAGTAGGCTATCTAATGATGTTGCTTGTATGGAAAAATTCGCAGTATAAAATATAAAATTGCATTTATTGGATTTGATAGAATGCCTATCGGCTGGGATTGTGGTTGGGGAAAGAAGAAAGGAGACCAACAGCTTACCTGGAAAGTGATGGGTGGCTGCATGAGGTGCAGAATTCACGTATATGTACAAACAAATTTCGGAACATTTCAGCAATTTTTGGCAATGGGCATAGACAGGACACTGTCAGGAAACTTGACACTTGACTTGACTTGACTTGAAGGACTTGATTTAAAACCTGTGGCACAACATGCAGGAACCCACAACAAGAACTGTAATGACTGCCATACCATTAGGGTGGTGAGATCATAACACCCTTCATGCAACGAGGAACATTTGAGCAATTAAAATTGATTGCAACAGGTAAGTAAATGGAATCGTTGTGCTGTCACAGCCTTCTAACTTTGAAACCACCGGCTGGAGTTTCTCCTTGACGCTAGGTTTGCTGCTAAGCCGTTCGCCTTGTCAACAATGATAATATCGTACAGTGTCCAGTAGGTATTGTTACAGCATGATACAGTATTTGCTTCAATTGATACAACCTTACCTGACGTGGCCATATTGTGAAAAGGGTTTACATTAGGCCTATATGCCTACTGTTCGATTATTGTAAAAAAAATGTTTTGTTGAAAACTTGTATGATTAGGAATTACCGTATGCTAACAGTGGTTAATTTAATGTAGTTGCGTGAGTGAGAGAGATGGGATGCCAACAGCGTATCTGAGTAGAGTGATAGGGATGGTAAGCCACAATAGAAGAACATAAGACACATAGCAAACAAAACTTAAAATAATTTTTTTGCTCCGACATTCTCAGAGAGAACTAAATTTCACTCAAAATAGTGAGCTGTTAATTAACAGGAGGGGATGCTGTGATAGGTTGGGCTTGTGGTTTGTGGAATTGACTCTCTCGGCTCTCTTGTGGGGATTGTTGGAGCGACAGACCCAAGACACCATACGTTTATAAAATTGTTCAATTGACCAACATCTCACACGTCTGACAAAGTGGGAGATAATTAATGCCAGAATGCTCCTCCGACCCGCTATCTTATATAGCCAACGTCTCAGTTGATTAAAATGTCCTGTCGAATGTGACGTTGGCCATTTGAAATTGTAATTGTGTATATATATATATCATGTCACCTCAACTACACGGCTGCCAAACCTCTTCAAGGTAAGCTGTTAGTTCCTATCTTTTTTTCCCTCTCAACACTAATCTAGCCACTAGGTACTATCAACCAAGCCATGGTATGTATTACAGTAATTTGTATGCCATCTAAATAGTGTGTACAAAAAATGTATGTCCTTTTCAAGATTGCACTCTTTTAAAATAACTTGCTAGTTACCATTCTCTGTCGAAGCCATGGGCAGAATATGCCCATTAAAGTAGAGCTCTGATGTATGTATGTATGTATGTATGTATGTATGTATGTATGTATGTTTGTATGTATGTATGTATGTATGTATGTATGTATGTATGTATGTATGTATGTATGTATGTATGTATGTATGTATGTATGTATGTATGTATGTATTGTAATCTTTATTAGTTTAGTTTGGAGCTCTTTTGACATAAATGTATCACTAAATAAGTATAAAGTAATTATTAGAACCATTAATTGAGGAAGGGGAAGCCCTTTTATTTATAATCAATGTTTACAATCATAATAATAACATATACATATATATACTGTATATATATATATATACAATTTAGTATATTATTATTATTTTTTTTTTTTTTTATATCTGCTCCCTGTGTCCAATTTACTTCCTTGCAGGGGCCAGCAGTGGGCCTTTGAACTACAACTAATTTTGAATCTATCCTTTCCTTCTAGCGGAACGCCATCAAAGTAATACGAAACCAAAGATGACCAACGGGGATACACCACTCCCAGAGCCAACGTGGGTCCATGAAATCTTCCAAGGGATTTTAACAAGCGAAACGAGGTGTCTCAATTGTGAAACTGTGAGCTCAAAAGACGAGGATTTCTTTGATCTTCAAGTGGATGTTGACCAAAATACCAGTATCACACACTGTCTTAAAGGATTCAGCAATACAGAAACACTTTGTAGTGATAATAAATTCAAATGTGATCACTGTAGTAGTTATCAAGAAGCACAGGTTTGTACTCTAAATATAGTACTGACCAATCTCAATCAACTCTTCACTTTCCATTTTTCTCTTGTTGAGCAGAGTACGACTTTTGGGAAGATTTTACTGGTCACTCTTCAACTTCTCAGAGTGACGGTAAGGGGGAATGTACTATTAGGTACACTTGCCAACATATATAAATCAAGGGTACCTAGTAAATACCTAGTAAAGCTAGCAAGCAAAGCTGCTAGCAGTAGCAAGCAAATCAAGGGTACCTAGTAAATACCTAGTAAAGCTAGCAAGCAAAGCTGCTAGCAGTAGCAAGCAAATCAAGGGTACCTAGTAAATACCTAGTAAAGCTAGCAAGCAAAGCTGCTAGCAGTAGCAAGCAAATCAAGGGTACCTAGTAAATACCTAGTAAAGCTAGCAAGCAAAGCTGCTAACAGTAGCAAGCAAATCAAGGGTACCTAGTAAATACCTAGTAAAGCTAGCAAGCAAATATTAAGCCTATGGTCTAGGCCTTGCCTATTTCCAATGCAGCAGCTATAAACATGTTCTATGTGTAGACTTGAAATAAGCCTGCACTATAGTTATAGTATAGTGCATTTAGCAAAACCAATCCTGGTAGTACATGCCAAGCTTACTTTTATGTCCTCTACGCCTAATACAAAGCATTGGAAAGTTTCAATAGGCGATAAAGATCACAAAACAACCATCTTGCAAAGGTTCACACAACCAGGGTCATATAAACTAAACCAAAGAGGTGTCAATACTCAATATAGAAGATATTTTTATTGCTCATCAGTAATCATATTTTACAAATTAATAATGTCTCTAAGTGTACACGCTATTTCTATGTGTAAAGAATAGGTCACTTTCTTCTCCACTTTTTACTCTTCTACCTTTCTTTTATGACGGCCATTTGAGGTAAAAATTGATTTCATAAAACAAACATCAAAACTGTATTTGGTTTAATTATGCCTCAGGAGAGAGCTTCATAAATCACTTAAGGCTTTTGCCCAGAAGCATGGCAGTGATTTTATTACGAATGTAAGTGATAATTGTATTTAGGCGATATATGGGTGGTCTGGTCGCAGTGGTATCGCGATTGTTTTTCAATACCAAATCAAGTTTTTAATATTGCTACAAAAAGTTTGAGTTCTGGTTTTGAATTAGAATTTAGCACCAAACAAGCCATCGGGGGTCAAAGTACAGTTGATGACAGCTGATGAAACCTACTGTCTTGCTTTGTAAATTAATACATTATACAACCAGATTACATGATGATGATTACATCATCATTATCTATGGGCATGGCCCGTGAACTCTGCATTGTCGGCATGAAAACTAGTCCTTTACAGTCACTCTTTCCTCTCCACCATCTTCCCGTCTCTTCCTCGCTGTTTCACATTCTCCTTAACATTGTCTTGCCATCGCTGTCGTGGTCTCGCTTCTTCCTCTCCAAACAATCAAAATGTCATAATGGTTATTTTGTGGGCAATATTATCACAATCATTTTTTAGCCCAGCTACTCGCAAGTACCAAATTGTCACTCGCAAAATGCGAGCGTGCGAGTGGGTTTGGCGAGGGTTGTATATAGCTATATCTACACTTTATTCCAACATCGTTTAGTGGTTGGGTAATGGGGTGTTTCCACCAACAGTCTAGGGCATCACGGAATCAGCACCGGCCTGCCAAACTTGGCACCTCATCTTCACACTCCTCTTCCCGCAACACAACCTCTCCAATTTGTCTTGTCTTTCCATCACCTCTCCCTCTCCTCAACCACTGCCCACTCCTCTCACCTGGTCTGGTCTTGCCATCTGTCTCGAGGTCTACCTACTCTTCTTTTTTCCTTCTTCAGCCCAAAAGCTAGCTTTGGGATTCTGTTGCCTGTCATGTGTGTGTCATGTGACCATACAATTGCAGCCTCTCCTTTCCCAACTTAAACTTAAGGCTCTTAAACTATGGCACTTTCTTCCTGATTTCATACTTCTTATCTTATCCATCTTATTATTAGTCACCCCTGCCACACTACACATAAGAATTTCATCTCTGCTGCCTGCATTGCACTTTCTTCCTTCCATCCCATTGGCCATGTCACTGCGCCATATGTGAGTATAGATATGTAATATTATGTGTACAGCAGCATTTTGCATTTCTGAGGATTTTAATAGCTGACTGTAATTGAGGAAAATAATCTACAGTATATCACAGTGTCAAACACGTACAGTACAAACTTCTTGTTTTCAGAAACGAATGCGAGTCAAAAAGCTTCCAATGATTTTGGCACTTCACTTGAAACGCTTCAAATACATGGAGCAGTACAACAGACACATCAAAGTTTCCCATCGAGTCGTATTCCCATTAGAGCTTAGATTATTTAATACGGTAAGTCCATGACATGTTCTGAAAGGTATATCTTCAATAGTTACAAGCTGGACAATAGGTCCTCTATTATTAGTATTATATTATCCACTAATAATAGCCTACTGTATGTAATAGGTTACAGGTAGAGATAAAAAAAACATCTTTTTCAACATTTGAATGATGGAAATACTTCTTTGAAGAGCATTTTGTTTTAGTAATGGAATTTGCATAACCTCTACTAGGATATAACGCCGCATTTGAGCGATCTTTATTCTTTATGGACGAACAGAAAAATGTATGTGCTTAGGACTAAATACTATTGTTGTTACTGGTAAAACACACTTCAAAGTTCAAATATGCTCAAGCTCACAGAAGTATGCACTTCTGTTACAATTACAACTTTCAAGCAAACCTATTTTTAAGATCTATTCTTTTGAAAAATATTTTTACTTTATAAAACATGTAGAAATGGTAGGCTTAAATGGTGCATGGAAAAACAAGATAATGGAATTATTAGGATTTTGTCCGGCATCTACTAGTAGGTAGGCAGTAAGCTCTATATAATCCATCAATAATTTGGTCCTGACTGGCCTAATATTCACTCATTCAGATTTCTGCTAAAGATAGCCTGCCTACATTTGACATGTTCACTTACAGTTACCCCAACGAAAGTATTCTGATGCTTACGACACAGCCAAGTCCGAGGTGACAACTTAATTTTCTACTTCCCTAATTCTACTATCTAATCTAAACAGGTCCATTGGGGATAATTTAAAACTTTCCGTTGGTTACCTGTAAAGGTGGGTGTGACCAAACGGCCTGTGCACTCGACTAGGCTGAACCATGCATTTACAAATGTGTGAAAGAACGCCAGGTATCTGTTGATTTTCTTTCAATTGGCACAGTTGAAAGTGGCAGTAGACAATGACCGGAGATCGGTATGCGAATACTTTTGTTGGGACTAGTATACCTATGTAACTCCTGGCTTTCTATTTTATAACTTATAGTAATCTAGTGTGTAGTTTTGGTAAGTACTTCTTGTTTTACTACCTTTGCAAAATTGTGTTGCTCGTTTTCCAGTCTGACGATGCAGTAAATCCGGACCGCCTTTACGACTTGGTCGCAGTAGTAATTCACTGCGGAAGTGGCCCGAACCGTGGGCATTACATCAGCATTGTCAAGAGTCACGGTTTCTGGTTACTGTTCGATGATGACATGGTTGATGTAAGTTACCACTGAATGTTAGCGTGGTCTCCTCCTGGCTACTTGTGAGACCGACTTATTCCCTTTATTTGGCCAAGCAAAGGGACAGAAAGGAGAGAGGACCCCTCAAGCTGTTTGCTATTCCAATATCCATTAGATGGGATCAAGAGTCAAGACCACTAAATTTTGATTTGAAGTATTTGTCTTTTTATTTTATTACTATGGAGGTTTCGTACTCGGTTGACAGACCATTAAAATGTTTTTGTATGTATTTTGATATGATACAGTAATGTGATTTTCAGCTTCATGTTGTTTTTCAACAAAATAATAAATCGACAAATTTTTGGTACAGGACCTAGTCATATTTAGATAGAATTTTTCTAGGGATGTGGGAATAGTTATTTTCAGGTTCGAATCCAATATCGAATAGTTCACGATTGAAAATTCAAACATCGAATATGAATATATCGGATATTGTTTCTTCACGAATGGTAGCTACAACGAATAGCAGTTTTTTTTATGAAAAGCAAAAAATGGCAATGACGATCCGGCCACGGACGAATACCAGCATGACATCATGTTCGATTTCGACTTTCAGGTTTGACTTTTCAACTTTAAAGTCACCCCCATTTATATGTTACAGTCATACTTTACAAGAGTTAAATTTGGAGCTTTTTTCAAACTTCGCGAGCTCGAATAGTAGGCCTAAGTATTTGAATACTGGTTGACCAGATCTTACATGATGGCCTGATTAAGCCAAATGTGGGCATATGATAAAAAAAAAAAAAATTTCAAATATTCGCACATCTCTAAAATTTTCCTTCTTCTTAGCTAATGGGAGGCTTTTTATGCAGGACTAGTACAATACATCGAGTCAAAAGGCACCGTTAAAATTGCCGATAGAATTGTAGTTTTCTATACCAAACCAATGCCAATTATGGCCAGTACTGGCAAGCAAAATGTTTTAAGTTTTTTGATGATTGTAGGCTACTGTAAATATGTATGTTGTCACTTGCTCACAACTGTTATTTATTATGCACTACTTAGTGAAATCTGTTTCCGTAGGCCTATAAAGAAACTTATTATGCATATTGCATACTTTGTTACTGGTTAGCAACATGTCCATTAATTATAATTACCCTCTGTTGCAGAAAATTGATGCATCAACAATTGAAGATTTTTATGGCCTAACGTCAGACATTCAAAAGTCTTCCGAGACGGGCTACATTCTCTTCTATCAGTCGCGAGATTGTAACTAATACCGTTTTGTGCAGAGTCTATATCTACATACACCAGTGAGGTGTAGCGTATGTGTATGTAATGTCACAGATGGACTATTGTCTCCTGGCTACGAGATAGCAGCTAATGTCCGTGTCATGCAAGTAGTCAGTATCTGCATACACAAGCAAAACGTATGTGTGGGTTATTTCCCTTCCCTCGTCGGTCACGAGATTGTAACAAACGTTTGGTACTTGAAAGTGAGATGTTGTTTTGTTTCTTATGTTTTCGCAGACGTATGTTATGGATTTGTTGTTTTCCGGGATATTCCGCCGCTTGTGTGAGTATACTGCAGTGCAGACTGAAATCTGTCACCCATTGCTCGACGTTTCGCCAAAACTGCATCTGGCATGATCACGAGTCCCTAGGCTATCACGTCCTTCTCATTCAAGAGCCTAGCGTCGACTACTATATTGTCAGCCGAGGCGAGCGTTCTTGAGCGAGTCTGTATCCTCACTCCTGTGGGGATACACAGGGACTTCCCCCCACCTCCACCTTCACAGGAGGGGGGATACAGACTCGCTCAAGAACGCTCGCCTCGGCTGACAATATAGTAGTTGACGCTAGGCTCTTGAATGAGACGGACGTGATAGGGACTCGTGATCATGCCAGATGCATTTATGGCGAAACGTGGAGCAACGGGCGACAGACTTTGGTCTGCCCAATATACTCACACAAGCAGCGGAATATCCCGGAAAACAACAAATCCATATATAAATACATTCATACCTACAAAACAGTTGAGACATGTAGGTAGCATTCGTGAACATCTGTTTCTTGCAAAAAGTCCCTGTACGTATTCATAATCCAGGTTTCTGCACATAGATGATATGCAAACACCTTCCTTCGTTGTGCATTTTGTTGAGAGATGTCGAGCAAACATTCTTTATGAATTATTTACTACTTATTGAGAATTCATGTGCAATTCAACCAATGACTTTCTACACTAAGCATCGTTTTGCACAGCAAACGATGCAATTTGCAGAGCGAATAATCATAATTGTTTTTAATATTGTTATAGCAAATTTATAAACCTATTTAATTTCAATCTGTACAGTGATATTGTAAATAATTATAAATAAATAATTTTAATGAATTCTTTGTATGACAACCCACTTAATATTTAGCCCAGGACTAACTTGTTTTCCACATGCACCAATCAGGAGCGTTATTTCCATGGAAAAAAACAAATTAGCCCCGGACTAAATATTTAGCGGGACATCATAATACCGGGCTGTATTCATCCATCCAGGATATTCATTCTTGATCCTCTCTACCCCTCTTCAACTGCCACAATTCTGTGATGTACGTTATTTAAATGTTAAAATAGCTGGGTGGGTGCATGGACAATTAATTGATTAGCATACCTAATTGAAAACTATTATTTGCCTTCTGTGGACTAAATGTACTATCAAACTCTGGGCCGTAACTAGGGGTTGGTAACTCAGGTAAAAAATCGGGAGTAGACCATTTTGATTTGCTAATACCACCATTAACAAATGTTATAAAAAACATGCCTAAAACTCGTTAAAACACTACAATCACACTATGAGGATTGAAAAATTTTCCAGGGCTATGCGCCGCCCCAGACCCGAATTGGCTGAGAGGCCTCCCAGACCCTCTAGTGTAATTTACCCGATCACATACCCGGGTGATTTTTATATCCTAGTTACGGCCCTGATCAAACTGTCAACGCAAATAATGCTGCATTTCTTGTTGCTGTTCATGCTATTTGAAACACCTTTCCTCGAGTATCAACACACACCCCATATACCATAGGCGTCAGCAGTCAGAGCTGCCTAACTCGAGTCTGCTTGGAGAAGCAGGCTAGCATCTCCGAAGCGAGCCAGCTCCGTTCACTGCAACTCTTTATCATTATGGTACTTACCAAAGAATCAAAATGGTGGTTGCTAATTGGAATCGTAGGTGCTGTCGTAATAAAATTCCAGCAGCCTGCAAGTCTAGTTTCTATAATAGGCTGCTTCAGATCACTGTGATCTAGGAATAAGCACCCACAGTCAAGGCTTGATTGGTAGGTAGTAGTCGATGGTGAGACATGCATTAGTCAAGTCATTCATGAGGTTGGTTAGCTTACTTGTGCATGAGGGGGGCTCGAAAAATCCAATTGATAACTTTTGGAGCCAACAGAACATTTTTGATGTCCTACTAAAGTCGCCGTACAACAACTTCGGTAATGCTTTCGTCGTCAATCAATGACGTGCTTACGGTCTCGGCCAACCCGAGCAGGTATGGATTAGCCACCCGTGACGGTAGCATTACCGAAGTTGTTGTACGACGACTATAACTGAGAATTCAATGCCAGTTATTGCACATGATGGTAAATTGTGGACACAACAAAAAAATGGAATTATTGCACAGTAAATTTAAATTTATAGCCTTGTGGGAAAAAAAAAGAAGTAATTCTGATAAGATGATGATTGAAGAACATTGTAGTAGCATTTTTGTTGCATGTTAATAATCTGTAGACAGGTTTAAAACAGCACTCTATCTTTTCACTTGGAACACATCCATAACAAGACAACACACTCGATGACCTCTCAGTTAGGCTACTTACTTTTTGTATGTAAAGGTAGGACCTACTGCTATTTATATTATTTCATCAAGTTTATGTGTGATTTAACTGATTTTACATTTTAAAGCAACATTTTCTAATTTCTATATTATAATTTTACATCCAGGGTAGGCCAATTTACCCCAGCATAAAACATGTTGACAGAAGTGTAATATAAAATTGTACAAATTAGTAATTTAACATTCAAATTTATACCAGACTATGCAATTAAAAAACTGACTATAACTGTATCACGGTAAGAATAACTACCATGGATTAGTTTTGTTTAGGCCTACGTTTGTGAAAATGATTTCTCAAATATTATAAGTCGCCGAGAACTTCTCCCAACGAAACATTCTAAATATAAAAACAAACAGAAATTTTGCCAACTACTGTATCGCTTAGTTTCGAGCAGTTCTCATTCTCACTTTGAATTTTAGAATACTGGTGCAGACATGAGAAGTCTGGTTTAGCTCGGTTATCTTATGTAACAATACAAACTCCATTATCTTCCAAACCATGAAAACCAAGACCACGTCAATCACAAAAAAGACCTTCAGCAACACCACAGAAGCACAACTAAAAAGCTGGTGGACTGAGATCAAGAAAGGGCCAGACAAAGACTGGTCGAGGAAGACGGCCATCGCCCAGTTACGGCTTGCAACTCCACCTGCTTCGCTTCAACATTACCATCCAACCGGCCACCTGTAGACTATGTAAATTGGAAGATCAAGACAGAGCACACCTCTTCAGATGCGCCGTCCTCAAGAAGGACATAACGACGGGACCCGACGAAATGAGCAGGACAGAGAAGGAGGCAGCCTTGCATTGGATAGCAAGAAAGAAGAATGGCTGAAAAGGCCAACTCTGCACAGGGGGAAAAAAAAACTATCCCTAAGCCTACATCAAGCTGCCAGAAAAACATGAGGATTTAATTACTCCTAAATTGATGGTAGGAATCTTATAATGAATGTTGAAACGAAACACTTTTTTTCCAGTTATAACTGAATTTATTATTTATCTTACAATTTAAGCGATGAACTCGTATGGAATAGGTGCCAACATGATAGGTGCTTCTGTGCCCTCCACAATGTGAGCTCCAAGGGGCTGTTTGGGTTGTCTCCTTAACAGAACACGGACTCCCTTCTTCTTGCCCTCCTTTCGCAGTCGCTCGTTTTCCTTGACGCGTTTGACAAAGTCCTCCCGGCACTTGGAGTGGGTCACATGCTCGATGCGCACGTTGATCCTCTTGGGAATGATCTTGCCACGAAGACGCTTGTTCACGATAACTCCGAGAGCGTGCTGGGTAACGTTGAACACACGTCCGGTCTTACCATGGTAGAACTTGTAAGGCATTCCCTTCTGTACAGCTCCATTACCCTATGAAAACAAGTTGAAATTAAGAGTCGTATGTCCACTTTGCTTAGTATGTAGGCTGCACTGTGTGATCCAGCTAACATCTCTTTACCACTAAATAGCCTAGCTACATCACATCCTGAGAGGCAGGGCCCAGATTCACAAAGGTGCCTAAGTGCTAAGACGTCCTAGTTTAGGCAAATCTTAGTGATATAGGGCCTAAATCACCAATATGTCGTCCTGCAATGTTATAAAGATAAAATATGGTAAAATATGAACAATTTAACTAATAATATTTGATTTGTGAATGTGTATTAATACCTAGACATGATTTATCTTGATTTATCTAGCTAGGATTTGCCTAACTTAGGACAACTTAGAGTTACGCATCTTTGTGAATCCAGGCCCAGGAACCCATAGCCATCATATTCTAGCCACATGGGTATCCATGGCTACGGAGAGGCATACAACAAAACAAATACCTTCACTGCGCTGTGAGCACTCGGGCCACTGAGCACTGCAGTCCTAAAAACCCCTTTGAATGCAGTGCACTAATTATTTTTGAAAAAATAGCCATAAATTCCAAAAAGTCAAATAGTTTTGCCAACAACTTAGAAATAGACTGATCCGTTTTTCAATTTGAAGACATGGGTTAGCCTAGTGTTATTAAATATGGGGCACGGTATTTAAAAATTCATACACGTGTTGCCTTTGCCTAGGCTAGGTCTAGGCCTAGGGCCCATGACAAGTTTATGATTGGGCTTAGCCCTTTGCTCTTTATATAAAAAGTTTTTTGATTACATTAAGCCTACAGAACTGTTTATATTTCACCGTTCATTGATTGTAGCCTAGGCCTAGGCAAGAAAGATTGAACCCTGTCAAATTAATTCAGGGCAAACTCAGGCGCGGACTTGCCGGGATGCGATCGCATCCCGGGCCCTTTGACAGTCCAAGCCCCCGGGCAGCCACCGTGAAAGTTCCTATGATACAAATACTTCTCTGTATATTGCTAAAAAAAATCTTAACCCCACTCTATAAGTAATATTTTGAAATTATAATTGAATTTATAGTAATATTTATTGTAAATATTCAATGAATTAATTGAATATACATAATTGAAATTATTTTGCTACTGGTAGGGTGGCCTCTGTTAATCGCGCCCTCTAATCGTATTTTAGGCCATAAAATTCAATGCAACCTAAAATAAATGTTGCGCCTTCGGCGTATTTGCCTCCGGCAACTAAGGCTTCAGCCCACACCCCAGCTGCGCCACGCCACCTCGTGCGGGCCCGCCGAAACCCAGCATCTCGGGTCTTTTTATGCCAGTCCGCCCTTGGGAATTGCGTAATCTCCAAAACGAGTTCCATTAAATCAGCGTTTAATTATCTACAATGTGATACATAATCTAATCATGTGTAGTTACATGTTGGTCTACTGTACCGTTTTTTTGGTGAACAAGTGTAGGTTTTTTCACTCTTACAATGGGTACGATAGGAAAATTGCATAATCTCCAAAACAAGTTTAATTACATCTACTTTTTAAAGCTATGTTTTAATTATCGTTTAATTATCTACAATGTGATACATAACCTAATCATGTGTAGTTACATGTTGGTCTACTGTTACCGTGTTTATGGTAAACAGGTGTTTTTTCAATATTACAATGGGGAAGATAGGGGAATTGCCAGGCGCAGAGTGGCTAGGGATGCCGGGATGCGATCGCATCCCGCGATTGCTTACGTTTGTTTTAAGATTGTTTTAAGTTTTTGAAGCATATAGGCCTAGCAACTGCTTAGGAGTAGGGCCTATTGACGCTATAGCCTAAGGTGGATGTGAGCTAGGGCTATCCAGTATGGCATAAAGAACCCTGTCCAAGCTCGGTCCATCAGCCCAGGTCCCGGATAAGACTAAAATCTATGCCTAGGCTGATAAGTTGGTGTAGACCCTGCACCACTAGTATGCCCTAGGCTAGGCTAGCGTAGGCCTACATCCTAGGCCTAGGCCTAGGCTAGGCTTACCTTGATGTCAACGACGTCCCCAACTTTGTACACTTTCATGTAAGTGGATAAGGGAATGGCGCCATGTTTTCGGAATTTCCGTGAGAACAAGTCCCTCGTACCCCGTCGGTAACCCTTAGAATTCGTCATGATGTACTGATCTGCGACAAAAATACAAATAAATGTTGACAAACCGTTTCAACACGTGGCGTCCTAACCCCTAGGCTTGTCCAGCCATTACGCCCTAGGAATTAATAGACAAGGGAAAAGCAAGAAAAGACAATTAGTGAAGATTCAGACTTAAAGAATTGTTTAAACAATGAGCATTATGTGAACACTACAGATAAGTTAGTAGCCTTTAACAGTATAAATATATTAATAAAATAAAGAGTCAACTGGAGACGAACCTCAGAAACTTCCGGTTGGAAGAAAGAAGGAAAGGAATCCACTGCTACTACAATGCCTAAACACTGCCTTGTGTACAAGTGACCGTGGCGTGAACGAAAGGGCTGTGGCCAATGATACAAAATGGCGCCCATTACGAAAGATAACTTGTCCTCTATTGAAAATTAATTTAACACATACATATGCTACGAAATTTCTAGAAGTTTTTCTTTGTGAAACAAGCAGGAGAGGATGAGTACATCATTAAAATCAAACAACGATTAATCAGTGATCAAATGTTTCTAGATTTGTGACCCTTTTGTTGTCGTTACTGCGAGTGCGATCTGCTGGTCGAACTTACGAAACGATCTCTCGATAATCGAGGATCTCACATCCAGCTTCCAACACGGAACAGATGAGCTGGAACTTGAAAATCTTCACGATTTATCCCATGAAGATAGTGTTTTTACCAAGTCTAGCTAGGCCTACATTGTCGCGTGTATAGTTCTAAAAAATAGTGTTTTATTAAAGCCTTGGTATGTTATTTGTTTTAAAATTACCATTAATCGAGAAGCTAATACGTTCTAGAGTTGCTCATTTCTCTTATTTGAGGGAAGTGACAGATGATGCCTTTCATTGACACTTTGCTTTATCTGTTGCAGAACCGCTATGGATCATGCTAGTTGTTTATGCTCTCCGTTGTTGTTGCTGCTTATAATAGGCATTGCTGCTGTGGCAATTCCAACTCATGCTGATAAGGAAAAGAAGGATCGTGTCATAGATAACGTAAGTTGGGCGTAACGGCTGTTCTAGACCTAGCCCCTCATAGGGCCTATACCCTTTTAGATTAGATTAACCACTACAAGGCTGCAAATGGGCTAGGGCCTAGGGCCTATAACTGCCCGGTGGCAACCTGGCTAAACCACCCCGCTCCCTCATCACTTCCTACCCCTCATTCTATTTCTAATTTCCCTTACTGATTCACACCCAACAACCTCCTCAGGTAGGGTAGGCCTAGGCCTAACTCATTCCATTCCCTGACCATTCTCTCAACAAATCCAAACTTACCCAGGGGTGCTTACGGAAACCTACATCTGTGTGATCCGATCACTCTTTTGCTTACAAAAACCTACAACCGATACATATATCTGCTTTCGGAAACCACTCAGATTCCTCCGATCAAACGGTCGGAGGAGCAGATCAGTGATCCCTCTGGAAGTAGGATCACTTTAGGTTCGACGAGCATTTACGCGGGAAATTGATTTCACAAATTCACGATGAATATTGAATAGTGAATTAGTTACAGAAGAGTGTGGTATTTGCCGCATACTGTGCAACCTAAAGTGCCTTTTGAAGTCTTTGCGTATGAAACACACTCGTCAACAATTAATGGTGTAACATGATAGGTATTCAACATAGCATTAAAGTGGCACATCCTCTGCATACTTTTGGATGCACACTCTTTTATTTTTCGCTCTCTCCATCATTCTTAAAGTAAAAAGTTAATTTTCGTCGTCTTCGTAATCATCAACTATAGAAGTTTGTAGTATTTTTATTCCAGCAGCTATGCTAGGCCTAGGTTCTCGCCCTCCATGTTTGTTTACATCGGAAATCTGTCACGTGACCAGATCCTTCCGATCAGATCCATTTGGGAGGTTTCCGTAAGCACCCCAGATCACTTCTTACCGAATAGGGAGGAATAGGCCTAGCCTATAGCAATGACTTCTAGGCCTATACGACCTTATGATGTAATATTTAACCCATCTTGACAATGTACATACAATCTTGTATTGTGATAATACAGCTAAGAAATGAAATGAAATTGTGGGCAACTAGCCTAGGCCTAATCAGGGGGGCGGGGGGGGCGACCGCCCCCCCCTCCCCCCATGACCTAAAAAAATGGAAATTTTGAATAATTATTATTTTGAAGTCGTTACCGAACTTAAGTTGCCATGCTTTGTGTAACTAATCGAGCCTGTATCCGCCTCTGCAGACGTATGCGCATGCCATACTCAGGCTCTCTTACAAATCGCTACTATGTGTGAAATTAAGTGATTTTTGAATGACAGCCCGTTAAACTTAGGCCCCCTACGTAATTATCTCAAAATCTGTAGTATGTCACGCAGGTATGATTATAGCCCTATGTGATTAAACAAGATCTAATTGAGATTAATTGGCAGGAATCAAATTAAATGAATATACTCTGGTTCTCTTACAAATCGCTACTGTGTGTGACATTAGGTAATTTTTCACTGACAGCCCGTTTAACTTCTGTAATTATCTCAAAATCTGTGGTATGTCACGCACATTTGTTTGTATACCCTTAAAGTAGATTTAAATGAGATTAATTAAAAGGAATCAAATAACAAATTACATGAATATTCTCAGGTTCACTTACAAATCGATACTTAGTGTGAAATTACGTTATTTCCGAATGACACCCCTGAAACTTCTGTAATTATCTCAAAATAAAAAAAAAATATGACGTGTGTTGTTCGTTTATACGTCAACATTAGTGACAACTGACAACTATGTTATTGCTTCACCCAAAATGTGACAATTTGTCAGTATTGACTGAAGTAAAGTATGTTTTGAAAATGTGATTGATTAAATTGAACATAATGTACATAACTCCCAAAAACTTGTATATATAGCATGCACTTACGCCCCCCCTCCCCCTCTATAATAATTGGCAATCGCCTTCCATGAAACCGCCCCCCCCATAAATCAAGGCTAGATCCGCCCCTGGGCCTAATGGTCTAAAGCCCGGTGTACACAAAGTCATAAGAATGTCACAAGATATTAGTTGTAAACCGTGTTGGACTATCACTATAGGAATTACATACAAGGGTTCACACACTCACGTCATTACAATAGCAATTTGTAATAAGACTGGTATAAGAGAGTTCAGCTATTTTAACTTCTTATTGCAATACCATAAACCTTACGACGGACCAATGTCACTTCTTAACCCGCCAATAAAATGCTAGCAACGTGAGACAAGACCTAGTCAAAACTACTACCACACTAGTCAGGGATGTACGTATGGGAAAACAGTGCAAGACACGGCCACAAGTGGAAATTTCAAAGGGTGAGGAGGAAAACAGCCATGGGGACGTACAGTTGTTGATAGGACGATGAGGGAGTGGAATGGATTGCCCGGTGAGGTGAGGTGGTTGCTCAGTGAGTGTTGTATGGGTTTTAATCCCGTCTAAGGGTGGGGGGTTAGGGAGTTGAGCTAGGGCAGAACAATGGTTATAGCCAGCCATTAACATAAGTAAGCCTACCTGACAAGGGGGACTCATCCCAGTGATATTTTTGTACCTGAGTCTGGTACTATCCCATGCCCTTTTATTACTGGTACCTGACTCGTAGTTACTAAATTATTGTACCTGACTTGTAAGGTGGCTGGCTGTGAGGGTCACGGCTCTTGATTTTAAATAACTTTGGGGATATATGCTTTGTTTTACACTCTGAAGTATATGGGCTCACGAGTGTAAAGAGGTAGTAATTAATAGGAGGTGGGACGGAGTTTTTAACACATTTTTGGCAATGCCCTCTTAATAAATCTTGACGCACGACTAGGCCTATGGGCCGGAAAAGGATGGGAGGGAGATCGCTCTGTCACTGGCGAGTTGCGCCGCCGCAGAAGGAGATATTGAATACTGAAAGAAGCAAAGCCCTCAACAAAACCATAGCCACAAATGCCATATCTTCTTTGTAGGTTTTTTACCGACTGATCTTATAACAAGTCCTTGTGACTACAGTGCAATACCTTGTGACTTTGTGTTCACCCTGCGTTAGGCCTACCTACAATGCATATTTTGGTATTAGTAATAAGGAATGATTTTTTCATTATTGCATATATATAGGCCTATGCACTGTGGGTCACACCTTACAACGACGCGATGCACTGCAGGGTAAAACCGTGAAAGTAGCACAGTGGTCCCCTATGTGACTACTATTTTAAACAATGCTACCACGGATCCTAAATGTTGCCAACATGGTCAAAGGGAATATGCAATAAATTCAAAAAACTGTCATCATTGATAGAACTAGTAAGGACCACTTTATAATTGGCGTCAACGCCTTGTTCAACCTGTGTATTCATATGGAAGCATTCACGATTGTGCAAATGCGTTGACTTAACTTCAACTGTCAACACTTAATTTTGAAGATGGCATTCACGTTTGACGCTTGTGCATCCGCATGTCACCAAAGAGATTCTAAAGAAAAATTAATGTGTTGTTTTCCAAAGCAAACTGTTTGCTTCTTTTATCTTTTGACTTATTTTGAAGTTCATTTTCACCTCATACGCAACACGTGGTGTTCTTTTTATTTCCCTACAATGGTGATATAATGGACGGGCAAAAGATACATTTATAGGATAGGCGGTGCACTAACGAAAAGTTAACCAATGAAGACCGACGTGAACTACAGTCAACACCAACCGGAGCCAACATCATTAACATGTATCATGTGACCCAGTCACATCATGTGACGCCAATCATAAACTGCCCTTGAGAGACCACTTGGTCTGGAATATAGCTGTTAGTTGCTCCAGTGGGGTAGGAGTACGAGGCTCGACGTTCCATCCTTCATTTGTATTTAAACACCTGTCCTGTGCTTACCTACATATGTAACCAAATTTTTCTGTTGACGCACAGGATCTAAGTGACAAAGAACACTATGGAAACGCGGAACACAATGCGCAGTATGACCACGAGGCATTTCTTGGAGAGGAAGCGAAAACCTTTGACCAACTCACACCAGAAGAGAGCCGACGTAGGCTTGCTTTGATAGTGGATAAAATAGACAAGGATTCGGACGGTCTCGTAACACAAGAAGAGCTTAAAGACTGGATACAGTACACTCAGAAGAGATATATAGTGGACGACATCGATCGTCAGTGGAATTCACACAATCCGGAAAACAAGGAGAAGATAACTTGGGATGAATACAAGAAGCTGGTGTACGGATTCATGGACGACATGGACACACAGGAACTGGACAAAGAGGAGGAAGGCTTCTCGTACCAGAACATGTTGAAGCGAGACCGGAGGCGGTGGGGGGTGGCGGACACTGACGGGGATGGTGCGTTGGACCGTGAGGAGTTTGCCGGGTTCCTCCACCCCGAGGAGATGGGTCACATGCGCGACATCGTGGTGCTGGAGACAATGGAGGACATTGACAAGGACAGGGACGGCCGAGTCTCTCTGTCGGAATACATCGGCGACATGTACCGAGGCTCGGACGGGGAGGACGAGCCAGAGTGGGTCAAGAACGAGCGCGAACAGTTTGCGGCATATCGAGATAAGGACGGCAACGGCTTCATGGACACGGAGGAGGTCAAGAACTGGATCATCCCGCCGGACTTTGACCACGCCGAGGCGGAGGCGCGACATCTCATCTACGAGTCAGATTCTGACGCGGACCAGAAACTTACCAAAGACGAAATACTCAACAAGTACGACTTGTTCGTGGGGTCGCAGGCGACGGACTTTGGCGAGGCTTTGGCAAGGCACGACGAGTTTTAATAACGTTGCCTCCTCAGTCCTCATCTGATATTAATACATGTCTCGGTGTAGATTTAAAGTGACGTATGGACAGTCTTGACCCTTCGCGCAGTGCTTATTTGCTGTGTACCTACAATGTGTCAGTCGTATTATTATTATTATTATTGACAATAATTTTTGATATTCTTGTATTATAAAATGCCTACCTAGACATAGCTTTTTGCAAAAAAAAAAAATAAAATTCTGGGTAGGATAATAAGTTGTTGAGGCTTTTTATACTGTATGCAATGATCTGTGGTGGCACTCTTCAGTCTAAATGTGTGATGCACGTAGTTCGAACTCTCGGGACTGTCTTGGTGAAGGTTGGCAAGCTATCACTCCAGTGGTAAGTTGATCAAATAATTCCAAAGTGTCGACCAAACTAAATCGTTCTTAACTATCGGCAAGTATTGCAATAGATAACTAATAACTAGTTTAAGCGACTAATTACTGAAGAAATACCTTTCTAGGGTATAACTAGTATCAAGCTAGTGAAAACCAGAAATTATAAAACTCGACTGGAAATAACAACACCTGGATTCAATTCCGGTGAAGATGAGAATAGTGGTTCTTTCAAAACTTATGAACGAGAATCATGATATGGCTGAGGAGTGCCAACCAAGTATAATTACTAGCAGTTTAGCATAACGAGAGTGGTCTAGTGCTCAAATCTAGCTGTACATTGAGAAAGTATTACCTATGTTGCATGTATTTATTTTATATGTAACATGGATTATTTATAGCAGTGGCTTTAGTTCCCCAAAGATATTAAAGATAATTAATTGGCAAATGTGTTGTTATAGCCAGTCCGAAGTGTGAACACGTAATCCACTTGACTCGCATTGTGTTAGGTGGGCCCACTACACTCCAAACTTGGGACAGGGTTTAGAAACACCTTTTCCTTATACGTACTTTTTGTAAACGTTTTCAATTCGTATTTTGCACTTGAAGTAGGCCCTAGATATTTTGTACTTTTTTTTTGCAATATTGTAACTAGCATACAATATGAATGTTTTATTAGTGGTTTATGTTTAACGACATGCTCAACAACGAAATCATATGTCAGCCCTTTAGTTGCCTCGTACGACGGACAATGTATCCAGGACTGGACCTATTCTACCCAGTATGCAAATGGGCTAAAGGTACATTAGGCCTATAAAAGTAATCGAAGTTACCCTTTTGACACTAAAACTGAATAATACTAAATAGAATTATGGTATTTAAGACCGGTTTGCAGTACCAATATTTTGTCCAATGTTCAAGTTCCAATTCATTATAAACTACTCTTATAAATGCCTAAATGGTAGGCCTACATATTAAAAATGATAATTTCTTTTGAGTGTTTAAAAAACATATAGGCCTAGGCCCTAATGTAGACCTACTTCATTGGTATCATATTTTGGCAGATTGCAATAGACGAAAACCAACTGCTCAGATAGCAACTGGAACCACTCTCTTGTTTTTGGTAATTTTAATTTATGTTACTCTATTATGTCAGTGCCAATTTGTTCTTACTTATATACCATCGATATTTCATGTGATGTATGTAAGATAAATTTTAAAGTAGGGTTGCTGTGGCGGATGTTTTACTCGAGTGTCCGTGTGCGTTTGCTTCTTAGGCCTACTATGTTTTATGATAAATGAGAGGTTGATCAGATGTAATTTGCAAGGAGTGACTGTCTGGCGTCGGACAGTAATGAGCTGTAAATTCGAAATCTCGGGCTAGCGAGTTATTCGATTATTGAACTTAATCATTTCATAGGTTTCAATAAAAATAGGTATGTAGGTACCCTATTAATATTGTTATAGTCACACAATAATTAATAAAATTAAAATATCTCGTAGACTCCTAATTTATAGTTCTCTAGCCTATCCTTTAAATGCAAGTGAAAGATTTTTGTTCAAAATGACTGCATTGAATTCTTGTTAGCTTTAAGTTAACATATTTCTCGTCAAGCAGTAAAACGTTTAAGGAACGTACCCAAGTCATGAAAAAAGCCCAAACTAAATTTCGCCTTCCTCTTTTCCTGCGCTATTTGTCCCAGAATGCTATTTTCAAAAGTTGGGAATCTTAAACCAAGGCTCGATTGATTATCGAACGTTTAGGAAAATAATCGTATCGATTGATTTGATCATCAAACGGCAACCCTAGTTTAAAGTGAAGTATCCACATCATTAGGTATTAGATTTTTTATTTTGTTGATGTGCACTGTGGATCAGTAATCTCTTCCGTTATTTATATATACAGTATATTTACACATGATATGGAAGTATTTGAATAATTCTTAAAAAATGTATTTCTTACAGGAAACCGTGTTAACAGAGAATAATTCAGCTAGCTCAAAAAACTTGCATGGCAATACTGTGCAACTATTGTTACCACCTTACAAAACCCTATGTTGCAACAACATATTTTTTAATTCTAATGAAATAACTATTTTCTATTATAACAAAAAAAAAACGGCTAATAAATTCTGTAATAAATAAACAAGGGTATAATCAATTGCCTAAATAAATACACACCAAACAATGAAGCTACCATAAAAAGGAAAGCTCCTGTCTTTTAAGTTGGGAATTTGACTTAAATCTAGCTATATAATACTGGCAGTACAAAGCTAAAACCAAAACAAAGTTTATAATAATGATTTAAGGAATATATTATTATGCCATATTTGCCGACTCGAATTTTAGAAGAGTTTCTGTTTTTACAATTTTTTTTATCAGTTTCAATAGGTTTAATTTTGGACATTATTTAGAAAACATAAATCATGGGTGGAACGTCTAAAATGAGGTGACATTCCCTGCAAAAGTGCCAGGTGAATTTAAAAACGTGTTATTGGTTCTAAGCGTTTTACAAGGAGAACAGGTTGTGTTCCTTGAATGGGGTAGCTTAACAAAATTATAATGGATATTGTTACAAATGCTCAAAGCAGTTCAATAAAATTATCTATTTATCTACAAACTGATGCAAGTTGTCTGTGACAAAGCCAAAATCTTGGCAGTAGAGGAACAGGCAGTAAATTGCCGCTTGCCATCTCCGTGATGCATATCACGTCAATACAAACCAGGGCCCAGATTCACAAAGGTGCCCAAGTGCTAAGACGTCCTACTTTAGACAAATCTTAGTGATATAAAATCATGCAAATGTCATTCTGTAATATCATAAAGAAAGAATTTAGTACAATATCAACAATTTAACTAATAATATTGTATTAGTGAATGTGTAGTAATATCCAGAGATAATTTATCTTGATTTATCTAGCTAGGATTTCCTAACTTAGGACACCCTTGGGTTGGGCACCTTTGTTAATCCAGGCCCAGGACTTGAGTACTTTAGTATTTTTGAAAGTATTCAAAACACCGAGATGAGTGAAGAAACGGGAGTCTGGTACGTATGAACACGTTATAATAAATTAACACGTAATTTTCTAGAGCATTTTTCCTTTTTATTGCAGCTTTAATTTAAAGTTGAATGTAATTGTAGTGTGATGAGGAGTGCAAAGCCCGCTCCATAACAAGTCACTTAACTTTTTTTACACAATAGACAGAAAGGTAAATGGACTTTGTCACAAAGTCCCCCTCCTCTCTTGTTTCATTGCGCCCGCGATGCGCTCTAGTGGTCGATTTAGTTAGTCTTTCCCAAATGATATCATAGTTCCTTTGAGCCCACCAAATGCCGAGCCAATTGACTGGTATCACAACACAGCACCCCCCTCCCCCCCCCCACACACACACAAAAAACAGAACTACCGTGATCGAATGAAAAGCCGTCGACATGTTACAGGAAACCGTGTTAACAGAGAATAATTCAGCTAGCTCAAAATGACTGTGCAACTGAAAAAAGACTGCCGGTTGCGGGTATCGAACCCCGGACCGCGAAAACACTAGTCGGTGTCGCTACTGCCTACGCCACGCCACTCGATGGAAGTTGGATCGCTTACACTAGTACATAACACACTGCTCTCAATGAATGCATGTATGTATCTCGATTCATTCTTATTGTAATTGTAACACCTAAGATCGATGGATTTACGAACAGAGGGTCTCATTGGATTTAAAAAATATCTAAGAATACGATCTGAAGATAAAAACTCCGAAAATTGTGAAAAAAACGGCTTCAAAGTTTTTTTAAATTTTCGGAGTTTTTATCGTCAGATCGTATTGATTGATTGGTTGATCGCGAAAGAGTTAATCGTTTGTGGAAACAATGAGCCGTTTGACAGTTAAAAAATAAACCGTGTCCATGCACGTTGATGCATTGATATTAATGCGTGAAAACGGTGGAAAAAAAGTGGGTGTAACGGGACTCGAACCCCAGACCTCAAGCACTCGAAGCCGCGACTCTACTGACTACGCCCTGCCATCCAATGGAAATTGATTTGCTTTCACCAGTAGATAACACACAGGTCTCAATGTATGGCATAGCTTGTTGTATTCAGATAGCTCGTCATCACGCCAACATTAAAACATGTTTCCTCGGCTAACCGTTAATGCAAAGCAAACATTAACATGTTTCATGTATAGAGTAAGAAAGTCCAATGCAGAACCTCTAATCATTATTTTCTTAACCCTTTAACAAGAGACGCTACGCGTCGTCAAAGACGTGCTCAAATACACTCTGTTTTTTAGAATTATATTCTTTACGGCTATATTGTTTATTTAGGGTGCACTTAAAGTTCATTCCAGAGGTAGATCTGTCAAATTGTCTACTTAAAAAAAATCATCGCCTCGCTATGTTTGTTGTGAACGACGTCAGACGTCGCCGAAATGTTCAAGATTTTCTTGTCAAGTTCCACTTTCGGTACCGATTGTGGATGAACAGTGGTACCTAGTTAGTCGTAGCGTCGAACTTAATGTCAGTAAGAATCCTTGGTGACGTAGTATGAGCGTCAGTAGCGTCGGTTTGCACTGGTCGTGGTGAGGCGACGCCAACTTCAGGTAACCAAAATTGTAGATTTTTTGAGGTTTTTATTTTTTTACGGGTAAACGGTTTGAGATAGAATTTTTTGGTTGTCCATTCCTTCTTATTCATTGCTCTCTTGTAATGTTTCGTATTTTTTAAAAAATAAAAAAAAAAAAAAATTTCAAAATTCTCCGATTGTGCTCTTCTGAGACAAAATTTGAAATTTTGGGCGCTTGTATCTCTGTAAGTATGACTTCCAGCATATTTTCGTTTTCAGGATGTCTAGATAATTAACGCAAAAAAAATAAAAAAAATACAGAAACAAATTTGGGCCACACGTTTTTTTGCTACGAGCGCTTAAAAAAAAAATTTCCCCCATGTAAACCCTTCTCAACTTTGCTTGTCTGAATATGAAAGAAAAAAAGACTGCCGGTTGCGGGTATCGAACCCCGGACCGCGAAAACACTAGTCGGCGTCGCTACTGCCTACGCCACGCCACTCGATGGAAGTTGCATCGCTTACACTATAGTACATAACACACTGCTCTCAATGAATGCATGTATGTATCTCGATTCATTCTTATTGTAATTGTAACACCTAAGATAGATGGATTTACGAACAGAGGGTCTCATTGGATTTAAATCATATCCAAGAATACGATCTGAAGATAAAAACTCCGAAAATTTAGAAAAACTTTGAAGCCGTTTTTTTCACAATTTTCGGAGTTTTTATCATCAGATCGTATTAATTGATTGGTTGATCGCGAAAGAGTTAATCGTTTGTGGAAACAATGAGCCGTTTGACATTTAAAAAATAAACCGTGTCCCTGCACGTTGATGCATTGATATTAATGCGTGAAAATGGTGGAAAAAAAGTGGGTGTAACGGGACTCGAACCCCAGACCTCAAGCACTCGAAGCCGCGACGCTACTGAGTACGCCCTGCCATCCGATGGACATTTATTTGCTTTCACCAGTAGATAACACACTGGTCTCAATGTATGGCATAGCTTGTTGTATTCAGATAGCTCGTCATCACGCCAACATTAAAACATGTTTCCTCGGCTAACCGTTTATGCAAAGCAAACATTAACATGGTTCATGTATAGAGTAAGAATGTCCAATGCAGAACCTCTAATCATTATTTTCTTAACCCTTTAACAAGAGACGCTACGCGTCGTCAAAGACGTGCTCAAATAAACTCTGTTTTTTAGAATTATATTCTTTATGGCTATATTGTTTATTTGGGTGCACTTAAAGTTCATTCCAGAGGTAGATCTGAAAATTGTCTACTTAAAAAAAATCATTGCCTCGCTATGTTTGTTGTGAACGACTCAGACGTCGCCGAAATTTTCAAGATTTTCTTGTCAAGTTCCACTTTCGGTACCGATTGTGGATGAACGGTGGTACCTAGTTAGTCGTAGCGTGGAACTTAAGGTCAGTAAGAATCCTTGGTGACGTAGTATGAGCGTCAGTAGCGTCGGTTTGCACTGGTCGTGGTGAGGCGACGCCAACTTCAGGTAACCAAAATTGTAGATTTTTTCAGGTTTTTATTTTTTAACGGGTAAACGGTTTGAGATAGAATTTTTTGGTTGTCCATTCCTTCTTATTCATTGCTCTCTTGTAATGTTTCGTATTTTTTTAAAAATAAAAAAAATCAAAAATTTCAAAATTCTCCGATTGTGCTCTTCTGAGACAAAATTTGAAATTTTGGGCGCCTGTATCTCTGTAAGTATGACCCCCAGCATATTTTCGTTTTCAGGATGTCTAGATAATTAACGCAAAAAAAATTAAAAAAATACAGAAACAAATTTGGGCCACACGTTTTTTTGCTACGAGCGCTTAAAAAAAAAATTTCCCCCATGTAAAAAACCCTTCTCAACTTTGCTTGTCTGAATATGGAAGAAAAAAAGACTGCCGGTTGCGGGTATCGAACCCCGGACCGCGAAAACACTAGTCGGCGTCGCTACTGCCTACGCCACGCCACTCGATGGAAGTTGCATCGCTTACACTAGTACATAACACACTGCTCTCAATGAATGCATGTATGTATCTCGATTCATTCTTATTGTAATTGTAACACCTAAGATAGATGGATTTACGAACAGAGGGTCTCATTGGATTTAAAACATATCCAAGCATACGATCTGAAGATAAAAACTCCGAAAATTGTGAAAAAAACGGCTTTAAAGTTTTTTTAAATTTTCGGAGTTTTTATCATCAGATCGTATTGATTGATTGGTTGATCGCGAAAGGGTTAATCGTTTGTGGAAACAATGTGCCGTTTGACAGTTAAAAAATAAACCGTGTCCCTGCACGTTGATGCATTGATATTAATGCGTGAAAATGGTGGAAAAAAAGTGGGTGTAACGGGACTCGAACCCCAGACCTCAAGCACTCGAAGCCGCGACGCTACTGAGTATGCCCTGCCATCCGATGGAAATTGATTTGCTTTCACAGTAGCCTAGATAACACACAGGTCTCAATGTATGGCATAGCTTGTTGTATTCAGATAGCTCGTCATCACGCCAACATTAAAACATGTTTCCTCGGCTAACCGTTAATGCAAAGCAAACATTAACATGTTTCATGTATAGAGTAAGAATGTCCAATGCAGAACCTCTAATCATTATTTTCTTAACCCTTTAACAAGAGACGCTACGCGTCGTCAAAGACGTGCTCAAATAAACTCTGTTTTTTTAGAATTATATTCTTTACGGCTATATTGTTTATTTAAGTGCACTTAAAGTTCATTCCAGAGGTAGATCTGACAAATTGTCTACTTAAAAAAAATCATCGCCTCGCTATGTTTGTTGTGAACGACGTCAGACGTCGCCGAAATTTTCAAGATTTTCTTGTCAAGTTCCACTTTCGGTACCGATTGTGGATGAACAGTGGTACCTAGTTAGTCGTAGCGTCGAACTTAAGGTCAGTAAGAATCCTTGGTGACGTAGTATGAGCGTCAGTAGCGTCGGTTTGCACTGGTCGTGGTGAGGCGACGCCAACTTCAGGTAACCAAAATTGTAGATTTTTTGAGGTTTTTATTTTTTTACGGGTAAACGGTTTGAGATAGAATTTTTTGGTTGTCCATTCCTTCTTGTTCATTGCTCTCTTGTAATGTTTCGTATTTTTTAAAAAATCAAAAAAATCAAAAATTTCAAAATTCTCCGATTGTGCTCTTCTGAGACAAAATTTGAAATTTTGGGCGCCTGTATCTCTGTCAGTATGACCCCCAGCATATTTTCGTTTTCAGGATGTCTAGATAATTACCGCAAAAAAAATAAAAAAAATACAGAAACAAATTTGGGCCACACGTTTTTTTGCTACGAGCGCTTAAAAAAAAAATTTCCCCCATGTAAACCCTTCTCAACTTTGCTTGTCTGAATATGGAAGAAAAAAAGACTGCCGGTTGCGGGTATCGAACCCCGGACCGCGAAAACACTAGTCGGCGTCGCTACTGCCTACGCCACGCCACTCGATGGAAGTTGCATCGCTTACACTAGTACATAACACACTGCTCTCAATGAATGCATGTATGTATCTCGATTCATTCTTATTGTAATTGTAACACCTAAGATAGATGGATTTACGAACAGAGGGTCTCATTGGATTTAAAACATATCCAAGAATACGATCTGATGATAAAAACTCCGAAAATTGTGAAAAAAACGGCTTCAGAGTTTTTTTAAATACGATCTGAAGATAAAAACTCCGAAAATTTAAAAAAACTCTTAAGCCGTTTTTTTCACAATTTTCGGAGTTTTTATCATCAGATCGTATTGATTGATTGGTTGATCGCGAAAGAGTTAATCGTTTGTGGAAACAATGAGCCGTTTGACAGTTAAAAAATAAACCGTGTCCCTGCACGTTGATGCATTGATATTAATGCGTGAAAATGGTGGAAAAAGAGTGGGTGTAACGGGACTCGATCCCCAGACCTCAAGCACTCGAAGCCGCGACGCTACTGAGTACGCCCTGCCATCCGATGGAAATTTATTTGCTTTCACCAGTAGATAACACACTGGTCTCAATGTATGGCATAGCTTGTTGTATTCAGATAGCTCGTCATCACGCTAACATTAAAACATGTTTCCTCGGCTAACCGTTTATGCAAAGCAAACATTAACATGGTTCATGTATAGAGTAAGAATGTCCAATGCAGAACCTCTAATCATTATTTTCTTAACCCTTTAACAAGAGACGCTACGCGTCGTCAAAGACGTGCTCAAATAAACTCTGTTTTTTAGAATTATATTCTTTACGGCTATATTGTTTATTTGGGTGCACTTAAAAGTTCATTCCAGAGGTAGATCAAATTGTCTACTTAAAAAAAAGTCATCGCCTCGCTATGTTTGTTGTGAACGACGTCAGACGTCGCCGAAATTTTCAAGATTTTGTTGTCAAGTTCCACTTTCGGTACCGATTGTGGATGAACGGTGGTACCTAGTTAGTCGTAGCGTGGAACTTTAGGTCAGTAAGAATCCTTGGTGACGTAGTATGAGCGTCAGTAGCGTCGGTTTGCACTGGTCGTGGTGAGGCGACGCCAACTTCAGGTAACCAAAATTGTAGATTTTTTGAGGTTTTTATTTTTTTACGGGTAAACGGTTTGAGATAGAATTTTTTGGTTGTCCATTCCTTCTTATTCATTGCTCTCTTGTAATGTTTCGTATTTTTTAAAAAATAAAAAAAATAAAAAATTTCAAAATTCTCCGATTGTGCTCTTCTGAGACAAAATTTGAAATTTTGGGCGCCTGTATCTCTGTAAGTATGACCCCCAGCATATTTTCGTTTTCAGGATGTCTAGATAATTAACGCAAAAAAAATCAAAAAAATACAGAAACAAATTTGGGCCACACGTTTTTTTGCTACGAGCGCTTAAAAAAAAAATTTCCCCCATGTAAACCCTTCTCAACTTTGCTTGTCTGAATATGGAAGAAAAAAAGACTGCCGGTTGCGGGTATCGAACCCCGGACCGCGAAAACACTAGTCGGCGTCGCTACCATGCCTACGCCACGCCACTCGATGGAAGTTGCATCGCTTACACTAGTACAGGGGTGCCCAACATACGGCCCGCGGGCCGCATGCGGCCCGCCAAGCCATTTCATCTGGCCCACAATTCCCATTTACATTCTAGTCTCACAACTAAACCCACGAAGAAAATTCAATTTTATTTGAAAGCACATTGTTTTGAAATTTATTCGGTGGATATGAGTATAACTATATTTAAGACTTCGCAGCAAACAAGTATCACAATTCTTTTGTTTCTACTTCTAGTTTTGTTCTCGTTCAAGCCTAGTTTCTTGGAAGCCGTGGTGGGGCCGGGGGGGGGGGTTAATTGTTTTCTGTGGCGACATCCGACTTATACTAACTGGCGAGGACTCTACTGGCACAGATAACAAATGCTACTGGTTATACAAGTGTCCCCGCAAATATGTTTCACCCTTTTAGTTGTGATCTTGCAAAGGCATCATGACTCGAAGCACAAAAACGAGGGTAATAAAATGAAGGATTAATTCGAATTGAAAAAGTAAATCTTTTTTCGCAGTATGTTAAAAAGAAGGTAAATAAGAATCAAGCGTCTGTCCGCGCTAGTTTTCGTGTTGCACAGTGCACATTTACTAGCAGCGGGGGGAAAACCATTTGCTGACGGAGAATTTGATAAAGATATTGAATAACCAGACTTTATACGTGTATATATATATAGTTAAGTTGGTGTGGCCCGCCAACATTGAATAATTATGCTGTGTGGCCCACTTCTAAATTAAGTTGGGCACCCCTGCACTAGAACATAACACACTGCTCTCAATGAATGCATGTATGTATCTCGATTCATTCTTATTGTAATTGTAACACCTAAGATAGATGGATTTACGAACAGAGGGTCTCATTGGATTTAAAACATATCCAAGCATACGATCTGAAGATAAAAACTCCGAAAATTGTGAAAAAAAACGGCTTTAAAGTTTTTTTAAATTTTCGGAGTTTTTATCATCAGATCGTATTGATTGATTGGTTGATCGCGAAAGAGTTAATCGTTTGTGGAAACAATGCGAGCCGTTTGACAGTTAAAAAATAAACCGTGTCCCTGCACGTTGATGCATTGATATTAATGCGTGAAAATGGTGGGAAAAAAGTGGGTGTAACGGGACTCGAACCCCAGACCTCAAGCACTCGAAGCCGCGACGCTACTGAGTATGCCCTGCCATCCGATGGAAATTGATTTGCTTTCACCAGTAGCCTAGATAACACACAGGTCTCAATGTAATGGCATAGCTTGTTGTATTCAGATAGCTCGTCATCACGCCAACATTAAAACATGTTTCCTCGGCTAACCGTTAATGCAAAGCAAACATTAACATGTTTCATGTATAGAGTAAGAATGTCCAATGCAGAACCTCTAATCATTATTTTCTTAACCCTTTAACAAGAGACGCTACGCGTCGTCAAAGACGTGCTTAAATAAACTCTGTTTTTTAGAATTATATTCTTTACGGCTATATTGTTTATTTAAGCGCACTTAAAGTTCATTCCAGAGGTAGATCTGACAAATTGTCTACTTAAAAAAAATCATCGCCTCGCTATGTTTGTTGTGAACGACGTCAGACGTCGCCGAAATTTTCAAGATTTTCTTGTCAAGTTCCACTTTCGGTACCGATTGTGGATGAACAGTGGTACCTAGTTAGTCGTAGCGTCGAACTTAAGGTCAGTAAGAATCCTTGGTGACGTAGTATGAGCGTCAGTAGCGTCGGTTTGCACTGGTCGTGGTGAGGCGACGCCAACTTCAGGTAACCAAAATTGTAGATTTTTTGAGGTTTTTATTTTTTTACGGGTAAACGGTTTGAGATAGAATTTTTTGGTTGTCCATTCCTTCTTGTTCATTGCTCTCTTGTAATGTTTCGTATTTTTTGAAAAATAAAAAGAATCAAAAATTTCAAAATTCTCCGATTGTGCTCTTCTGAGACAAAATTTGAAATTTTGGGCGCCTGTATCTCTGTCAGTATGACCCCCAGCATATTTTAGTTTTCAGGATGTCTAGATAATTACCGCAAAAAAAATAAAAAAAATACAGAAACAAATTTGGGCCACACGTTTTTTTGCTACGAGCGCTTAAAAAAAAAATTTCCCCCATGTAAACCCTTCTCAACTTTGCTTGTCTGAATATGGAAGAAAAAAAGACTGCCGGTTGCGGGTATCGAACCCCGGACCGCGAAAACACTAGTCGGCGTCGCTACTGCCTACGCCACGCCACTCGATGGAAGTTGCATCGCTTACACTAGTACATAACACACTGCTCTCAATGAATGCATGTATGTATCTCGATTCATTCTTATTGTAATTGTAACACCTAAGATAGATGGATTTACCAACAGAGGGTCTCATTGGATTTAAAACATATCCAAGAATACGATCTGAAGATAAAAACTCCGAAAATTTAAAAAAACTCTGAAGCCGTTTTTTTCACAATTTTCGGAGTTTTTATCATCAGATCGTATTGATTGATTGGTTGATCGCGAAAGAGTTAATCGTTTGTGGAAACAATGAGCCGTTTGACAGTTAAAAAATAAACCGTGTCCCTGCACGTTGATGCATTGATATTAATGCGTGAAAATGGTGGAAAAAAAGTGGGTGTAACGGGACTCGAACCCCAGACCTCAAGCACTCGAAGCCGCGACGCTACTGAGTACGCCCTGCCATCCGATGGAAATTTATTTGCTTTCACCAGTAGATAACACACTGGTCTCAATGTATGGCATAGCTTGTTGTATTCAGATAGCTCGTCATCACGCCAACATTAAAACATGTTTCCTCGGCTAACCGTTTATGCAAAGCAAACATTAACATGGTTCATGTATAGAGTAAGAATGTCCAATGCAGAACCTCTAATCATTATTTTCTTAACCCTTTAACAAGAGACGCTACGCGTCGTCAAAGACGTGCTCAAATAAACTCTGTTTTTTAGAATTATATTCTTTACGGCTATATTGTTTATTTGGGTGCACTTAAAAGTTCATTCCAGAGGTAGATCAAATTGTCTACTTAAAAAAAAGTCATCGCCTCGCTATGTTTGTTGTGAACGACGTCAGACGTCGCCGAAATTTTCAAGATTTTGTTGTCAAGTTCCACTTTCGGTACCGATTGTGGATGAACGGTGGTACCTAGTTAGTCGTAGCGTGGAACTTTAGGTCAGTAAGAATCCTTGGTGACGTAGTATGAGCGTCAGTAGCGTCGGTTTGCACTGGTCGTGGTGAGGCGACGCCAACTTCAGGTAACCAAAATTGTAGATTTTTTGAGGTTTTTATTTTTTTACGGGTAAACGGTTTGAGATAGAATTTTTTGGTTGTCCATTCCTTCTTATTCATTGCTCTCTTGTAATGTTTCGTATTTTTTTAAAAATAAAAAAAATTAAAAATTTCAAAATTCTCCGATTGTGCTCTTCTAAGACAAAATTTGAAATTTTGGGCGCTTGTATCTTTGTAAGTATGACCCCCAGCATATTTTCGTTTTCAGGATGTCTATAGATAATTAACGCAAAAAAAATCAAAAAAATACAGAAACAAATTTGGGCCACACGGTTTTTTGCTACGAACGCTTAAAAAAAAAATTTCCCCCATGTAAACCCTTCTCAACTTTGCTTGTCTGAATATGGAAGAAAAAAAGACTGCGTGTGGCGGGTATCGAACCCCGGACCGCGAAAACACTAGTCGGCGTCGCTACTGCCTACGCCACGCCACTCGATGGAAGTTGCATCGCTTACACTAGTACATAACACACTGCTCTCAATGAATGCATATATGTATCTCGATTCATTCTTATTGTAATTGTAACACCTAAGATAGATGGATTTACGAACAGAGGGTCTCATTGGATTTAAAACATATCCAAGAATACGATCTGAAGATAAAAACTCCGAAAATGGTGAAAAAAACGGCTTCAAAGTTTGTTTAAATTTTCGGAGTTTTTATCATCAGATCGTATTGATTGATTGGTTGATCGCGAAAGAGTTAATCGTTTGTGGAAACAATGAGCCGTTTGACAGTTAAAAAATAAACCGTGTCCCTGCACGTTGATGCATTGATATATTAATGCGTGAAAATGGTGCAAAAAAAAGTGGGTGTATCGGGACTCGAACCCCAGACCTCAAGCACTCGAAGCCGCGACGCTACTGAGTACGCCCTGCCATCCGATGGAAATTGATTTGCTTTCACCAGTAGATAACACACTGCTCTCAATGCATGAATCTCAATGTATCTCGTATATATGTCTTCTCAGATTTTCGATTTTTACATTGTCTTTTTATGATTGTATTCGATTAAAATTGACCCCCTGAATCCGAATCAGTAAACAGTTTTTTGCGGAAACGAACCGTTCGTCTGTAAAAAAATAATCTGTATTTAACTCAATACTTTCTTATTGTAATTGTAGGGCCAAATAAAGATGGATTTACGAACTTAGGGTCTCGTTGGACTCAAAAAATGTCAAAGAGTACGATCTGATGATAAAAACTCTTAAAATTGATAAAAAAAATTGAAGCCGTTTTTTTTCTAAGTCCAAAAAATAAGGTTCTGTACATCTTGTCTCTTTGAAGTGGCATTTGAAATATCTTGATCACGTGAATGCCAAACAGCAAACTGTTTTTGGAATGAATAAGGAAATTCACCGTTAAAAATAAACCGTGTCTAAACCGGCTTCATGTACATTGATGTATTGACATAAATGTGTGAATACGGTGAAAAAAAAAGAGTGAGTGTAACGGGTCTCGAACCCCAGACCTCCAGCACTCGAAGCCGTGACGCTACTGAGTACGCCAACCGATGGAAATTGATTGGCTTTCACCAGTAGATAACACACTGATCTCAATGTATGGCAGCTTGTTGTATTCAGATAGCTCGTCATCACGCCAACATTAAAACATGTTTCCTCGGCTAACCGTTAATGCAAAGCAAACATTAACATGGTTCATGTATAGAGTAAGAATGTCCAATGCAGAACCTCTAATCATTATTTTCTTAACCCTTTAACAAGAGACGCTACGCGTCGTCAAAGACGTGCTCAAATAAACTCTGTTTTTTAGAATTATATTCTTTACGGCTATATTGTTTATTTGGGTGCACTTAAAGTTCATTCCAGAGGTAGATCTGAAAATTGTCTACTTAAAAAAAAAATCATCGCCTCGCTATGTTTGTTGTGAACGACGTCAGACGTCGCCGAAATGTTCAAGATTTTCTTGTCAAGTTCCACTTTCGGTACCGATTGTGGATGAACGGTGGTACCTAGTTAGTCGTAGCGTCGAACTTAAGGTCAGTAAGAATCCTTGGTGACGTAGTATGAGCGTCAGTAGCGTTGGTTTGCACAGGTCGTGGTGAGGCGACGCCAACTTCAGGTATAACCAAAATAGTACATATTTTTTGAGGTTTTTATTTTTTTACGGGTAAGCGGTTTGAGATAGAATTTTTTGGTTGTCAATTCCTTCTTATTCATTGCTCTCTTGTAATGTTTCGTATTTTTTAAAAAATAAAAAAAATCAAAAATTTCAAAATTCTCCGATTGTGCTCTTCTGAGACAAAATTTGAAATTTTGGGCGCCTGTATCTCTGTAAGTATGACCCCCAGCATATTTTCGTTTTCAGGATGTCTAGATAATTAACGCAAAAAAAATAAAGAAACAAATTTGGGCCACACGTTTTTTTGCTACGAGCGCTTAAAAAAAAAATTTCCCCCATGTAAACCCTTCTCAACTTTGCTTGTCTGAATATGGAAGAAAAAAGACTGCCGGTTGCGGGTATCGAACCCCGGACCGCGAAAACACTAGTCGGCGTTGCTACTGCCTACGCCACGCCACTCGATGGAAGTTGGATTGCTTACACTAGTACATAACACACTGCTCTCAACGTTGTGCGTTGTTCGGGGTATTCAGTTAGCTTAACCTCCTATAGCCGTCTGAACTCCGGATACACGTCCACAGAAAACGCAGTTTTGAGACTTTCAAGACTTGACGTTGGGAACATCACTATAACCTCCTATAGCCGTCTGAACTTCTTATACACATCCACAGAAAACGTAGTTTTGGGACCCACGTTGGGAACATCACACTGAACAGCCAACATATTAAATCACGTTTCCTCGGCTAACCATGATTTCTAGGCAAACCAAAACATGTTCCATGTGTACATTGGGAATGTCCGATGCAGGAAGTGTATACATTATTTTCTTAACCCTTTAACCCGTGACGCTACGCTCTGTCAAAAACGTGCTTAAATACACTGTGTTTTTGAGGTTTTAATTTTTTATGACTTTATTGTTTTTATACCAGAGGTAGATCTGATAATTGTCTTCTTTGAAGAAAAGCAACGTCTCCCTATGTTTACTGTGGACGACGTCAGTAGGCGTCGCTGCAATTTCAAAGATATAACGGTCAAGTTTCACTTTCACTATCAAGAACGTTTTTTTTTTTTATGTTATAGACAGTACCTTGCTTGTGATTGGCTCTCGTCGTCATCAGCAGTCTTTTGCCGTAAGGACTCTTCTTGTGGTCAATTGGCAAGCTCCAAGTACTACTTTACGTCATGTTTAATATAATTATTTATACTGTCGCCTACCTATAATCGGTTCTTTTAACCGACTGGGTAGACAGTAAATGGAAACGTATTTACAATTTTTTTTTTAAATCAATAATAATTAGTCTCGGGTTAATCTGGAACAGGAAACGGAATGTTGATGTTTAAAAGAAACGTAGCTAACTCTGGAGACTTTTGTAGACCTTATTTTTAGAAGGGTGGGTATCACAGTTTTTTTTTGGATAACAACAGTGGGAAGGGAAGAGGTAAAATATTATTATTATTATATCAAAACGATTAGGTTATCAGTATTAATAGAAGTGGTAAAGAGGAAATACATTCTAGTGGAAATACGTCAGACAAAGTTATGGTTAAACGTGTTTCACTCATGAGAAAACAATTGAAAACCAGTTGTACAGTAAGAAGTTTATTACACTGACTCACATACATATGAACAGTAGCGCATTCATGGATTGTTTTCTTAAGTTTGTTTAACTGGATGTGATAAATCTTCAACAACTTTTTGGTGTACTATGTTCTACTCTTTCCATTTTGTGCTAACTAAAAAAATGAACTCAGTACTTAATGAGTATATTAGTACACAGTAATAATATGAATTACACATATGACAATATAACAACATTTTGTGTGACATTTAGTAGTGGTAATCAAGATTAAAATTAACATAGTTACTCAATATTAATCGACCATGTGGTACATTTCCATACAAAAAAGTTATATTTTTGTTTCAGTTGTTGTGTATGACACGACCCCCAAGATTAATGTTATGTATAACACGAACAGTGTTCTCTATGGTTACTTACACTAGTAAGCCACGGAAACATTTCGTGGGCGCACAATATTCGGTTCTCAATCAGTACCATTATTTTTATGAATTTTATCTGCTGCATCTTCATATTTTCAGAGATAATGTTTCGATTTATGGTAAATCTTCTTTGCAATTTCCATATTGTTTGAATTTATATTTGATAATTTTTACCATAATGAATGAATGAATGAATGAATGAATTGCGTTCAGTTGTGTAGAAGAGCAGAATACGTCAAACCTAGAACGTATTTCACCGCAATAACGTCCATACAAAAATATCTTGAAATAGATTCAAATGCTACTTTTCCAAACAAGAGTTTTAGTAAAATACAACAACGCACGGCAGACTAATACCCCGAGATCTAGAATCTCTTGCTCTGCAATGCTTACATAGTTTGATAAACATATAAGTGGGTGAAATAGTTACTGAATATGAATGTGTGTATTACATTATTAATTCCATTTGTTAGAAACTGAGCACAGTTGGTTATCATGTATTCCTTATGCCTTACACTTTGCTGAATATATACTCACTTATTTAACGGCAGGAAACGTAAATGTGCCATTACATCACGGAGGCTAGGGATATATAGATGAACCACGCTATCTTTTCTCATGCTGTTGACCTCACATCGGAATATCTTTCATGCAAATGTGAACTAGTCGCGAATAGGCAGCCAGCAGCCTACGTTTGAGGGTTTCCAATACCAATACACGGAGACAAGGTTACTAAACTTTTCAACTACATGTCATAATTACTAGAGTAGTTAATGAATTGTTGGTAATTTTGGACTATGCTACTTCTTCAGAGTACGAACAGTTAGCGTGGGCCAACTATGCTTAAAATACAATAATGTGGGACACTTTTTCACTAAATAGGTTTGAACGAAATACGCTTTACATCCGCCATACTTTGCTGTAGTTAGTGTTATCTGCTGACACTACTACAACACGTGTTATGACAATAATAATAATTGGACACTTATGGACGTTTTGATTTTTATCACAGACAACTACAATACATAAACGCAGCCACATATCAACATCAAAACATCATTGAACATGTAGTATGAGAAGGTAAATCGGGACACATTATAATCAAATGTTTCTTGGTACACGGAGAACATTTTACGAACGCCTCGAGAACAAATGTTCACTGCACAACCATAAATAAATCATTAATTAATTAATTAAAAACAAGGTGTTGAAGTGCAAATTGTAAGTCATCATGGTGCAAAGAAAAATGTAAAACTACCTTAAGATGTAAATTGTTTTATATTTTGAATGATACTTAAAAAATGTAGGTTCATTTGGAGTCAATTAAAATAAATACAAGCATCCTTATATTATTAGCTGACATCTTGCAACAATTGAAGTGAGAAAAGAGAAAAATTGATAGGTACTCAAATTGAAGATACATTTATAATTTTGTATTGAGTTGCAAATGGTAAAAAGTAAAAACACCAAACTAAATAATTTGTAAAATAATTTTTATCAATGAGAAACTTGAGCCTGGCCTTGTGGACGTATCTCTTCAATCCTGAGCCTGATTGGCCGACAATGTCACACCAAGCTCATTATCCACGGAAATGAGACGGTGTGAGAGCCGAAAACCTTTATGTCGTTGAAAATGGAAATCAAATTGACCAAGCTATGCCTCCAGTTATTGGGGACTCATTATTTATTATGATCCAAAAATGATTCTGAATGAAATGAAACAAAACAAAATATTATAAATTCGGTGACAGTTTGATAGATCGAGAGTTACAAAACAATAAATTGATTTAAAATAAAGATTAAATTTGCAAATTTCTGCGGCACACCATGCTTCTCCATTGAACACCGGTTGAGCATCACTAATTTAGAATATCCTGTTACTTAGTTAAATTGTTCATGTTTACATTTTCATTATAAGTTGTTCAAAGGAATTATATTTTACTTAGCACATTAAATTATTTTAAAAATGTTTTAAGCTTGTAATTTTAAAAAAGTGAAAGCAACAATTAAAATCATTTCAATTGATTGTTTTATTTTATTTGAAGTTAATTTTAAATAAATTTTAGAGATTTGAATTGAATTTTATTGATCAGTGTTAGAACTTTAGTTATCACTGAAATAACTCCCATTTCTGGCGCGAATTCTAATTTTACTATCTATCCCATGTACGGCCTATGGTGATCATGGAATGAGTGATTTGCGATTTGGATGTCTAAAATGATTAAAACGGTACCTTGCTTATTTATTTATTTATTTATTTATTTAATGTCTATCCTATTCAGTTATAAAAACTGATTTACAAAGGAGGACCTTAAATAAAACTAAGCTATGCAAACAATGAATAGTAATGAAATCATAAATAACAATAACAACAAAAACAAAACAAACTACTGGCTCTCGTCGCTGACAGCAGTCTTGCAGTGCAGGATCCCTTCTAATGGCCGGTTGACAAGCTCCAAGTATGGGCCTAAATTTTAAATAAATAAATTCACATTTAGAGGGCGCTTACGTATACCTGATCCTATTAACTCGATCAGTAGTCTTCTCTCGCTTTTCTCTGCGAGAGAGAGAAAGAAAGAGCTACTGATCGAGTAGCTTGGATCAGGTTCGCGTAAGTGGCAAGAGTCTACCCACTCAGTGTGTTTGTCTGAAGTGTTTCTTATTTCCTAGGGTTTCTTAGCGACGTCGAGTCAAGAGTATGTGCAGGTCCGTATCAAGTATCAACCAATGGCATGCCACAATCTAGTGGTCCTAAAGTTAGGCCAGGCCTAAGTTAAGACTTTTTGTGAACCCGGGTCCTGATAGTATATTTATTGACAAGAAGAAACAAGAAACGATTTTAATTGATGCTGCTGTTCTTTTATGCCACAATGTAGGACAACTTGGCGAGAAAAGATAAACAGATATAAGGAGTTATTTATCTATTGAAATAAAAATACTGTGGATTGTGGAAGCAGAATAATGTAACCGTTGTACCGTTAATTATATCAGCAAATGGTATTGTTTGTGGAAACTCCATGACAGTATTAAAGTAATTGGTCTCCAACGGAACATATACATCGAGATGCAAAAAGCGATAATTTTGAACACATGTAGGGGAGGATAGTACAGACATTTTTTAACTAAAGGTCGGTGCACAATAGCTCGGGAAGGAGCTCCGGTAACGGTAACAGGAAAGTTCGCTTTAATTTAACATTGCCTGGTAACGTTAACGGTAACTGGAGGAAACTCCTTCCCAGGCTATTATGCACCGACCGTAAGAAGAATGAAGACTTCAAGATGATGGTGGTTTTCGTGGTTTCCACCATACGAAGAGCGAATGCTGGGATGAGTAGAAATCGGCCACGACCGTACATAGCATCCACAGTTTGTTTTAGAAAAATAATATGGACAATGATATGTATAATTAATTCTAAGTAGAGTTAAATAAGGTAAACATATGGCAATATTTGACATTTATATCTGTACAATATGTTTACGCCGGTTTTGACCGAGTTTGTATGCATTGCAACAATAAAATACTAATAAAAATAATAATAATCTCCTTCTAACCGACTGAGGTACATCTCTAAAAAGTAGTAGGCCTAAAATAGCTTATTACTAAAGGCCTACCCTGACCAACCAAGGGAACACTACAATTTATCTATGCCACGCTCCTTTTTTTTAACATAAAAGTGGTAACTACATACTACTAAGGGTCAAATGCATAGTCGTTCCTCATGCGCTCCTCAGACTCGCCCAACTACCAATCACAGAGCAGCATTGCCATATGTACTGCTCTGTGATTGGTGGTTGGGCGAGTCTGAGAAAAGGCCGAGTTGAGGAGCACTTTTTTATAATTATCAGATTCTATTCTTTGTATGAATCGATTCTTTGCCTATTTTATCAAATGATTTGATTAATCGATTATTGAAAAATTTTGCCCATCCATACCCCTACCTGGGGAAGGAAAAGTAACATGATCCTTTTTTTGGCAAAGGAACTTTGAGAAAATTAAAAGCGAAGGGTACCTCTACGTCAAAAACCCGACACTTTTAAATATATCTCAAGAATGCTACTCGAAATCGAAAACGAGTCAACGGCGCAATCAAAAATTTGATTCAACAGCGCACCGTGTTTTGGAAGTCCTATAGACGGAATGAAATATTATAACCATTAGCACAGTAATTTTTATTATTAAATCAATAATTAGTAACTAAATTCGTTAGAAATAAAAACCATATAGTATTGATTATAGCCTAGGGCTTACCAAACCACAGTGCGAGCTGTTGATTCAGATAAGTCCATTCTTGAGCTATAATTTAAAAATGTAATTTTTGTGCGATTTTTGACATAAAGGTAGGCCTCTACCCTTCGCTCTTAATACTTTCGGAGAACGTTTTATAACGTTCCTTTTACAGAGTGGTTTATTTTTCTGTTAAGTGCCACTATTTAGTATTTATAAACAAGAAATAAACATAGGATTTGCCGTCATTGTTTTATATTCAAATATTTGGTTCGGTACAACCTGATGTATTATTTCCCATTGTGTTGTGGTTTGCAAGCTGGCCAGGTATTTACTTAACATACTGCAAATTTGGTATTAAATTATACAATTTTCTTCGTTTAAGGATTGTCGGGCAAGTACTCCTAGTCCTTCCTAGTAAAGTCGAAGACTGCAAACGAACGACATTATTTACCAATACATAGTGCAATCACTTAGAAGATGTCATTTTGCTGTCGGATGGCATTCGATGGTCTTACAGGTGTATTGCGGGACTTTCAACTTTCTTTAAAATTTACAAAGGGCTAGGACGAGTGACAAAAGAATGTTTTGATGAATAAAGGCGATGTGACAACTATGTAAGGGAAGGTGACAGACCCACTCATTACGCATGAGCGATTTGGGATCTCTCGTCCGTTTGCGATCTTCGGCTATAATAATGCAAACACAAAATCAATAAATGTATACATGTTTAATTTAAAGCAATACAAATTAAATAAAATTAGTTTTATCTTTTAAAGAGTCTTTATAAAAAGGCATTTGAACTTTTTAAAAGTTCCTCTCTTCTTTCTTCTTTTTATATGCCCACAATTGAAACTTCTCATGTCACCATGTGTTTTCTAGTTTTTTTAGGTTGATGCACTGAATCTTTTTAAAGTTTGCCAAGTATGCCCCCACCTTTCATCATGATGGTGAACAAAACCACCAATGGTAATTCGTTGTTTTCACTCTGTAGTTCACAAGTCCACAACGAGGTAATCTTCATCGGTGAGTGATATAACTCAACCAGGGAAACAACAAAGGCTACCATGAGCTGGGTAAGAACATTATTTTATTGTAAAGGTCAAGATAAAAGTAACAACTCACAACCTTGCCAGATTGCAAGTGACAAAAAAAAACAATTTCAATTCATTATGAGAATTGTTGGACACAGGGAGCAGATATATATAAAAAAAAATTAGAATTGGAAGAACATTTAACACTGATAGTTATGGTACACACAAACCAGCAGGGACTAATTTCAATAAAATAGGAATTACTGTATTGTTTTACGGTGAGTTGCACAAGTAGTATGAAAACTTAGTGCGCTCTATTAAAACTAAATAGGGTTTATCTCTTTGGCAGTTTATATAATAAAAAAGGTGGTTCAGACCTTAGGAGAAAATTTAAATCGTTCAAAGCTAGGAAGCCAATTTTTTCGTGTAGTGATTCATCTAAATTCAAATTTTCGTAAACAGAAGTCGGATACATAAACATGTCTGGCCACCCAGCTCTGGTGATGAGGATACTCGCAATGCACTTTTAGAAATTGTTATAGATTTCAATTGAAACTCACTTCATTGTATTTCTCGGCACTTTCGTGATTTTGCATGTACCAATCACTGTTATGACAAAAATAAATAAATTTTATATCTTGATTCAGAAATGGTGTATTTGGATTTGAAAGTTTCTGATTCACTCCTGCTGAAAAAGAATTGCAACATTGTGTTGCAACACAGTAATTGTTCTAGTAGCACTAACGAATGTTACAATGTAGATGAATTTGTATCAGAAATGCTATTTGATTACAAGCATCATACACTGTAGGTAGAGATAGAGAAAAATGGTAATAATGAAACCAAATAGGTACAGATGAGCTCACATTTAAAGAGCTCTTAACAAAATTGTGGATTACATTTGGGTTCATAAAAGAAGAGAAATATAGTGTACATGCAAAATGGTTCAGTTCTAACAATGTTCTTTTTAGCAAGGTAAAAAGCAGTTCCCTTCAAGTTTGTTTTTGTTAAAAGTGGGCTAGACTGTACAAGTAATGGCAATGAATTACATCAATTAGTGAAGAATAAACTAGTTGAAATCATGCTACAATATTTGCAAAATTGCATCCTATACATAGCGAAGTTTCAAAGAAAATAGTACCTATGTAATCGTAATTGAACTATGTGAAATTACACTTCGCACTGTTTGTAGTCTTTTTTGTAGCAAATTTGTAGAAAAGCTAGGCACATTGTGGGCATCAAAATTTAATGCAATATTTGTTAAGTTTATGCGTTTGAGAACAGCTGATGCAGTCCAATATGACTCGCTGTTTATCAGGGTGCGGCCCGTTTCTTTACATAGACTACCAATCAACTCTGCACGCGTGTGGTGAGATCGAGGTACTCAGTTAGAGATCCTTTCACATCTTGTAAATTCTCAACCCGGGGAATGATAAGCTGTTAAGTATAGGTAGCTTTCAATAGACGTCACGTGGCGGCCATTATGAGGTACACATTGCTTGTTTACATTTGTTCTGTCAATAGAAGACACAATTCGTCGCCCTAGAACCATACTGTTCTAACTCCCATTTATGAAAAAATTGAGTTTATAGTTCCATCGTGTTCTAACTCCATTAATTCAATTTTTAGTAAGAAAAAAATTCCAAATTTCAATTATTCAGATCTTGATTTCCATTTTTGTATTGTTGTTTAATTTTAATATAGTTAATTCATTTTAATTAAGAAAAGTTGAAAATTATCAAATTTAAATAATTTTTAAAATTAACTTACATTATTATGAACACAGGAATTGCAATATAAATCATTGTTGTATAAGATAAAATATATAAGAATTAACACAATATTTTGAAATGCCTTTTCCCAACATTTACATAATGTGGAGTTAGAACAGTATGGTTCTAGGGCGACGACATAGGTTATCCCGGAAATATCACAGTTTCAAGCCGTATAGATTGATGTGTGCAGGTAAAAGTTCAAGAAAATGATAACACATGCAAATGATTGTCTTCAAACAGAGTTTACGCGTTCTTATTTTGTTTCCAGTCATTATACGGAACCTTTGTTTGAAAACAGTTGATGTGTCAGTCAAAGGACATCTGCAATATTGCAACAATGAAGTGTCAGAAGAACGTAAACAAATGTTTACAGAGTACCTCAGTATGGCTACCGTGCGATACCGGAAATGACGTTATTGCAAGCTCCCTATAGCACATTAACACATTTTTCCTCCTTACGGATTGTCCGAGTAGCCTACTAGAATATTATGAAACTCTAAAAATGTGAATAAATTACTCGCACCATTGAGATATTCTGTTTTACTATGTACACAGTTAGATTTTTAATTTTACATAATTAATTAGTCATTTTGTTTTAAGTAATAAATCAAATAAATGTGCAATCTGCCAACGTTTTAGGTGCAACTTTTTTATTTGACTGTTTATTTGTTTATCACAGGCAGATTTGACACCTATAACAGATCAGATTTTTCAAGCACAGAATTATGGCAAATTGAAAAAATAACTCGCCCCACATGTTTCACTTTGTTTGGAGAGCTATTTTGCTCATTTTGCCTAAATAAAAAAGCAACGTTTGGGGTTCAAGTGTGAATTTACAAAAAAAATTGTATCACCATTTTTCATTATCTCACCCAATACAGTACACTTATTACAATTAGGCCTACCACGTTTCTTTAAAAATTTATACATAGGAAGTGTCTGAATTTCGAATTATCGTTGCTAATTCTAAGTCTAGATTTGATATCATCAACAACAGGTGATCTCCGAACACGGATTGGTCATGTACTCAAAACTAGACTCAGAATTAGCAACGATAGACCGAAATTCGGACATGTCCTAAGTTTCAATTTAAGACTGTAGGCCTAGGCTACATATATTTCTCTCAAAACTTTTTGTCTAAAAAACGGCAATAAAAATTAATGAAACCTGCCATGTCATGCTCATACGTACCTACTGCATTCTGGACGGCCAGGTCTGGGAGGTAAGGCGGCCAAGCGACGCAGCCACTAGCAGCACAGGGACATGTCTTGATTGACATCTTGCTAGCCATAACTAGTCTTTCCAGGTAGTGATTTCTCTTTTTGAGATTTTCTTGTCGAGTCTTTGTAGGTCACATTATGCAATGTAGGTCAAGATGTTCGAATCAATCAAGTCAACGTTTCCAGCTCTTTCACAAAACCGTTAATTTTCTCTCTTTTAATAATGCTTTGTTTCATTCTTTCTGGCTTTTCCATTTTATCTTGTGCAGTTTGTATAAATATATTTAAAAGTGATTTATGCATGTAGCAGTTATGTATCCCATCCATGTAAGAAAATATTATCAATACTCATCCATTTGTAGATACACGTTAATGAACGGCCACGCTCTGTGCGATGCTGCGAAAGATTTCCCTCCTTAGCGAACCTTTCCCGTATCACGGCAGCTTCATACAAGCATAATAAATACAGTTCCCAAAATTGTTAAAATTTCTTCAGAAAAGGCATTCGTTCACTCGTCGAATTTTTTACTGAATGTTTTCATAGGTCCATACTAGAAAATCTAACCAATGTGGTTTCATAGTTTGTTAGCACTATTTCAAGATTTGCAAACACATACTGCACCAGATCTAACAAATTTAATTTCTAAGAAATAACACATCTCTATCACAAGCTACCTATTCCATGATGGTTATAAATCATCTTTTAACGCACTTCATGTTTTTGTTTAATACATTTCTATTTTCTAGCACATGCAGGAAGAATACAGGCATCTAGCAAAACTGTGCACACAACATACTGATGTATGTCACCTGGTTATCAACAAGATAACATTGCAAATATAAAGGGGGGGGGGGGGGGGGTGCAGAAACATAGACTATTAGGCTAGTTCTACAGTCAACACCTCTATTATGTATGGTCTTGATATGTAATGTAGGTTTTTCGTTTTCTAGCTCTGGATTCAGATCTCTGATTATTTCCTTCCTAGAATATGTTGCTTTTTAAAACTAGGTCTAGGTCTTTATTTATATGTATGGCCTACACATCAAAGCGGTTTGTTATTGACTACATGAGTCATGTACTTTAATCCAGTTGCAGCATATGAATGTGCCCATACTTGCTGTGACCATGCAAGTGTCATGTGCATCCAAGGCAGCTTGAATGCCTTGATTTGCATCCAAAATCAAGCAGAAATGGATACAGTTACACGGTTGTTTCAGTTGCCGCCATTAAAGTGCTGCTCTAGGAGATCAAAAAGGCCAAGTGGTAGAATTTTTGTGTGTCATATTTTGCCGTGTTATTCTTATCAACATGTAAAACATTACTGGGAACAATATAATAGATGCCTTCTATATACGTAGCATGAATTATTTTGCAGCAGCACTTCAATGGCATCAAAATTGAAGATGTCAGCATCCACAAATTTCCTCTAAAACAACCATATAGATATGTTTGTGCATTTTACATAAGCGAGTAGTGACAACAATTTTAAAGAATAATTTCTGCCTAAGTATAAACAAATTATGTAAGATGTGAAATGGGAACCGTACATAAATACAGACTATCACAGTGAATAACAATACATACTAGAATTCAAGGTAAGAGTAATGTGTTATTTCTTAGAAGCATACTAGTGTGAGATCTTCACATTAGTAGCATGCCATTGCAGTTCTAGCCACAGTGCTGAACATGAAACTCGTAGATTCAAGATAGCCATTTCACTAATTTCCTTACTTGAGGTTATCTTGTGTTACCCCCCACCCAAAACCCACTACAGGCGCTGTAACCAACGAAGACCCATATTTTTGAAGACATCTGGAAGCCCTTAGCGATACGTATTTTCAAAACTTGGTAAGAGGTGCAACAACCAAAACAGTTGGTGACCACTGCTGAAGCCTATGCACGCTGACAACTCTTCCCCCATGAAGTTTCAAGGATGTCTATAAATTCGTACTAGTAGTAGGCTAGATGGTCTCGTTAGAAACACGCATACTAAAAAAAAGAAATAAAAAATTAGGAAGGATTGGATTAAGAGGTGTTAGAACATGCTTAAGACTAGACCTTATCAGATACAACATGTGAATCACTGAAAAATGCGTAGACGTGTTTGGATATGTTAAATTATAGTGACCCAATAATGTGACAATCAAGATGTCTGTGCTTGCAGCTCACGTGAACCAACTGTGGAAAAACTTCAAGATGAAAGGCTACACACTACTTGGAGACTATATACTTTACAAGCATACAGTAATTTATTATCACAATGCAAAATTTTATAACTATAGCTAGCATATTGAGAGGTTTTTGAAACATATGGGGATGTCAATTGCATAATTGCCATAATTCTCCTAATGTTTGACGTGAAAAATTTTCCTTCTTTCACTCGTAAATTCAATCATTAGTTTATGGTACATCAAATTGAACTAAATTTTGTATTGATAATTTCGCCTTTTAATTCAATCGTCAGAATGGTTTTGTGAACTTGGGTTGACATTCAATACCGATTGAATTTTGTATCACTCTATGTGCATTTGTATTATTATGCACGAATCTATAAATGTTCAGTTCAATAAAAACACATACAAAACTATAACCTACTATCGGGCACTATAATGTAGGCCAACGTATGATTTTTACAATGAATGACATATGAACATTCTAGGAAATTATGTTGCTATATATAATATAACCCATACTGAAATCCACAGATACCTACGGCAGGCCAACTGTGAAAAATATATTAAATGCCAGCCATAATTTAATAGCTGTATGCTAACTAGGCTACCGGTATGCTTGGTATTAATTTTAAATCTTAAGTGTATTCCCAGTAGAGATTGCAGGGGTAGGCAGGGGTAGACAGTGGTAGAGAAATGCAACTACGTACTGCAACCTCTACGTGGAATACACTATAGAGACAATAAATATAGCTTACAGATTGTTCTACTGTAGCACCAATGTATATTCAAATCGTCAAACAATGCTTTTCAACTTTCAACACAATGTAGGTGTAGTGCAATGGATGCCATGCCATATCCAGGGGACCTAGGCTACAACCTGCTTCTAGGTAAATATCTTAGGTTCCCAAGTTGTCTAGAGATTAAATTTCTATGGATGCCATTTTACTGTGATGCCCAGTTTACCACTGATGGATCAGGACATATACTACATAAACAAGAGAGTGGATATGAGGAATAAGAGAATGCCAAGGCCCAAATCTTGTTTCCTTTAAGTTTGGTATAGTACCGTCCATACCAACATATAAACAACCATGTGTTAACATAATGTACATAATATTAACCTTCAACCGCTATTCAAGTTGCTCCCTAAAATCAGGACAGCATAACATGTAAACAAAGTGTCTATATAGTGCCTAAGTGTTTAGGTACCTAATTCATAACAAAAAGCTATGTTGCTGCACTATACACTTCGTGATAAATTTCAATTAAGTGTGACTAAACTGTATTGGATGGGATGCCATATTTTATAATAAACGTATCGAGTTACCGGTACTCGAATAGTTTTAGCCTAAATCGGAATAAATTGTTGTGACAAACGTAGGCCTAGAGTAACATGAGAATTGAGAACAATGTCTGTTTGAATAAATTCAAGGCTAGAACATAGTGAAGTTACAGACCTACACTATATTTTATCATTAGTGCCATGTGTGGACTAACATAGGTCAACATGCACAAGGAGTTAATGTCTGATCAACCTAGAAGCTAGGCATAAACCAGGTAGGCCTAGATAAAGAACAATTAGATATTGGCAGTGCCAGTTTCCGAGTGAAATAAACCTTTTATTACATCATCTCTCAATAATAATGTACCACACCGGAAAAGTGAAAACGGGGTTCAATTTGGGTTGGAAAGAACTGAACTGAATAATGGAATAAATGTGTCTTGTAGACCTATTTATTATAAGTATTAGGTGGGCCCGGTACAGTAACTTTGTTCAATTTAGGCCTACTTCATTAGGAATAGGCCTAGGCTACAAAGTTAAATTGAAACAAACACTATGAATATTTTATACACTATTTATAGGCCTAGGCATATTTAGTTCATTATGAACTCAAATTGAGCCGCGTTTTCACTTTTTCGATGTGGTGTAGGCCTAGGCCTAGCATTATTTAGACGATTAAAAATCGATAATTCGGGACGGTTTTAATATTGGCCTTAGTCTAATTTTTCCTGTTGAAAGGTAGGCCTCGTCATTGAGGAGAGGCCTACTAGGCCTACATACTTTCAAACTTGAAAGAGACAGCTAGGAGCATTTGAGTGAATCAGTTCTAGGCCTAATAGGCCTTGGTCTAACTGATCCACAAAAGCACCACACTCCTTTATCAAGATTCGGCTCGTGATTTAACATAGTAGGCCCTAGCAGACCAACGTATAGTATGCCTAGGGTATCTATATACCAGGTTCAAAAGCATGTTATGTTTTTACTTGGTTTAAGGAAGCTAACATCAATAAAAAAATGTGTATAAGGTAGGGCAAGGAGGGCCCAGCTGCAGAAGAGAACAAAAGTCAAGTCATTTGACATTGACAATTAGGAGATATTGTTTTACCAAATATTTAAAAATCACGAAAATCCTTTTATTGAGATTAAACAATATTTAAATGAACAGTGGCCTAGGCTAGGCTAATAAAATTACAATGAATATGCATAGGTAGGGTAAATCTAGCTCTAGGCTAGGGCCTAGCTCAAGTTAATGAAACTATTCTACTAAGTACAATTATGATAAAATTGTACAGTTTTATGTGATCAAAATGATTATAGATACACAGAACGCCTCCTGAGTCATGACATAATGGCATGCAGGGCTATAGACAAATAATTAAGTAAGGTATTTAATTCTGTCCTGCACCTTCTAATCTCTGCTCTTGGAGCGGGAACGGGTTTTGGAACGATTGTTGACGGATCGTGACCGGGTACGATCCCTCTCCTTTGACCTGGAGCGATCTTTCGAACGGGAACGGTTCTTCGAACGGCTCCTGCGATCACGGGAACGGCTGCGAGAATATGAGCGAGACTTGCGACCTCGCGAGTGGGAACGACGCCTGCGACGCTTGTAGCAGTCACGAGCATAGTGACCGCATTCTCCACACTCGTAACAACGATCATCTGGATGGAATGGGCGGCCGCGATTCCCGCCTCCTCTTCCACCACCACCTTTGCCATTAGACATCTCGACTCTGACACGGCGGCCACACACCATTCTGCCATCTAAGCCTCTCACGGCATCTTCTGCATCGCGTGGATCTTCAAACTCGACAAACGCAAAACCGGGAGGATTCCTTGCCACCCAAACATCACGGATTGGACCGTAGTACGAGAACGAGTCTTCCAGCGCTTGCCGCGATGCCGCTGAAGCCAAGTCTCCCACATACACTTTGCGATCCGAGGACCTGTACCTCGACATGGTTAAACGCTAATATACAACGTGTTTACTTTGGTGTATTACCTGTAGCTTCTCGCTTTGCATGTATTCCAGTATTTCTTGAAATATCTTGGTATGAAATGGCAATTTTCTCACCGGCGCCGAAGAAAATGCTTGTCTATCAGCTATGCTTAATTGTTTGAGATTAGGAATGATACCAACATGGCAACCGGAAAAATACAGGCACGCAGTTACGACAACTGCTGCGGTTTCGTGGCGCGATCATTTCTGTTGCTGCTCTATTCTTAATTTATTAAGTATAAAAATTTTGTTTGAGATAGAAATTATTTAAATATTTGTATTTATATATAGGGTACAAAGTTTTAATTTTTAACCAAGTTCAAAGTTGATTGCACTCCCGCCCAAGCTACAGCCAGCAGAGACGTTGTCATATCTGCGCTGCGAATCCCGGAAATAAGATGGCTGATCATGAAAACCACAGCCTTGAAAAGTGAACGCAACGGATTGATGAACGTTTTGTAATAGCCCGCGAATTTCAATATTACCATCTCAGATTAAAGAGAGGTGTAACTCAACCAATATGCACTCCAGTTTCCTAGCTGTGATCGAGTTGAGTTACGTTTACCGCGCGAATGTGTAAACGTTAAAAGGAAAATATATCACTTTCGAAATTAATTAACAATTGCCCCCCTGCTTGCGAGTAGGCCTAGCTACCATACTCATTCCCCTCGGTCCAGTTTTGTTGTATATATATATATATATATATATATATATAAATATATATGTATATATAATTGAATTTAAACTTTCGTGGCTAGATGTAATGTTAATAAAATTGAAAACACTTCGGGCTAGGGCTGCCGAAACGTCGGCATATGGCCTACGGTAAGGGACGTGGCGTAATAGCCCGAAGTGTTTTCAATTTTATTAACATATGTATATATATATACCCATTTATAATTATTATGTGTATTCATTTTGAAATAAATTAATTAATACATAAGTTAATTTCAAGTTTAGAACAACTTGTAGTTTTTGTTCTTTTTAAATGCGAGACATGCCTTTCTTTCAAGTAGGCCTTTACTATAAACCCGATGGCCTCTACGAGTGCCAGTGCCAGGTGTGCACAAGTTGTCGCCAGTTGTCGTCTTGGGCCAGTTCCCCAGAAAAAGGGACTTTTGAAAGTTGTTATTTTTGCTTGAAAAGAAACTGATCCGTTTCCGTTCGTTTTCAACAAATGTATCTGACACGTTCCTCAAAAGGAACTTAGTTCCTTTCACGTTCCTTTTAAAATTACACTCAGTTTTTCTAATTATCACTCGCGGACTCACCCGGTCTCCGTCCGCTTCCAGAATCCAATAAGGGGGTGACGTCATTTTCGAAAACATGGGAATTCCCAAGATATTTTTTATACCGATAGAGACGGCTCAGTGCGTACTGCACGAGACTCTAATTAGGGAGGTCGCCGGTTCGATGCCTACCACCGGCAGTCCAGACTGGAGGTTTTATCCGGGGTTTTCCTCAGTTACAATGCGCATTCTGGGATAACAGCCCTTGGACATTCCTTCCCAACTATTCAAAACACCTCAATACCTAGTTAGTCACCCTGAAGAGGACTTGGATTTTCCTTGGGCAGGTTTCCCACGGAAAATTATTATTTCCATGTAAACTTATGACTATAGTGATCACCATAACCCGTAAGATAAGTATGTACACATTCTACCCTCGTAGTTTGTAGTGACTCATGAGTGGTCTTCCAACTGTCGGCTTCTTATAGTGAGAATCTCGTCGGAGCTGGTAGGTACTCAAAAGCCCGACTAGTCTATGGTTGATTTAATTTGCGTTTGATATTTTGTCAGGTTGCGTTTTAGGATTATAGAGCTCGATTGCAAAAGTCACCACTCCTAATTTGTTATAGAGACATAAGAATCTATACAGAACCAAAACTCAAGCTATTTTCTTGCTACAAACACAGTCATACCGGTAGGTTCTATGTATGTTCTATGAGCAGTGGGTGTAGAAGAAGAGCCTATAAAGTAGTAGGCCTATAATACTACTACAACTTGAGTGTTAACCACTGCTTGAGTTAACTATCCCAACCCAATCACCGTGCTGGGGGGGGGGGGGGGGGGGGGGGGGGGCAAGTAACTAGTTGATTGGACTGGCGCGGGCTACACGGGGGCTTCAACAGCCTTAACAGCGATTTGAGCAAGGGAATCATAAGGATAATAGAGCGGCCCTAAAAAGGGTTTTAGACTGCACACACAAAAAACTATTTTAGTATACCAGAAGGCTGATTGCATGAAATAATATTATGATTGTCATGGTAATTTTGTCATAGTATTTTAATTATTAATTTATAAGATAACAATGTCAGTCAAAAATATAAGACATATTAAACTATCCACTAATAAGAATTGTCACAAAACTCCATCTAAAGAACATCTGTCAATGACTATAAGTGACCACTCTTACGGACACAGTACTACACGCGTGCAGGCAGAGGCAGTCTCGTACATTCAAGTAGCCTACACATGGTGAAAGAGATGTTACGTAACCTTGGACATTGGCCTCCTCCATTTCAGCCAAATAAATTATTTTAAGTTGTGATAATTCGTGTAAAGTGCAGCTGTGACAGTGGGTTGTTAACTGGGGGAAAAAAACGAGGAAATTATTGGGGGGAGGGGGCGCAGATTACGATTGTGGGAGCGCAGGCCCCCCCCCCCCCCGCCAAAAAAAAAACCCTAGAGACGCCACTGTACAGCGCAAGTTCATATTTTGAGGTAGTTACTTCATCGAATTGTCATATTTGTGTTTTAAGAGGAACGGTAAAGATGAATGTTTGTTCTAATTGAGTGTAAAGTCCTCCGGCAGCTGGAACTTTGCCCCAGCCCAGACCTTGTGAAACGCGCGCCCCACGAGTCTCGAATGGGGCCTCTTGCTATAAAGACGACTGCAGCTAATCTAAGGTTAACCTTGATCAAGAGCACTGTCAGCACAGAGCTAAGGGAAGCAAAGCCACACAAACAAAACGCCCAAACTCAAACTACAAGTTACAGAAATGTGTCAGAAAATATTGGAAGAAAATGTTCCTTGGCATTAGCACAGATAAGGGATTGTAGACAAATCAGTTGTCTGTGGCATTAGTCATTCATTACCTTTCAATTAGTGCATTAGTGTCCAATTAGTGCACAATTAGTGTAACTTGTGGCTCGTCAGTCGTGTGCGTTTATTAACCCTTCAAATTCGGGTGATCAATGACTCAATGAGTGTTTCGAGCTGGAGTTTCGGTTTATGAGAATAATGAAAGTTATCACTATATGGTAGACCTACCAACATATACAATTAACTTTGGAGCCATTTAGGAACGAGGCACACATCAATAATATGTACTCGTTTATTTAGTTTTATTTACGTAGGTATACATGATTATATCTTTTACAACTTTTTATATACATTGCCCTTAACCGAACCTATAACATTCTTTTTGGCTCAATTAAATACTTAGAATCACGTGCATAGTCTGACCATGGACAACAAACATGGCGACCATTTACGCCAACAATCGTGGACAGCCCATCCCATTAGAGCTATAACTCCATGTTATGACTTAGCAATAGTACATATACTCAAAGTTTTCTATCTCTCTCCTAGTGAACTCACCCTGATTGTGCAAGCTAGCCCACCACATGTGGGAGATGGAAGCAGAGACAATGATTAAGCTTTTAAAAAGTAAAGTCTGTAACTTAGAAAAAAAATTAAAGGAGCAATGTGTGAGTTGTAAAATTAAAATGAAAAAAATTAATGAACATGCTACGACTATAGGCCAACAAAAAATTACACCCGCACTAACTACGGATGTGACTGGTGACCTTGTAGTAGAGGGCGGCAGACAAAATGAAAATGGACATCGTGCCATCAAGATTATCCATCAAGAACAAGGAATGGAGATGGTTGGCAGTACAATACAAGTGCAGTTGTATTACAAGATACGTGTAAGCCTACAGTAACACCCCCATTTCATCATCAAGAAAAAGGAGAAGATGAACTGCAAGAAGAAAAAGGAGAAGATGAACTGCAAGAAAAGAAGCTACAGCTGGACGACAATAAGTATGGACATAGACCTAGTACCGGTACTGATACGCCGATCGCAGAGACAACATTGGAAGCCCAAGACACCGAGGAAGGAAGGAAGGAAAAACACAAAACGCCAAAAGGTAGGAAGATAATTGGAGATTCAATGGTGTTCAATCTGACCAAGGAACTCAGAAGTACTGGTCAGGAATGGCAGGGAAACTGTTACCCTGGGATAAGATCAGACCAGCTTACGAAGATGATTTCACATCAGGAGATCCAAGAAGACGAAGAGCTGGTGATAGTCCATGTGGGGACCAATAATATAAGGGGGTGGGAGAAAAATGGAAATGCACTGTCGGATACATGGGAGCTTATGACGACGCTCAAACACATTTTCCCCTGCGCAACACTAGTCATGACTGGAATTATAAATAGACTGGACATAGCAGTTAGTCATGTGAACAGATTAAATGAAGACATTGAATATGTAGTTCAAGAACTAGGAGGAACATTTGTAGATGTAAACCAGTGGATTTGGAAGGACTGTTTAGGAAGGGATGGACTCCATCTAAATAGAAAAGGAAATGAAGTATTTGCTAAGATTGTAAGAGGGGTTGAACAAACATGGAGAGATACCATAAGACTTCGGCCTAGACCTACAGAAGGTCATGAAAATGTGGCCATAGATATGGCGGGAAACTAAATTGTACAAGTGGCCAAAGTAGAATAGAAAATCTTGTAGTATTAGGTAATTATTATTGTCCTACTAGTCCGAATAATTGCTCAAGTAAACCTGGAGTAGATCCAGGATGTGACAACTTACGGGTTAATACTAGTTCTGATAATAGTAAAGATATAGATATAGGACTAGACAATAATTATTCTTTGTTGTTATATGTAAATATCCAAAGTTTATACCCAAAGAAAGAAGAGGTTGAAAATATGATTATACAATGGAAACCCTGTATGATGGGATTATCGGAAACCCATCTCACTTCTGCCATTGAAGACTGGGAGCTGGAGGTGAATGGCTATAACTTAATTAGAGTAGATTCATCCAGTAGACATACTGGCGGTGTTGCCCTATATATTTTAAAAGATATAACTTACAAGATTATTAGTAAAGTTGTTGTAGAAAAAAAATGGTGGGCATTGACTATCAAAATACTAAATGGATATCTTAACGGTATGACATATTGCTTAACTTATGTGTCACCAAATATGAGGAAAGTAGATGTAATCGAGAGGATGGAGAACATGATAGATATACTGAGAGAAGGGAATGGAAAAATAGTAATAAATGGTGACTTTAACATAGATTTAAGGAAAGAGACTATGTATGCAAAACAAGTCAAAGTACTGTTTAAGCGATTAGGTGTTGTACAAGTTATCAAAGACTTTACTAGAATTGCACAAATAGCCAGTAAGGGTAGTGATAGGAAAATAACGACTAGCACATTGATTGACTATGTAATTACATTCGTTGAAGATAGTGACACGTTTGAAACTGAGGTGTTGGATATTCCTGTGTCAGACCACAGACTGATTAATATTAAGTATGTTAAATCTATTAATCGAGGAGGACTAGGGTACAGGATAAACAAAAAACGAACCATCTCTTTTAGGAATTATAAACAATTATTCCTTTCCACAGAGCATAAGGAATTTTTTGTCAAAGATATCTATGAAAAGAGCTGGCCAAATATTGAAGAGGGTACAAATCTTGATGCAATGCTAGACGAACTAATTTCAAATCTAAATGAATCTGTGGATAAATATACTAGCATAAAAACATTTAAGGTTAAGGAAATACATTCCAGTAACATATGGTTTGATAGTGATATTAAAAAAGCGCAAACTATTCGAAATTACTGGTTTAGAGAAGCAAGAAGGAATAAAAGTATAAGTGCATGGGAGATATATAAAGGTAAAAGAAATGAAGCAACTGCATTAATAAGGAAAAAGAAGAGATCTTACTATGCAGAAAAAATATCTGAATTTAAAAACCAACCAAAAGAGATGTGGAGGATTTTAAAAATGTTATATAAAGGTAAACAAGGGGAAGAAACTAAAGACTTATATTTCAATAACAAAAAAATTTGTGGCAAAGAAATGATTGCTGAAAGTTTCAATAGTTTTTTTATTACCAGTATAAAAGAAATAGTTGATAATATTAATGTAGGCCTAGATATCGGGAGAGCCACACAATTTGTAAAGGTTAACGAGATTGATATGATGAAACAGTTTAAAGAAGTTGAAGTATGTACTGTCGTGAGGGTAATCTCAGATAAATTAAAAGATTCTACTCCATGGCAAGATGGAATTAACCTAAATATAATTAAACTAGCATTAAGTAACATTAAATTTAAATTAACTGATATAATAAATAAATCATTACAGGATGGCGTTTTTCCTAGGATGTTAAAATCAGCAATAATAATTCCTATACCTAAAATAATTAATACGACTGACATAGAAAATTTCCGTCCAATTAATACATTGCATATTTTTGAAAAAGTTTTGGAATATGCTGTCAAGGATCAAATAAATGAATTTATTGTAATAAATAAGATATTGGTGGATGAACAATCAGGATTCCGGGACATGCATGGATGTGAAACGGCCATTCAGTTTGTATTAAATGACATTAAGAAGGAAATGGTAGACAAAAAGTTCACCATAGCAGTGTTCCTAGACTTAAAAAGAGCATTTGAAACGGTAGACCGGGAAATATTAATAAGAAAATTAGAATTATATGGCTTTAAAGGTACAGTGCTTAAATGGATCATATCGTATTTAGAGTTAAGAACACAAAGAGTAAAGTATGGAGATTTCATCTCTGAAGAAAAAGAAAATAAATTTGGTGTCCCTCAAGGATCTGTGTTAGGTCCCTTGTTTTTCTTACTGTACATAAATGATTTGGGAAATGTCCTTAAATATTGTAAAATTTATTTATATGCGGATGACGCTTTAATTGTATGTAGTGGTAGAGACATGATCCAGTTGGTAAAAAATATAAATTTAGATCTGAAAGCAATGGAAATCTGGTTTGGAACAAATAAGATGAAACCAAACGTAAGTAAGACTAAGGCGATGGTAATAGGTACTAAATCAGTTCTCTATAAAGTTGATAAGAACATGATTAGCATAGAAATAAATAATGAAAAGATTGAACTTGTGAATGAATTTCTATACTTGGGTGTAATTTTTGATCAGAATCTAAAATTCAAACTTCATGCAAATTACATTATTGCTAAGATGTCAAGGAAGGTGGGACTATTAAGGAGATTAGGTGGATGTTTAAATACTGAATCAAAAATTAATATTTATCAATCAATCATAGCGCCACATGTTGATTACTGTAGTTCAATATTATTTATGTTGGATAAAAACGAAATTGATAAGATCCAGAAAATCCAAAATAGGGCCATGCGCTGTATTCTAGGAGTTCGGCGTGACACTTCAATAGCTAAAATGTGTGAGGTATTACATTGGCTTAGGATTAAACAACGTATAGTGCTTAATACACTAGTGCTTATTTTTAAGTTAACACATGGACTTGTCCCTGACTATTTAAGTAATCTAGTAATAAGGAATAATGAAATCCATCATTATAATACAAGAAAAAATGCAAATATTTTTGTTAAAAGAAATTCTAATAAAAAAGTAGAGGGAGGTTCATTGTTTGAAAAAGGTATACGTATTTTTAACCGCATACCCCTTGAAATTAGAAAAGGTAGTATAAGTAGTTTTAGAAGAAACTGTTGTAAACTTATTAATGAAGGAAAATTAGTAGCCTTCCCAGGTGAAAGAGTATTTTACTGGGACAAAATTTAGTTTAGTATCTTATATTTTATTTATTTTATTATGTTTCATGGGCTTGTATGTATGTATGTACTATGTATGTATGTATGAAATAATGATGTAATGTAATGATGCAAAATAGCAAGATATGCTATAATAAAGAATACTACTACTACTACAGGCAAGCAAGGTGATGAGTGAAGGTGAACTCAAGGTTGTGTGAAGAGCTGCCAAACATGTAGTTTAGCATAGCAGGCATTTCAAAACCATCCTATACCCTAAGGTTGGATTTATGGAGCAATAGGAGGAAGAGGAAATAAATAAATCCGTAATTTGTGTTGAAACACATAGTAACAAAAGGACAACATTTATTTCAATAACATATTTACATTGCTTTTATTTTGTTTAATTATAACTGAATAATATTGGTCACATATTATGTATGTTGAACACATAAAACATAAACCAACCTAACCTGGTACTAGAAACAATATTAGCGGTAACTAAGATATGTCTGTATCACACTAATAAAAAGTCTAAGAACTAATAATCCTTTGGTAAACACCTCGCATCATACCTAGTCTGGTGAATGAGCTACTGAATTAGAAAACAGGAAGTCCAATGATTATCAGTTGTGATCAGGCAGCACATATGTAATTAAAGATTTAGAGTTACAGTATTTATAGTCTTTGAAATTGTGTTTATTTAATCACAGCATAGAAATATAGATCACGGCAAAATAAATAATAGTAGGTAAAATATTATTTACGCAGCACAGAAATAACATGCCATGTCGTATACTTTGCTTCATTTGGCGCCAATAGACTAGAACAAAGTCTAAAAATAGTAATCACTGATGTCTGTTGCATCTGTTGAAAAGATTGTTTGTTATCACTTGTTGCTACCGGAATGTCTAGTTTGACTTGAGTAGCGTGATATTTGCTGCTAGATGGCGTGAAGAGGGTCAAAGATGATCGAGTCTGGGCTTCCATACCCACTGGATCCATCGCTGGTTAGTGCTTTGTTCCGCTCACAATTCTCGCTTATATTGTTTCCTGCTGGCTGGAAAAAGTTATAAATTAGTTACATGTGTGGCATAATACTATTTTTATTAACTATAATAATTAGGCTGAAGGTGTAGCATACCTCAAAATTAAATTTCATTTAGTAGAAAAATAAAACATCATGTATTCACTTTGTTCATTGCAGGCTAAAAGAAAAACAATATGGTATGAAACAATCTAAAAAAAGTTTTAAATTAAACCATTGCCATTTGCTCAGCTTGCTTCTCAAGGTCAAAACATGACACAGTGCTGAGTAAATAAGTAAACGTTAATCACAGTGACATTTCAGAGAGAAAAGAGTTCTGCCAACCAGTGAGAAGTGCGTGATTCTTGTGTGTATGTATCAAGGCGCAATGGCTTTGGTGTAGGCGCCGGGTTGTGACGAACATTCAAGGAACAGTTACTTGCTTAGGCCCTATGCTACGATTGTTATTATTACGCCCACTACAGACACAGTAAACTATGTTATGTGAAATCAACGTTTTTTATATTGATATTTAGACAATGGTAAATGGTAATAACTCATTCATATAGGCTATTGTGGGTGAATTATGATTATCATTATTGTCACTAACGAAGAATAAGCCAGGATTAACATCCAACTCACTGGAATCACTGTTTATTAGACACACGTCTAATCAGATAGTGGCTTATAGATTCTTATGTATTTAGAGACTGTCAATAGTTTAGTGGTCTTGTTTCATATTATCTACGTCAATCCAGATAGCTGACGATTTTTGACTAAACCCTCTATGTATTCGTGCTCATTATTTTAACATATAAGCTATAAAAATGAGACATGGCAAATTGGTGGGTCAGGGAACATTGATTATTTGAAATAACGTACAAATTGTACTGTCAAATTTAGATTCAAACTAAAAGTCTAATTATTGAACCCAAACATCAGGGTTATTCAACTATCTTTCACATATTGCCTCACTCATAATTTAAGTGTAAGAAATGTGTGCATTCAATCGCTTGAGCTTTAAACCTGCATTGGTTACCTCTCATTGCATTACCGGTACCTCTATAGCGGTAATGAAGTGACCACGTTAACAAGTATGCTGCTGTATAAGCGGGGTTCGATTCCCAACAGAGTCGTTTTACACTTTCTGTACAGTTACACACAATCATACACGCGTTATTTATGAACATTACTTCCATCCGGTCTTGCATGGAAACCAACAAAGTTAGCTATTGGTTCATTTTAATTTATGTGCGATAATATTGATTATATCCCGCCAAAGATGTGATACATCTCTTCAGCATCAATATTGCAAGTATAGTAGCAAGCAACTGTCATCAACGCTAAAAACTATGTATAATTCTTTTTGATCGAAAGATCATTCCTTAAAAATTGATGTTCACAATCTATGTGCCTGTTTCAGAATCAATGTCCCAATGGTGGATGTACCCATCAACGTGTAAATAATTAAATGAAAAAAGAATCTTCTCCGACTTGATTTTATTATATAAAACTAGTCGTGGTATATTGTTAACATTTAGACGAGGTAGGCCTATAGATGTTTCAGGGATATTTTAAGTGTTGTGTAGGGTGTGCTAATGAAGTACCTCGGCTAAAGTGAGATACATTTAAGGATAATATACGTATTGTTTATAAACAGAACATGAAATATCCCAAGTGACTTAGCTACAGGAAGATTCTGTGTAGGGTATGTGTGATAGTTAAGGCACATTGCATGAAATAGCTAAAGTAAATTATGTGTGTTGATAGTTAAGGTATTACCAAGATTGGTGAACAGGAAATATAGTGCTACTATAGCTAAGGTACATTGGTAAGGTTACAACATTGGCTATAATGCAGGAGGCTATGAGATAATGGGTCCAAGTGTAGAACAAAGGATCTGAAGTATCTTTGTGTTTTGTTGGAACCCCTGGTATACTATAATATAATATAACAGAGTCCAAAAAGGATGCTAATAAATACATACATATAGGCAACCCAAGACTACCTTACATATGCTTTCGTCACATCCGGGGTATTCCTAGGCAATCAGCGATCGGTATTTGCGCGCTATTGTCTCGGGTGGTCCGCTGGTTGGCTAGGAATACCCAGGATGTGACGAAAGCATGTGTAAGGTTGTCTTGTGTTGCCTATACAGTATATCATAGTCATTTGGAGGTTGTATTTATTATTGTATTTAGTATGTTAGCCATAGGGAAGTTCTGTGTACGTATTGATAATTCTGGATGATAATTAAATTGAGTAAAACATGTACTGTCTATCTTAGCTATGGGAGGATGCTGTGTGTCTATCAGTCTCTAGCTGTCAAGTATAGTACAGAGTATGTGAAGTACCTTAGCAGTGTGGTTACTCTGTCCAGTCTGTTGATAGGCCAAGGGATGTTGTATTAAATATTTCAGACAACACTGTTGTAAGTATAGCATCCTGCATAATATTTTCAATTTGTTACACTAGTTGACTATAAACACATTGAATACCTCATCAGGATATTATGTAGATAAGGTTATAAACTAATATCAAAGTTCAGTTTTCTCAGTATGGTTTAAAAATGTCTACACAAAAAGAGCTGAGGTTATCCACAACTATAATTGAATAAGAAAACAAGACTAATTTAGCTTTAATTTTTTTTTTTTTAGTTTAAAGTTCTTAAACAGAGTAATATTGTTGCTAGTCATTTAATAAGGGGGTACCATTAAGTGTAAGAAACTGCAGAAATTTAGAAAGTTAATTTAAAAGTTAGTTGTATGAATGTTTGATGGTACCGGTATGTATTTCAACTATGAGTGTGTTGATGCTTAGGGTTCATTGTTTCGCTTGGTACGAGAGCTGTCATTACTCATTAGTGTCTGAGCTGTGAGGGACGATATGTATGGATTATTACTATGTTTAGCACTGGCTGTAGGGAGATTGTGTGTGTTGACAGTATGGGAAAGGTTTGTTAGAGAGAGAAGGGAATGCATGCATTCAGGTGGTGATCTTTGGGGGTCATACCTGCAAATTACCGACTTGCCTTCTTATGTGCGCTAGGCTTGTTGGGTTGTACGCCATGTTTGCAAACACCAGACGCTCCTCGTAGTCGTATTCACACAGGATCTTGTTGTCACACAGGTAGAAGCGGTCCCCAACACAAAACCTGCAACACAGGTCATTGCAATTAAATAAATAAATAAATTCACATTTAGAGTCTACCCACTCAGTAACTAAACTGATTTGCAGTGGGGGACTTTAATTTAAAGTGACTAAACCAACCCTGTAGGCTTCGAACACCATCGACGAGTGAGCGATAACCAATCAAAGGTCGATATTTCAAATACGAAACATGTGAATCAGTGACTGGACAGTGCGAACACCTGCGGACAAATGCCAGAATCAACAAGGCCGATTCAGAACAACTTTGAATTTATTGAGTGCTTCGTTGCTAGGACGGCTCCAAAGTCACCGTTTAATTATTCCTAAGCCAAGAAGTAATGGAATTAATTAATTAATTATGATCAAGTATAGGCATACTAAAATGCATGTAGGCCTATATGTCCATATGATGCTTTGAACGTATCAGAACAGAATACTGATATTTAGGCAAAAGTTTTTAACTTCTAATATGGATTCTATTCTGTCACTTCTTGGGATAGGAAGAAGTAAACGGTGACTATAGAGCCGTCCTAGCAACGAATCACTCAATAAATTCAAAGTTGTTCTGAATCGGCATTGTTTTTTTTCAGGCATCTGTCCGCGGGTGTTTGCACTGTCCAATCAATGATTCATGCATTTCATATTTGAAATATAGATCTTTAATTGGTTATCGCTCACTCGTGGATGGTGTTTGGAGCCTACAGGGTTGGTTTAGTCGCTTTAATAATTATATACAAATTTAAATTAAATCCCTAATCTTAGTTTTTAAGGGTTCTTCAAACGTATCTTTAATTTTAAAATCGTTTCATAGACCGATCGGAAAGAACGATTCTACGAATCTCAAAAATAATATAGGCTATACCAAGGATCCGGCTCGGCTGTGTAACAGTGTTATTAATAATAATAATAATAATAATAAATTATTGTTATTATTAACACTGTTATAAACAGCCGAGCCGGATCCTTGGTATAAATTATTTTCTTAATTCGTAGATTCGTTCTTGCGGATCGGTCTATGAAACGATTTTAAAACTAAAGATATGTTTAAAGTCTATATCTACTATAATAACACTGTTATACACAGCCAAGCTGGATCCTTCGTATATATTATTTTCATTCGTAGATTCGTTCTTAAAGATCGGTCTACGAAACGATTTTAAAACTTAAGATACGTTTGAAGAGCCCTTAAAATACTAAGATTCGGTATCTAAGTTTGGTTAGATACCTATCGTAGTTTTTTTAATGCTCTTCAAACATATCTTTAGTTTTAAAATCGTTACATAGACCGATCGGTTAGAACGAATCTACAAATGAAGAAAATAATATATACCAAGGATCCAGCTCAGCTGTGTGTAACAGTGTTATTAAGAACAATATTAATGTGGATTAGATACCTAATCGTAGTTAGGTTACATTGCTGCTGCCAGGTTGTAGGCCTACCTCTAGTTAATACACACCTGTGGTTACTTTGCTGCCAGGTTGTACCTCTAGTTAATACACACCTGTGGTTACATTGCTGGCAGGCGAAGCACTCCAGATGATAGACATTGGCTTTGGCTCGCATCACCATCTCGAATGCTGGAATAACCTTGTTGCAGGCTGCACAGTAGCCAGTGGTCCCAAACAATCTGAGGCGAAACAGTCAAACCAGCGCATTAAGACATCAATAATTATAATCATTGGTTGATTCTCCCCACTCTGTCTTTAAAATAAGTATTGGCTAAGCCGAAGTAACATTAAAATACAACGTACTGGTACAAGATCAAATAGCTTAAACTACGGTATAGCATCACAATCACTTTTCCTAAATTGAATAAACTTATGTGGGTAGAAAGAAACAACTGAAAGTTGGACCTCACCAACTGCATTAAATGCTTTAGGTGACCAGACAGAATAATATGAAGGTGTAACCTTCGGCTTAGGTAATCATCATATGCATACTTCAGTAATGAATCACAGTCTAAAATCAAGATATTAATTTCCAGTTACAAGTATGACGAATGGGTTGGTTTGGTTCCTACCTAACATCAACCTGTAGCAATCCCTTACTTCACGTGCGCTGAGACTACCTTACAGATGCTTTCATCATAGATGAGTGGTTCGTCGTGGCCAATCAGCGATCGGTATCAGCAGTCAGAGCAGTCAGAGCAGTCAGAGTAATCAGAGCAGTCAGAGTAGTCAGAGCTGTCAGAGTAGTCAGAGCAGTCAGAGCAGTCAGAGCTGTCAGAGCTGTCAGAGTAGTAAGAGCAGTCAGAGCAGTCAGAGTACTCAGAGCTGTCAGAGTAGTCAGAGCAGTCAGAGCTGTAAGAGTAGTAAGAGCAGTCAGAGTAGTCAGAGCTGTCAGAGTAGTCAGAGCTGTCAGAGTAGTAAGAGCTTGCCACTTGATGGCTACAAATCATTCATCACTGACAAAAGCATCTGTACGGTTGTCTCCGAACATGTTTACACCATTATATAGCACGTCCTGTCAACTTCAATACTGATACGTGTGAAACACAAGGAATGAAAAGAAGCTTGAGATTTCAATGTTGATACCTGACACAAGGTTTAGTTTGGGGGGAGTGAACCTGTCCACACTCTACATGTAAGTGTTCTTATCGCAGCACCAACCAGAGAGCGATGAGGCACTGTGACACAAACAACGCACGCTAATCACATCCTCACCGTAGATAATCTCTCTTGCAGAGAATCAGGTTCGCTTTCGTGTAGAGTGTCGAGCCGACCTCTCCTAGTCGACAGTCACAGCAGCCACACTTGAGACAGTCCTCGTGCCAGAACAAGTCCAGGGCCTGGAACAAGACACAGTAAAGTGTGAGAAGACAGCCACACTTGAGACAGTCCTCGTGCCAGAACAAGTCCAGGGCCTGGAACAAGACACAGTACAGTGTGAGAAGACAGCCACACTTGAGACAGTCCTCGTGCCAGAACAAGTCCAGCGCCTGGAACAAGACACAGTTCAGTGTGAGAAGACAGCCGCACTTGAGACAGTCCTCGTGCCAGAACAAGTCCAGTGCCTGGAACAAGACACAGTACAGTGTGAGAAGACAGCCACACTTGAGACAGTCCTCGTGCCAGAACAAGTCCAGCGCCTGGAACAAGACACAGTACAGTGTGAGAAGACAGTCCTCGTGCCAGAACAAGACGCACAGATAGAGGTCACTACGCACCTCTAACACGTGGTCGCTACGCACCTTCAGCAGGTATCTCTCCGTGATCCTCTTGCCGCAGCCAGCGCACTCCCTGGGTCCGCCCCCGCCCCCCGCCCCCGCCCCCGTGTTGGCAGCCGTAGCGACGCGTCCAGAGCTGACGAGCCCGTCCGCACCCGTCACTGGATCTGAAACAAACACCAATATGATCAGACTTACACGTCATGTGTTGACCCGCAGGAGTGGGCCACGTGCTGTTGTTGCAACAAACACCAATATGATCAGACTTACACGTCCCGCAGGAGTGGGCCACGTGCTGTTGTAACAACAAACACCAATATGATCAGACTTACACGTCCCGCAGAAGTGGGCCACGTGCTGTTGTAACAACAAACACCAATATGATCAGACTTACACGTCCCGCAGGAGTGGGCCACGTGCTGTTGTAACAACAAACACCAATATGATCAGACTTACACGTCCCGCAGGAGTGGGCCACGTGCTGTTGTAACAACAAACACGGCGTCGGTTTACAATCAAACTATGACTGTTGATTATTGGCGACCGCGGTAAAACAAGCACGCTAATATATTTAATTAAATTTGATTGGGTGGGAATGGTATTTGAATTCGTTCAGCACATTAAAATTACCTCAAAGCTATACGGGCGGCATTTAATTATCATTTGGTTTATGGCAATTTGCTGAGCAAATCAACCAAACTCACAAATTAAAACGTGACGGCATAATGTTTGCAGCCCGCGCCCGTAAATACTAAACAGTAATCACCAACCACCAATTTAGTAATGAATATTGGGTTCTCTCAGTAAAAGAATAATCATATGGCAAAGGTTAATAACATATTTTGTTAATTTGATCACGTATAGCCCTACACTGTACAGTTGTTTGGCTGTTCGAGACTCATACTTAGATCCACTGAATGTAATACAAAAACACATTATTAAACTTATGACATTTAAACCACGAAGATTTTGTTCAGAAACGCTATACTCAGAGACCGATATTCTTGACATTAGACAAATTTACATGCAGGCACTTATAACGCACTACAAGCATCAATGTACAAATACGAAAACCTCAAATTTAAACAATGATGAACATGCTGATATACCTGTATTAACTAGGGGGACAATGAAACGTAAACTAAGTACACTTAGATGTGAGAAAGGCATAGGTCAAAGACATGGATATTTTCTAGGTCGAAAGATGTTTAATTTAGTTCCAGCTCAAATTAAAAGCACTTCATGTAAAACCACATTCAAAATTAAATTAAGAAAATGGATTAAAGACATAGGTCGTGAATTTTGCTCAGATACTGTAAGCAATAAATTAAACTTTAAACTAAGTAGGTCTGTTGATACTTAGTACTTTATTCAAGACTGTTTCTTTTCATATACAATTCGAGAAAGAATTAACTTACTACTTATTTCCTCTGTTCTCTTATTTCATATAAAAATTTAAAAAAAAGTTCTTTGATATGCTGCAAATGTTGCTAGTTAATGTGTTGCTATTTGTGTTGCTGTGTGTTTCTAGTTCCTATATGTTTTTAGTCAATAGTTCATACATTTAGCAACCTAATTTAGGGTAAAAAAAATAACAGAAATATTGTAACCTTTATTCATAATTTTCTATTATTCTATGTTTTCTTTTACTTAGTATGTGAATCTAGTGCTATATCGTCAGCTACAATTCATCTTACGTGCACTATGCTATTTCTATTTATTAATGCAATTTCTATGCTATTTCTATCTTGTATTTGTTACGTACCGGTACTACGATTGTATCTACGTGATTAACTCAGCTACAATCCATCGTATTATCTTCTTTATTGACACAGGTTGAATCTTGAGTTTAGAAAACTCTTTACAGATTCCTTAACTTACATTTACAATCAAGAATTGGAATTATGTCTTATATACTAACTTATATACTAACTGAGTACTAATAAATAATGAAAACAAAATTGGAAGAAACATGATAACATACATGATATGGTACATGATAGTACAACATAGAAACGTGTTGATAAAGAGTTGTTTGAGCAAGATATTACATCATTTAGATTACGTATAAATATAATATGAAAAGTAGAATACATACAGAATACTAATAAACAGCACTAGTGATTCCAGGAACATAAAAAAGTAAGATTATAATAACAATGTCAATAGTAGCCTGATTGTACTTATTGTAGAAATAATAAGTGGCAAAGACAAGAAAAGGAGAACATGAAAGAAAAGATGTTTGATTATATTTTAATAACTTGAGGTTATGACTATGAAGCAAAATACCCCTAACATATTATCATAAAGAGAAGGGGAATAAATGAAGCAGGCTTATATAATGACATATGCTAATAATAGCATCATTTCGATACTATGAGGAAAGAACAGACAAAGTAGAGAAGTTAAGTAACACCATTATAATAATATGTAAACAATTAAATAAATAATAAATTTAAATAAACTTGCAAGGTAGATCAATGGAAAAAAAGAAGAAAAAGAAGAAGAACACAAGCCATATGTTAATGGCGAGGAGCTTAGAACAGAGTCTCTAACTTAGTATGTAAATATTCCTTTAAGGCAGCTTTAAATTGGTGCTTCTTCAGTGTTTTCAGAGAGTGCGGTAGATTGTTGTACAGTATTAGGCCGCTGTGCATTATGTTATCCTTGCCTCTTTGAGTGGTATTGATAGTGTGAAGGTGAAGGTAATGCTTGGTTCGAGTATTATGCTTATGATAGTTATGGTTGAATGTGAGGCTCAAGTTAGATATAGTTTCATTAATTATAACATTGTGAATAAAAAGGCAGGTTTGGTACTCATTAATAAGTGGGAAAGGTATGATGTTAGTAGCTTTAAACAAGGTTAGTCTGTGAGTTCTAAAAGGTATGTTAAATATGTTTTTAATGGCTCTGTGTTGAATGGTACTGAGGGGTTTGAGTTTAAGCTTAGGTGATTTAGCCCAGATAATATTTAAGTACTGGAAGTGACTATGTATGTGCGCGTAGTAAATACTCAGCAAGGTGGTTTTATTGATTATTATAGACATCCGTCGAAGTATTCCTGCTATAGAGGATGTTCTTTTGCAGACCTTATCTATTTGGGAATCCCATTTTAAGTTACTCTGAAGGAATATGCCAAGATACTTGACCTGTGAGACTAATTCAATTTTAGATTGATTTACAGTGAGGTTATGATTAATATTGTTTAGGCCTATATCAATATTATTGATATCAAAAATCATGAAATTTGTCTTGGAACAGTTTAAAGATAATTTGTTAGCACTCAGCCAGGTGGACAGTATAATTAAATCTTCCTGCATTAGTTTCAATATTTCTTGTAGATTAGTTCCGAAATAAAACAGGTTTGTATCGTCCGCAAAGGATTGGAGTAGACCCTTTATTCCTGATTGATGCAGATCATTTATATAAATAAGAAATAATAGTGGACCAAGGATTGATCCTTGTGGAACCCCACAAATTATGTTGTCCAACTTGCTCGATGCTCCACCTATAACGGTATATTGTTTCCTGTTATTAAGATAATCTTTGAACCAACTTAGTGCAAGACCACGGATCCCAATTTTATGCTATTTCTATTTATTTATACTATTTCTATGCTATTTCTATCTTTATACTACCTACCTACTATATGCTATTTCTATTTATTTATACTATTTCTATGCTATTTCTATCTTTATACTACCTACCTACTATCCCTTATTATTTTCCTAGCACTAGTTCTACTTATTATCGTATTGTAATTAATTTAGTATAAACATGCAATAAGTCATCTTGTCATATTGATGTTATGTGTAGTTTAAATGTAAATGTGAAAGCTCCCACACACAGGATGCTACATCCTAGGTGGGTATTCTTCTACCTTATCTTTATAACAGTTAACATAAGACCAAACAAGTACATTCATGTGTATTATTTGTGTAAACAAAACTTGTGTTTAAAAAAAAAATGTATGCAAGGTTTAAGAAGAATAATAAAGCAAAATTGAATTGAAATTGAATTGTTGCTGTTGCATGGTTGTAGTCACTTGTGAGTTGTGATTCCCACAGTATCGGAGGTCAGAAAACCATGATCGTTAACAGTATTTCCGTCTCGCTATTCTTTTGTCAAAACCGGTGCTTCATGTCGTAATGTTGCCCGTACATAAGAGTCAAGCAGGGGTACTTTACATAACTTTCGGTTGCCTAATTTTCTTGAAACCAATAAATAATATGCGTAAGTAAATAGTGATCAAGAGTTAAGACAAATAATAACAAACTCGGTAAATGTCGATTCGATTCGATACTAAATTATTTATTGGGTTGCCAATGTCGCGTAATGCCTCGCAAGTTGACCAGTCTCGCACTCGTGTGCGTGTGCGTGTGTGCGTGTGAAAGCGTGTGCGTGTGCAAGCGTATGAGTGCAAGTGTCCAGACGAATGCAGTCTAGCTTATTTCCACAAGTTGATTTAGTTCAGTGTTGCTTAGCATGGCTGGCTCCTGATTATACCATAGAGATATATACTACTTCGTAGTAGTATATATCTCTATGATTATACACACCTCGGCTACCCGACTTACACCAGCTGTTGGTACAGTCTGAGCAAGTCGTGGGATAACGTCATATTAACTCGGAATGTAGATTAGAGTTCCCGCCTAAGTGAAGACTACTGGACTTTACGAAGTAGGCCTAGCTTGTATCAATGCGAAGCTCGATGGGAATCGAACATGTAAGTTCCAGGACCGACAGGGGAACCGTAAAGATAGGCCTCGAGCAGCTCCTTACTCGTCTCCATTAGCCTCCTTGTCAGTTGTCCACCCCTGTGACGTAGATACGCCCCGACAGGGATTCTCTCCTGCAGATGTCGCCAAACTTTCCTCTTCGCTTGACGTGCTGTGGCCGGACGGAGGAGAAGAAGAAGAACTAGACACTAGACAGAGCAGTCTTCAAAACATGCGGCGTACTTGACCCACCTCATCCAGACGCTCATAACACTCGCACATCTCTCCATATATGAATATAAACTATTCATATTTACGGCCTACTTCGTTTCAGAATCATTCCAAGTTATTCTCGTGTATTACACACATCATAGACTGATTTACGACATTGTTTGGCGAGGTACTACTCGCATTGATAGCATTGCAAGTCATCAAGAATCGTCCCTGTCTTTGATTCACCATCATCGGACTTGTGGTGCGACGATTAACTGAGTGAATATTGTTTAGCACGTAAACACAAAACTATAATTTCGCCGGGCGGTAGACAATAGGAAGAAGGGGGGAATGTGGGTAAAGCCGGGGAACATGTTAGGGAAGCCGCACTAACTCCATGGAGACGTTCCACGACGACCGGCTAAGGTTCCACCACACTGGAATGACAGCTGTGCACTTCTCCACTGTCCGCAAGCAACTGTAGTGAGCGCTTGTTCAACAACATGTTTGCTGATAACGCTCGTGACGTGTATTGTAGTGACGTAGCAGAAGTGCGGCTGAGGGATGGGATGGAGGGAAAATTCAAACAGCACTAATATTAAACAAATATATCGCTGCACGGAAGCCGCCACTCAAATCACTCCCGAGAACCTCACTGTTGTTTCACTGGCCAAACTATTCAGTTTTGAAGTATTTTAAGAAGTTACTTTCATAACTATTACATAGTTGGGGTGCCACATGGAACCATACGGCATGGGTTCGAATCCCGGATCAGAAACGCATTAAATCCGATTCTAATTGTATTGTAGTATTAGAAATGCACTAAAAGAAGGAAACATCAAAATACAAAACCAAAATACAAGTTGAACGGTACAGCAAAGCATAGTATGTCCTCTGTGCTTCAATTGCGTTGTCAGTTTGTTTACTGATGATTGTTGGTGCTCTCTAAATACGGCAGCCGAAACGAACGAAACAGCCTAGTTTTCAGCATCTCATGCTTCTGCACGCAATAATGAGATTTTGTCTTTTTAATAGAAGAGTGTAGTTTCTAATTTAAGCCACGCGGTTATTACATTCGAGCGCTTAACGAAGATTAATCTCCCATGACGTCAATAGTATACAGAGAGCCGGAAGTTGTATTAGAAGCGGCTGCGAAATGAGCGTAACAAGAGAGCGCAAACTTTTTAACGAGCAAATTGTGCTTCAGCTTTTTATTAATTAAAAACCCCTCCGCGGTGTGTCCCTGGCTCCCTAGCGGACTACTTTACAGTTCAACTTTTTAAAAGACAAATGAATTGTGCTCGTTAGGCGCTCCACAGTCTGCACTTTTGTTGAAAGGTGATGAAAAGAAATCCTCAATTAAAATAACCCGTTATGTTTATTATGTTTCCAAGATTGTTATTAATGTTGGGATTAAGGGGTTTGGGTGTTTTTGACGAGGGTTCTCTGTGTCTCTTATACAAGTTTAAACTATTTTAATTAAAGGGCATGGTAATTTAACTACACAAATCTTCCGGGATGAGAAGGAAAACGGCGTCTTGCATAAGAATAACGTTAACTAAGAGAAGTAGATATTACTATTTCTACATTATTGCACAAGATTCACTCCCTAAGAGAAATATCAGAGCACAACACATGTGTATTTACAAGATGTCTATCAAGCGCATTGTGTGCCGCAATGAAGAGTCAGTAGAAGGCGATGTGTACTTAAAAATACACCAACCATCGTATTTACATAATATTTCATGAATATTAATATTAGAGTTCCATTTTCGGCAACAAGTTTGGATTACAATGACTAATTGTAAATTTACTATTTCATTGCACGGGATCTATGTCCACCAGTCAGTGACGTCACTAAGGGAGGACCGAGCGGGAATACAACAACCAGTCAGTGAAAGTGTTGCCAATATATGAGAAAGCCACCTACTTTTCCCTACTTTTCCCTACTTTTCTCCTACTCCTACTTTTTCCACGCGTCAAAATATTTCGACCGCTGTAAATCTATTTTTCTAACCCCATAATGCGGTGGGTTGGTTTCCGTGTCCGATGCCGCTTTGCACTTTTCCGTCTGTAGACACACGTAATCCGACTGGATGGATGGAAATCAACATTAGCACTAATGGACAATGTTGCTCCTAGTTTGTTCTTGATAATATGATTAGCTGGACAATGTGTTCGGGCCGGACCCCGCGTATCATCTGAAACGGTTTTAATGGACCCGTATCGCTCAATTAGCTATTCCAATGTGAGCGGCGTTTTATGACAGATTCAAACGCGATGGCATATTCTAGATACTATCGGATTTTGCACACACGAAAAGAATGACTCAAGAGTCAAGAGTAGGTGGCGGTGATGTGAAACATCTAGCCGTGACTTTGACGATTGACACACAGATGCACATATAGTTTAGATGTTTATGAATACACAAACACCTTAAAGAAGCGTTTACACATATTATATTATCAACCATCTAAAAATACAAAATCGCGCGTTAACGTGATATGACACAACACAATCATAAACAAACACAAACACAAACACAAACACAAACACAAACACAAACACAAACACAAACACAAACACAAACACAGACACGAATGCGGGTCACAAAGCAGAATGCGAGAGTTAACGTGAAAACGTTCGCAACACATTTTTTTGTACAGGAAACTCTTTTATTTATTGTTAGAAAAACGTAATCGTATTTTTCATTTCGCTTTAATTACGTAGAACCCTGAATGTGACTGTATAGTATCATTTAAATTGTATTCGTTACTGAAAAAAAAACTCTCTCATAACGGAACATTTCTGCATTTGACAGCCATTCATAATTTACGTGTTTAATTTATTATAGTCGAAAAATATAATAGAATGTACGAACAACTGTGTAGTATTCATAGTCCCATGCAGACAGGCTCAAGTAATTAACTGGAGTTGGCATGTAATATCTCCAACTAATCTAGCATCATTGCAACATACCCCCCTGCCACTCCCACAATGCCGGCCCATTGTTGTGCCAACCCCTTGATCTAGGCAACCAACCTCACCCACACAGCTGCGGCTGACAACGATTATTAACATTCTCGAAAACTTAACATTATGCAATTAGAATTATAATGTATCTTCCCAGCCGCGGTGGTGCAAGAGAGGCCGACATAGCTGCTCGTACTCTCTCGTTGATGTCTTACTACTCTCCAGACTCGGCAAGGAGCAACGCTGCGGGATGAGCGAGCACACATAAGAGAGACCGACATAGCTCGTACTCTCTCGCTGATGTCTTACTACTCTCCAGACTCGGCAAGGAGCAACGCTGCGGGATGAGCGAGCACACATAAGAGAGACCGACATAGCTCGTACTCTCTCGCTGATGTCTTACTACTCTCCAGACTCGGCAAGGAGCAACGCTGCGGGATGAGCGAGCACACATAAGAGAGACCGACATAGCTCGTACTCTCTCGCTGATGTCTTACTACTCTCCAGACTCGGCAAGGAGCAACGCTGCGGGATGAGCGAGCACACATAAGAGAGACCGACATAGCTCGTACTCTCTCGCTGATGTCTTACTACTCTCCAGACTCGGCAAGGAGCAACGCTGCGGGATGAGCGAGCACACATAAGAGAGACCGACATAGCTCGTACTCTCTCGCTGATGTCTTACTACTCTCCAGACTCGGCAAGGAGCAACGCTGCGGGATGAGCGAGCACACATAAGAGATACCGACATAGCTCGTACTCTCTCGTTGATGTCTTACTACTCTCCAGACTCGGCAAGGAGCAACGCTGCGGGATGAGCGAGCACACATAAGAGAGACTGACATAGCTCGTACTCTCTCGCTGATGTCTTACTACTCTCCAGACTCGGCAAGGAGCAACGCTGCGGGATGAGCGAGCACACATAAGAGATACCGACATAGCTCGTACTCTCTCGTTGATGTCTTACTACTCTCCAGACTCGGCAAGGAGCAACGCTGCGGGATGAGCGAGCACACATAAGAGAGACCGACATAGCTCGTACTCTCTCGCTGATGTCTTACTACTCTCCAGACTCGGCAAGGAGCAACGCTGCGGGATGAGCGAGCACACATAAGAGATACCGACATAGCTCGTACTCTCTCGCTGATGTCTTACTACTCTCCAGACTCGGCAAGGAGCAACGCTGCGGGATGAGCGAGCACACATAAGAGAGACTGACATAGCTCGTACTCTCTCGCTGATGTCTTACTACTCTCCAGACTCGGCAAGGAGCAACGCTGCGGGATGAGCGAGCACACATAAGAGATACCGACATAGCTCGTACTCTCTCGCTGATGTCTTACTACTCTCCAGACTCGGCAAGGAGCAACGCTGCGGGATGAGCGAGCACACATAAGAGATACCGACATAGCTCGTACTCTCTCGCTGATGTCTTACTACTCTCCAGACTCGGCAAGGAGCAACGCTGCGGGATGAGCGAGCACACACAAGAGAGACTGACATAGCTCGTACTCTCTCGTTGATGTCTTACTACTCTCCAGACTCGGCAAGGAGCAACGCTGCGGGATGAGCGAGCACACATAAGAGATACCGACATAGCCGCTCGTACTCTCTCGTTGATGTCTTACTTCTCTCCAGACTCGGCAAGGAGCAACGCTGCGGGATGAGCGAGCACACATAAGAGATACCGACATAGCCGCTCGTACTCTCTCGTTGATGTCTTACTACTCTACAGACTCGGCAAGGAGCAACGCTGCGGGATGAGCGAGCACACATAAGAGAGACTGACATAGCTCGTACTCTCTCGTTGATGCCTTACTACTCTCCAGACTCGGCAAGAACGCTGCGGGATGAGCGAGCACACATATTTCACTTTCAAAACGGGGATGGACACATTTTAGTGTTTGGTGTACTTTAAAGCTCGCAACATTCTTCTTGAAGCTTTGTAATGTCTCACAGGGGAGTCTAGGCCCCGAGTAACGGTACAGGATGAGCAAGCAACGACTATTGTAGAAAATGTTACGTTTTCAAAATGGCGAAATGTTGAGTCGGAGCTGCAAATGGAGAGCAAGCTGAATAGAAATACAGCGTGGCGGCCGCAGAATAATAACGATTGATTTACAAACGGTAGAAGTATTGACAACGTTTGTGATCAAAACGTGCATCTCACCACCAACACTAAATACACAACAAAATACAGGAAATTTATATTGCACGATACTTGAAAGTAAATCAAACATAGCCGGCTTATTTTCTTTTCAAGCAAACGCTGATAATGCGTTTTCATCTACATTTACGGAAAAATGAATATATCCAAGCAAAATACAGATTGTGTAATTGAATTTTTTAATTTACTTAAGCTCTCCCCCTCCCCCCCCCCCCCCCCCCGTTAGTGTCACGAAACACTTTAAAACGATTATCTATATAAACAAAATTTTCATTTACGTAAATTGTGCATCTTTTCGCTCAGTTGCCGTAAAATAACGCACATTTGGCCGCTCAAAACGAGGCGTGCTAAAACAATGCTTTGCAATGGTGTAATAACCAATTCTCAATCTGTTGCTCTGTACTATTCCGTTGACGGTAAAACAGTTGGGTTTTAGGACAGTCGAAGAAAAACATATTTTTAACTTTTCTTGGATAGTCATTCTATTGCAAATTACATTATTCTTATTAAATAAATAAATCCTACATTGTTATGTTCGGACCCCATAAACCTCAGACTCATGAAGAAGCGCGGACCCAAATGGCATCCAACCATCGCGCGCATGAAATGATGGCAATAGCGCCAACTCTCGAAGCAATTTATCCTGCCTAATGGTGACTCGGTTATCTTTACCAATTATACAATCAAAGGGTGGCTCTTGTGGGGTCCGCAGCCTATAGGCGATGCTATCGACGCATGAAATATTAGACGTTCGGGCGAGAGATCTTATCAGAGGACGAAGCCAGCCGGAGAATGGCCGACCAATGTTAATGCTTCAAATTTGCAATATCGATATTTTATGTTGGTGTAATCAGGTTCTCTGGTTTCAATTAAGTAGTCTCGTGGTTGCTATAGTAATTATGATGAGAGTATTAGAGTGTTGGGTGGGGGTGGGGGAGGGAGAGGGGAAGGGGGGTAGCTCTGTCTTCGTCTACCATTAGCCAGACTGAATTGTGAATCTAAAGCTTTCTACTCAACTACTATCCCGTCCTCATCTAGATTAAAGTTAAGTGCTGTGCCTGTGCTTTAGCCGGCGTGTCGCGAAATTCAGGCCCCCGACTCACAACGAGGAGCAGATCATTCCAATAAGGAAGGCCTAAACGAAGAGCAAGCGCGAGGAACTTATAATAGTAAAAGTTTGTCCGCTGGCAACGAGTTAATCAAGTTATCACGCGCAGCCAATCAAACACTTTGTTTTATTACGCGCGTTGCGATGCGGTGTTGCCTATACAGCAGGCGAGCACAAACTAAAGCCGTCTTATTTCCCGACTGACTTCATGGAAACAGTAATTTCGGTTGATTGGCCTTTTGTGTGGTGAGTTTAATGTACGCCAGCTTTCGAGGATGATGGGAATAATTGCCAACAGGGGTTTGCTACAATTTCCATTTGCATAATGGAAGAACAACAATGCATTTTGTATTAAGCATGAAGAGCGGAGATTTAATGGCGAGGAAGGGTGAGGGGGAGGGGTAACTCATTACCTAGTCATGACATCTAGAATTTCAGACCAAGTGGTAACCAAGGGAATTAGGCTTTACATACTCTCTCCTCGCCCCCTTCGTTTGAAATAATTCGTACGTTATTAGTTTCAAGTGGTTTATGAAAGGATTGTGTAAATAGTGGATATTTATTCAACAATTTAATGAATTGTGCTCGAGGCTGGGTTCGAACTCTGGTCCCACAGGCATTCAACCAGCTCGGAGGTAAACAATTTCCTAATTGCCAATTGCCGTATTTAAATGATTCCATTGCGTGAATCGTGCGTTTCAAAATCGAGTAAAACGGGTAGTCTGTTCCCTAAGATACGACACAACTAGACCTCTGAGTGAAACGGATAGTCTGCTCAAAAGATAATGACAAAGTATACTTCAAAGTAAAACAGTTCTAATAAGATCTCGGGCTAAAACGGATAGTCTGGTATCTAGCATGGTAAAAGTAGACCTCCGGACGTCACAAACGCTGGTAGAGGGTTCAGTTCGATGACGGGGCATGGCCACTCGGAGCGTTCTGGCACTGACATCAGAAGTCAAGGCATTCACACAGATATACATGAAAATAAAAAATTTGTATTTATTGTCAACCCACTACTAGAACTGATTTTCAAAGCGGGGATATAAACCATTTATTAAGACTGCTTCTTAGCTAAGATGGCTCCACTAAAGTCCACATACATCCAAGTATCACAGCAAAGTCAATTTCTCAAATTAAAATCCCAGACTGAAACGGAAATCAAACACTGGGTCTTCTGCATTGGAAGCAGGAATAAGCTCACTAGACAAACTAGTCATACAAACAGATAAAAAAAACTCCTTGCTTTGCTTTACTTGTTCTGAATCCAAAACTTAAAGATGAAAATACAAGATAGCTTTGAGTTATTTTATTTCAACCATACAGCAATCGACGACTGGACTTTTAAATTAAAACTCTTATCAAGATTATGACAGCCAATCAACTCATAATTATCTAAAGGGGTTTGTTTTTTTAAGCTTTTTCAAAAATTAACTTTTCTATTGGATTGTAATAAAAAGCTAGAGATACTATGGTAGTTGGGGGAGGGGGGGGGGGGGGGGGGGGGGAGAGGACTAGAAAGAAAGTACAGCTCGATAAATTTGACTTCTAAATTGTTCTATAGTTGGCAGACTGTTCATAAATAACTGTGTGTCAAAAAAGCAAATTTGAAAAGGCGTTCGATTAAAAATCGATTAATCGGAATCTTAAATGTGTCACAATAATTGAGGGTATTTTTGAACGAACCGACCAGCTTCGCGTTGTTCTTACGACCGGTATTTCACAACGTAAAACACATTTCTCTGCAAATGCAACATGGCCGAGACAGTAAAACTTTGAGAAGAATAAAATGGAAACTCCAAGTAAAGCAAGACCACACTCACAAAACTAACTTTTCTGCAAAATGTTGTCTAATTGCAATCTGAAAGTTTCGGTAGGCTTGTGTACAAGGAATGAGAGCTACGCATGTGCGTGCATAGATACCCAGCCAGCCTGCATTCAGATTGCACATGATGCTATGTCTGTCTGTCTGTCTGTCTGTCTGTCTGTCTGTCTTCTGCTAACATACACAACACACACAAAGGTTAACATAGTCCAAATGAAGGCACCATTATGTGTGAATATTACTGCAAAACAATCTGAACAAATAATAAGCGTTCATTTATATTGGAATTGCAAGTCTTTCAATTTTTCTTTGCCAATCATGTCTACAACTTTAGATATATTATGTGTATTCTTTCCGAGAGGGTAAACCTCTTCCTCTACCAAGAGTGCCATGAACAGTAACATGTACACCATTAAATGGACACAATTAAGTGCCATGGACACCATAAGGTGTCATGGACACCATTAAGTACCATGGACACCATTAAGTGTCATGGACACAATTAAGTGCCATGGACACCATTAAGTGCCATGGACACCAGTAAGTGCAATGGACACCAGTAAGTGCAATGGGCACCATTAAGTGCCATGTCACACCATTAAGTGCCATGTCACACCATTAATTGCCATGTACACCAGTAAGTACCATGGACACCATTTAGTGCCATGTCACACCATTAAGTGCCATGGACACCAGTAAGTGCAATGAGCACCATTAAGTGCCATGTGCACTAGTCTATGAGAATCCTCGAAGCGGCCTCGAAATACAATATCGAGCATAAAAGTGTCCTATAGAAATAATTGAAACAATATTTCCGGCAGAAAAGAGTTTGACGAAGCCTCGCAGCGCTTGTGTTTGACAGACGAATATGGAAATGTCAGCCGTTGTCATCAATATATTGAAGAGAAGATGCCATTTTGTTATACAGAAACAATATTTACTAGAAAATGTCGAGATAGCACTCAAAGAAGTGACACTTTCTTTAGAGATAACGAAACATTTGTTTGTATGGTTGAATGGTTTGGCAATGGCTTATAACTTAGAAGCCGGGGCAGTTATTAATGGTCTGTGCAAGTATCTAGTATAGGGGCGACTTGGTAGCTGGACTGAAGGTAGCTTGCGAGGCCTAGTTGTAACGGTAATATTACTAATTACATGCAAAGCCACGAAATTGGAAACACGCTGGTAAAGTTTCCACTAAAATGTTCCTCGTAGTTTTAAGAGGTAGAAGTTTCAAGTTAATCACAAAGTCTTTAGAGTCATTAAAGTGCCTTGACCTTTTTACATTTCATTAGTTTTGAGTTACATTAAAAACAGTACCAAACCTAGAAGATACTGTAGACTTTATGTGAACCACAACGGCGGTCAGGTGTGTTTACCGTATTCAACATAAGTAACGCATGTCACTCACATCTCCTGCAATTGGTACCTTTGCTCCTCAGGTGTTACTGTGCATGTTTAATATATTATGTACTACATTAAAACGGCGAACATTTTCACTGGTCAAGTGGTCAGTACGGAGAGTTCGTCCTCGCCTTTGAATACTTTTCTATTTTACTTCACGAGATTAACAACAATAAAGCTGCTTCACAAATCCGAACTGATAAATCGTTTATCAGCAATCGTATCAAACGATTGTTGATTTACTTTTGACTCTTTTTCCACATCAATCAGTACTTTGGACATTGAGTGAGAAGGTATTTCTCACTCAACGCTACAAGCTCACTCACTGCATGTTGTGCACAATTTACTCACCGGATAACTAAAGGATTTCTATCGTTTTCCAATCGAGCTTTTCTCTCTAATACGCTAATTATCCAGACCATTACAACTTTCTTCAGCTCAAGTAATTTTTTTCTCGTGTGTAATTTAATTGGGTTTTGAAACTGTCTACAAGCTTTTGATGCTGGCTGTACCCAATCGAGTGGCTCATTAGTTTTTGTATTTTACTTCCCACTGTTTATTTGTGCACCAGTCAATTATACAATGGATTCAAACGATGAAAGAGTTTCACAATATAATAATAATAAACTAAAACTCGGTTCACATTAAATATAACCGAGTTGGAGCTAATTATTAACTTGTTCAGCCAAAAGCCATTCAACCGTGGAGAAAAAACAACAAAACGTATTCAATTAGCGAACAAGTACACCCCTCGCTCAACATTAATTAGCATACAACTTTTTAAAGTGTTCACTTCGTTAAGTACACTTTTTAATTGACAAAACTTGTAGCCTTTTAATTACTTGCCAGATACGGCCCGGTTTTCTTTATGTGCTTCTTAGTACTACCTTTACCTTTAATTATACGAGTGCTGCAAACAGAAAACTTTCCATCGCTATAGAAGTGAGTTAACGCGGGCTCCAGCGCGAGCATAGATTACATAGCATGCGCTTGTAGGAATAACATGCATCCCTAATTATTGGAAATTATGCAATTTGAACACAACGAAAATAGACACAATAACATATCTGAACTTGAATGTAGTTACATATACACATACCGTTGAGGTAAACCTTGTATGTTTGACACAATTACATATCTGAACTTGAATGTAGTTACATACACATACCTTTGAGGTAAACCTTGTATGTTTGACACAATTACATATCTGAACTTGAATGTAGTTACATACACATACCGTTGAGGTAAACCTTGTATGTTTGACACAATTACATATCTGAACTTGAATGTAGTTACATACACATACCTTTGAGGTAAACCTTGCATGTTTGACACAATTACATATCTGAACTTGAATGTAGTTACATACACATACCGTTGAGGTAAACCTTGTATGTTTGACACAATTACATATCTGAACTTGAATGTAGCTACATACACATACCATTGAGGTAAACCTTGTATGTTTGACACAATTACATATCTGAACTTGAATGTAGTTACATACACATACCGTTGAGGTAAACCTTGTATGTTTCTGAACTTGAATATAGTTACATACACATACCGTTGAGGTAAACCTTGTATGTTTCTGAACTTGAATGTAGTTACATTACATACACATACCGTTGAGGTAAACATTGTATGTTTCTGAACTTGAATGTAGTTACATTACATACACATACCGTTGAGGTAAACATTGTATGTTTCTGAACTTGAATGTAGTTATACATACACATACCGTTGAGGTAAACCTTGTATGTTTCTGAACTTGAATGTAGTTATACATACACATACCGTTGAGGTAAACCTTGTATGTTTCTGAACTTGAATATAGTTACATACACATACCGTTGAGGTAAACCTTGTATGTTTCTGAACTTGAATGTAGTTACATTACATACACATACCGTTGAGGTAAACATTGTATGTTTCTGAACTTGAATGTAGTTACATTACATACACATACCGTTGAGGTAAACATTGTATGTTTCTGAACTTGAATGTAGTTACATTACATACACATACCGTTGAGGTAAACATTGTATGTTTCTGAACTTGAATGTAGTTACATTACATACACATACCGTTGAGGTAAACATTGTAAGTTTCTGAACTTGAATGTAGTTACATTACATACACATACCGTTGAGGTAAACATTGTATGTTTCTGAACTTGAATGTAGTTACATTACATACACATACCGTTGAGGTAAACTGTACACGAAAATATAAATAAATACATTTCGACACAAAGTTTCTCTAGTCAAGAATTTATTAATGAACCACGGTCGGTTGCTGGTTGTCTTACACCTTTACTTATAATACATAAAAACGCACATTAATAAAATGAAATGTTGAAATGAATGAGCAAATAATATATAAGAAACAACAAACACAAAACACACTTGACAAACGTAGAAGAATGGTGCAAAGAGGTTGTCTTAGACCGGATGAATGGCGTGACGAACTACATCGTGTTAGAGTTTCACGCGCACTGAATGACCACTGAGGGTGGGTGAAGCCAAAACTTGGACGGGAATGCCGCCGCAAGCCAGGCCCAACCTCAAAACATCTGTACCTTTCAAACTGAGCATGCTTACACCCTCTAGCGAGAGAGGGTGCAAGTAGAAGACAAATCAAATAAAAACATACAAAATGACAATTTAAAAATGTGACAAAAACAATGTTGATTAAAATTACTGTTGTAAAGAAAAACTAAAATAACTAAATACTACAATAATGTTCGACGTAACATACCGGCCCCCTTGAAAGGCCAAGGTCTTTCAACAATTAACACGGTGGTAGTACGCACACCTTTGTTATGGGCCGTTTAAAGGTTCCATGAACTGTTCGCACTGACACTACCCACACAATATTGTCGCGTCCCTTATGAGTGTCCACGATTACACCGAGACGCCACTGTAATGGAGGAACGTTGTCTCCTGTTGCTGCACCTGCTGCCACCTGGTCAACCTAATAACATTTGTGTCACAAAAGTCAACGGAAGGGATTTGGGTTAAAGGTTCTCTAATCAGGAAATGTCCGGGGGTGAGGTAGCTAACGTCATGAGGATCGTTAGTGATGCTACAGAGGGGACGGGAGTTTATACAGGCTTCGACTTGACTGAGTAAGGTGGTCCGGCATGCAACAATTTGATGTGTTCGTTCTTCAAGACAAGATTTGTGAAGTGATCTGTTGGTAAGATTATCTGATGAATAGCATCATATTGGAGTGATGACTTTTGGAGTCGACCGCCAACTCGTAGTAGCCCATGCTGATCAACGAATGGAGTCAGGCTCTTCAAATTACTTTTTGGTGAGATTGTTTGATGTTTTGATAGAGTAGCCAATTCATTATGAAATGAGATAGACTGTACCAGCTTGACACATGTCAAGAGGCTATCTTCCATCTCCTTGAATGTGAGAGATGACAGATGTCGTTCTTCTTTCTTCAATCTTGCATTGTTAATGAATCTTCTACAATAGGCAGTGACTCTCACCAGGGTGCTTAGCTTAGAGTACCTTTGGGTCCAGTCCTCTGGCGCAGTTTTAGTTGCAACAAGTGCTGTTCTTGCTTCTAAACTGTCAGAAGGAGGAACGTGGATATCCAATATGGGCCACGAAGATTGTTCTCGAATTACCCATTCAGGTCCGTGCCACCAAAGGTCGCATGCCTTGAGAGTGTTAGCTCCAACGCCTCTGGACACGAGATCTGCCGGATTACATGCCGTCGGAACATGTTTCCATCGTGCGCTAGTGGTGAGCTCCTGGATGATAGCAACACGGTTTCCTACAAAGGTCTTCCACCTAGATGAACTGCCTGAAAGCCAGTACAATACCAGTGTGGAGTCTGTCCACAAGATAGTATCGCTGATTGGTAAGTTGAGTGCAGGGATTGCCTTGTCACACAATTGGGCTAAAGGGAGAGCCCCGCATAACTCTAATCTAGGTAGAGTAGTTCGTTTGACAGGTGCCACTTTCGATTTGGAACACAACAGGTTGCATACAATTTGACCTGTGGCATAAGTAGCACGTATATAAAGACATGCACCATAAGCTCTTTCGCTACTGTCGCAAAAACCATGGATTTGTACATCCACGGGCGTTATGGATACATTGTGTGGTAGCCTATTGGCTGTGCAAGGCGTAATGCTAGCCGAGGACATGGTGGCTACATCACCGCGCAGTGCATTCCGAGGTATTTTGATATCGCTGATCAAAGGAAGTTCCTTGCATAAGCGTATCCATTCTGTTTGCAGTGTTGCTGCAAGTGGCTCGTCCCATCCAATCTGTTCTTGCCAGAGGTTTTGCAAGAATATTTTACATCTAATGACAATGGGACTGACGAGACCTAGAGGATCGAATATTGACGCAACAGTGGACAATACTCTTCTCTTTGTAGCCTTCGCTATCACATTGGTATGACTAGAATGTTCAATTAAAAGACCGAAACTGTAAGTTTTCAAGTGGAATTGGTCTGCCTTTGGATCCCATAGCAATCCGAGGGTACTAACGTTTTCCTCATTGTCTAATGATAGAAGCCCTTTGTTTTCTCGTAGTTCTTCTGGGATTATTTCAAGTAGTGCGGTCGCATTCGAGGACCATTTACGTAGAGGAAATCCTGCTTTCTTGAGTGAGATGGAAACCTCATTGTAGATGTGTTTAGCCTCTTCAACGGTGGAGCAGCCAGTTAACAAGTCATCTACATAGAAATCTTCTTTGATGATTCTGGAAGTCCTTGGAGCACTTACTTCGTTGTCAACGCCGACCTGGTGCAGACATCTTGTCGCAAGATATGGCGCACATGTCGTTCCGTAAGTGACTGTTGTTAGCTTGAATGTCTTAACTTCTTCTTTGGGTGATTCACGCCAAAGAATTCGTTGCAAATTTTGGTCATCAGGATGAACCAAGATTTGCCTGTACATTTTTTCAATGTCCGCCACGATTGCAATGTTGTGTGTGCGGAATCGTAGCACAATTGAGTACAAATCTTGTTGGATGGTAGGTCCGGTATGAAGTATGTCATTTAATGACACGCCGCTTGGTGATTTGGCGCTTGCATCGAACACTACTCGAGTCGACGTAGTGCTAGATGTTTTGAATACTGGATGATGCGGCAAATAAAAGGAATGACCATTTTCTGCGGTATCTACATCTACTTGTTCCATGTGGTTCATGGTTTGATACTCATCCATGAAGCTGTGATATTGAGCCTCTAGTTGACGGTTGTTTTTCAGACGCCCTTCAGTTTGAGAGAGCCGCCGCCTTGCAATGAATTCAGAATTCCCAAGTACCTTGGGGTCAACCTTCGTGGGAAGTTTGACAATAAACCTGCCATCTGTATGTCGAGTCGTGTGCTCGGAAAAGTGTGTTTCGCACTGTTGTTGTTCCGGTGACAAAACTGGTTTCTCATGGCCTATAGATTCGATTTCCCAAAAGCGTTGTACTTGAGTTTCTAGTGAAGTATTACTGCGCACAAAGTGAACGTGCTGCGGCGATTTAGTTGGCAACATAGCAGGTGTTTTGCCAGCAATCGTCCAGCCAAGCTCAGTGTCTTGTAGGATTGGGTAGTTGCCCGGTTTCGTGAGCTTTTCAGGTCGCAAAATTTCATAAAAGACGTGTGCTCCTATAAGCAAGTCAATGGACCCAGGTTGATTGAAGTATTCGTCAGCCAAGAGCATGTCTTTGGGAATTCCCCAACTGTCAGAGTTTAGGAATTCAGCAGGCATTGTACCTGTTATGCGAGGAAGTACTGCACAGTCAATGGTGGTTGTGTAATTACTCACCCTTGACTTGAGGTTAAGTGAGACAGTGTGTGTCGTTTCGGCATTAACCTCATTGATGCCTTGTATTGGCACATGCTGTTTTGACTTCTTCAGCTGTAGTTTTTGAACTAATGCTTCAGTAACAAAGTTGATCTGGGATGCAGAATCAAGCAGTGCTCTGCAATGGATGTATTGTCCATGTTTGTTCTTTACTGTAACTACTGCTGTGCCTAGTAAGACCTGCGACTGTACCTTGTCGTTGAAGGTACAGTAGGTCTTACGAGCAGTAGGTTGAGCTTCCTGATCTGAAGCTTGTGTAGGAAGTGACTCATTTGTATCTGCTGTCCATTGTGATGGCAGATTTTCCAAATGTAGCATGGTGTGGTGCTTTTTGTTGCACTTGCGACAGTGATGTGTCGAACACTCATGGTTGGCAACAAAAGGAATTAAACAATTGAAACAAAGCTTGTGTTGTTTAGCAAGCGTGAAGCGTTGCTGTGAGGTCATTTGTGCAAATTGGGAACATCTGTACAAGGCATGAGATTCTGAACACAGAATACACTTTCTGTTAACAGCTACATAGGCATGTTGTGCCTTAGGCGTAGATTTAGTGTTGGTATTGTTTGGTTTGTTCTGTGCTTTAGGTTCATTTGAAGTCGATATACTTTCAAATGCCTTGCATTTTCTTTCTAAAAAGTTGATCAGTGATTCAAAAGTTGGCATTTCATCCGATTCTGAGTGAAGTTCCCACTCCTTACGGGTGTCTACGTCTATTCGTTCATAGATGATTTGATTTAGTAGGACTTCATGCAATGGAATGGTTATACCTAATGCATTCAGTGCATGAACATTTGCCTGAACTACATTTATTAGACTTCGGAGATTAGCTCCAGAACCCTTGGTAATAGAAGGTACATGGAGTAATTGCCTCACATGTGTAGAGGCTATCAACTTGGTATTGTGATACCTACGTGTCACCAACTGCCACGCTATTTGAAAGTTATCATTAGTGATAGGCAGGTTTTGTACCAGTTGATGAGCCTCTCCTTCGATTGATGAGAGCAGATAATGAAACTTTTGTATGTTTGAGAGTTGACAGTTATCAATTATCAGAGCTTCAAATGTGTCTTTGAAGTGCAGCCATTGTTCTACATTCCCTGCAAACTTGGGCAGGCTTATTGTGGGGAGCTTTATGTGTAGGCCACGCTCACTGTCTGAACCATTTGAGGTGGACCCACCAGCTGATCGTAAACCATTGGAATTTGCTTCAGCTGGGGGTGCGAGAAGCTGTAAGTACTTAGATTGGACGCTATAGTACTGGCCTTCAAATACCTCCCGATCTGGGGCATGGTTGCCGCCGTCGTCTTCAAATTCTAACTCGTCTTGGTATTTGGTGTAGTTGTCCCAAATGGTTGAGATCTTATCATATCGCACCTTTAAATCCAACTTGTTTTGCGTTTCTGCGTTAAATGATTCTACGAAGGTTTGCAGTCTTGAAAGGGCTGCTTTACAAGATGCTCTTTTATTAATTAGTCCTTTCCTTTTTTCCGTATCCATTTCGTCTAGCCTCTACCTGTATAAACTTAGGGAAATGAAAGGTAAAGAGAAGGAAATGCTAACCTTGTGACAATGATATCATGTGGAGGTTGACGCAGGTGCTGCCTGGCGTCGAATCCTGAAGCCGAGCGAGAAGACCCTTGCGCTCCGCCACTGGGCTAGTTGACCTTGTTCCAGGCTCAGCTGTGCGGCTGCGTGGCTCGGGGGTAGATCTAGGCGACAGGCTGGCGGGGCGAGAGGACGCGCTCTTGCAAATGCGCGGGTAGGCTAGCTTGCCATCACTCCACGCGTCACTCGCTCATTCACATTCCCGCGCGAAAAGTTCATTTCCACACAATAAAATATCCACTAATTATAAACATGAAATGACGATGGTAAGACACAGTAACCGATCCGGCCCGGAGGACCAAATTTATGTACACGAAAATATAAATAAATACATTTCGACACAAAGTTTCTCTAGTCAAGAATTTATTAATGAACCACGGTCGGTTGCTGGTTGTCTTACACCTTTACTTATAATACATAAAAACGCACATTAATAAAATGAAATGTTGAAATGAATGAGCAAATAATATATAAGAAACAACAAACACAAAACACACTTGACAAACGTAGAAGAATGGTGCAAAGAGGTTGTCTTAGACCGGATGAATGGCGTGACGAACTACATCGTGTTAGAGTTTCACGCGCACTGAATGACCACTGAGGGTGGGTGAAGCCAAAACTTGGACGGGAATGCCGCCGCAAGCCAGGCCCAACCTCAAAACATCTGTACCTTTCAAACTGAGCATGCTTACACCCTCTAGCGAGAGAGGGTGCAAGTAGAAGACAAATCAAATAAAAACATACAAAATGACAATTTAAAAATGTGACAAAAACAATGTTGATTAAAATTACTGTTGTAAAGAAAAACTAAAATAACTAAATACTACAATAATGTTCGACGTAACATAAACATTGTATGTTTCTGAACTTGAATGTAGTTACATACACATACCGTTGAGGTAAACCTTGCATGGAGTCTCCTGTCTGCACCCAAGCAAACATGCACACGATGATGAGCTTTATGCCTCACATTTTATCAACGACGCTAATTGGTGATAATTATTGTTGCCTTAGGTCTGTATTATTGCAATTGTGGCACTCGAGACGATGAGGGGTGAAAGATACGCTCTGGGCTCTAAACCCGGGGCCACAATCCACCACACGGCCGTGACAAAGCCAGGAATCGAACCCGGACCGTGGTTTATGAGACCCAAGGCCACAACGCATGGCGCCACTACCGGTAGCACATTGGTGATTGGCTGATTGCTGTCCACCCCGAACACACGGGCCAATGCATCACTGCAATCACAATAAGCCGACCGTGTTTCTCAACTCCAGCCCGGTTAGATCCAGCGTGAACAAAGCTTTGTTTATTTAACTTTTATGGGATCCAATGAATATTAATGGCCTCGTAATCGGAACAACGCGACAAGTCACCCGCTCTAGCGTGTCAATGTGGAAGTAAACCAACTTAAATCTTGTACCCCGTCGATAAAACAGGGTCCTGCTGTCTATTAATCACGTGGCCGAAATGCCTTTAGGGGCAGTCACAGAAACAAATTGTTAGACCGCGTCCTTGGTGGATTGATCACTGATCCCGCTCGTTAGTTTAATGAGGATGCTACTGGCTTTGCGCTTGACTGTACTCCGGATAGATTCCCGTGCAGCAGCCAGCTAATTAGCTATACCCCCTTACCCCCCTCTCTACACACTTGTGCAATACCTTTAATTGGATGGTAGAGCTATGTATATAAGTACTGTGCACCCCCTCCTGTCCCCTCCCCCGCCCCAACCCAGTTAGCTCAGCCTAGCGCAATACAATAGGATCTTTCGTTAATTATAACACAGAAGCCCCAAAGCCACCAACAACAGCGCGACGCAAGGCTGAAACCCGAGGGCGCTGAACGTGGGGCATACTATATAGTATATAGTATAGAGATCGGACCTGTCTTCGTGGACCTTCGAGAGCTCTCGTGTCGTCACTTGTAACAATATAACCACCGTTTATTCGAAGAAACAAATTCAAAATAGGGGCTTCATTTGTGGCGCAGCCTATAGACACTTGATTCTACTACAAAATATAATTCGATTATTAAAAAATTTAAACTCTTGGCGGCCATGTTAATTAAATTGAGCCAATAGAAAAGCTTGAAAAAGTCTAATGAAATGTCAAGGGGAGTGTGATTAATTGCGAGGAGCAGTGTTGGTGCGAGCGAGATAGATATACACGGTATTAGAGGCGGACAGAGAGAGAAGGGGAGTATGATTAAACCAGCGTACAATTACACTGCAGCAGAGACTTGTACGCGTCGTTGGGAAAACATGGGGCGAGAAGATAGTGAGTTATAGGCGACAAGTGTTGGGGCTAATGTTGGCTGTTTAGTTGGTATTGATGCCCGATGGAACATTCCAAGGGTGACACTGGATTCAGGTTACCGATGTTGTCTGTCCCACTCGCTGGCAGTTCAAGTGGCTCAGATAGGCCACAGAAATAAGCTCCTCTAGATAGTGGCCTTGCTTACTGATTCATGTCAGCTTCTTCACAAACGGCTGCAACAAGGCTATTTGGTTTGTTTTTGGTTCATGAAGTGTCACATTCCTTCAAGTATACTCGTACACTCACTCATACCATCTCAAACTCACATTACATTACGTGGATCTTAAGGAGGTAACGACAAAAGATAAAGGCCTCATTTAACATTACTTTCAAGTAATAGTTTCGTTCTTATTACCGAAGTAAGGTTTAGTTTCAAATTCTGTTAAAATAGAGGCGTTGGTTTTAAACTGTCAAACTCCATTCCAGCAAACCTAAGCAATCGAATCCTTTCTGGAACACGTTCAAACATTCATACATCATAGTATTCAATATTTAATTATCGCATTAACTGCACGAGCTTGTTCAAGTCAAGACAAAGGCACGAGTTGCCTCTGCGAGATTTGCATCGTAAGGACGACTTGGAGACACAATGTGCTCAAAGAAGAATACAAGCTTAGAAATAAGTAGGTATTGTCAGTCACATAAGCAGCCGCAATCATAATTCACGGTGGTCTCGATAACAACAAAGCGGGGGTGGAGGAGAAGGGGGGGGGGGGCAATGCCAACGCGCCAACCCGCCCCCTTCGTAAAGTTGTCTCAACGTCTCATGTTCACGAAACAGCCGAGTCTAATAGTATTATAACTCATTTTCTACTTCGCTATAGTTCCTAGACAGGTTCATAAGGGATAAGGGATGACCTTTGGTTGGATATTTGGAAACTCCTAACACATCGGGCGTGACTTGAGGATTGTGCACTCTAAGAGCGGAAGGCTGGCATTACGCCTTTACGAATGTGTGAAAGAACGAGGTCTGTTGACTTCCGTTGTAACAGCGTGCATGAACGAGGTGATCAGTGTGAATGAGACTAGTGTAGCTCTAATCCGGAGGTTGCGTGTTTGATGCCCGCCACACGAGGAGAATCTTTCCTTCCAAGCATAATTGGCCTAGTTAGTCGGCTGAAGAGCTGTCTACCCCACAGCTTGCAAGCAACCCAGGCAAAATTAATTTAATTTGTCCGTAATGAATAGGGACAGCGAAGAATGTGCATCCCCTATACAACACGCAGGACTTGACGTGTGTATATAATATGTGAAGCACTCGACCCTTTTAACCTCGGCAATTTAAACAGCCTCATGAGTAACTTAATGAGCGTCTACGCATTCACAGAATGATTTATTTGTATAAATTACTAATTACATATGTTAAATCTCAAGATAGTCGTGCATGGATATTAATGTATGGGTTTGCTGCCGCGGATGACGCAGTAAAGCAGCTTTCAGTTATCTCTGAGAAGCCTCGCTGTGTTGAAGCCTTCTGCCCGTCTTATAGCAGATAGAACAACCTCAAGATGGACTGAACTTAACAAACTGTGCTAATAATGCAAGTATGTGTGGTACTGTATGCTGTACAAGTAAACGGTGACTGGAGCCGTCATAGCAACGAAGTACATAATAAATATGGTATAGTGTCCCCCACTGAAAATCAATAAATGCAACTTTATTTACTTATTATGAGCCACGCCTGTCGTCTAGAGAGACGTTTAGAGAGGTTAGCGTAAAATGTCACCCATTTAAACTCGATTGTATAAGTTGGTATAGCTCTTATTGAAAGTATTAATTATTTTATACCATAAAGCACACTTTCAAACTGTCAGCTTAACGTTTTCCATGTAAGTTCGTTTCGTAAATAATTGTAAATGTAGTCGTCAGGTGGAAAATGTTCTTTTCACAACCAATGATTGTATTCGTTTTCTTTTTACCCTGTGCACGTTAAAGTAGGAAACAAAGAAGTAACCCAATGAATTGTTATACGAGTGACGTTCAATATAGACGGTAATATAATTTAAAAAGCTCCCAAAGAATTCTGCTCATTAATAAAGGAAACTCTTGTGAAAGGACACGATGACGCTTCAAAGTGGCATTTCCGGTCTTTCTGGAACATTTTAAAACAATTGTTAAAACATCTGTTTCTCTGCCACGTTGACACGAATGACATTAAATTTGACAGAATCTAATTAATAAATGATAAGGAATAAGAGGTTTATGTTCGTTTATGTTCGAGTAAAAGTGGCACGAAAACTGATAATGTCATTGATTCGCTTTGAGTGACGTCCGCTGTTGTATGGAAGTATGGAAGTAAAATAAGAACAAATGCACGAATACAAGAAAAATGCCTACTCCAAAAAGAGAATACATCTAAATATTAGAACAATAGCTCGCCCAGCGCTGAACGGTTTATGTGACTACACTTAACGTATCGGTTCACATGAACACTTACATCCCTCACGCTAACCCCACTCAGCAAAAAGTTGTGGTTTTACCAAGCGAGCCTAATTGTTGGCAAACCTGTTGACGCTACTGTGGCGCAAGTGGTCGGTAGAGGTGCAGGGCTACATATGTGACGTAAGTTGGAGGATACATGTGATTGGTGGAGGCGCAGAGTTGCATGTGACGTCATTTGGAGGATACATGTCTTTGGTTGAGGCGCAGAGTTGCATGTGACGTCATTTGGAAGATACATGTGGTCGGTAGAGGTCACGGCTACATATGTGACGTCATTTGGAGGATACATGTGATTGGTGGAGGCGCAGAGTTGCATGTGACGTCATTTGGAGGATACATGTCATTGGTGGAGGCGCCGAGTTCAGTACAGTAACGTAATTTCTATTGCTTTCAAACTTTTGGATCACCTCAAAAACTGTTATATTGTCATGGGATGACGTGGGTACTCATTTTATTAATATATTTCGATAAATATTACCCCCTAACCCCCCCCCCCCCCTTCCCCCCATTATCAAGCAGTTGACAAAGGAGGTGTACATTCCTGTGACGCGTGGAGACGGACTATGTTACATTATAGTGTCACATGAGAGTCCATGTCAGCAACTAGCAGTGATGCAGTGCAGTGCAGTGAGCAGTGAGTGACTGTTGATGCCCGCTACACCTCGCCCCAGTGATAGGAGGTAACAGCCACACAGTGTGCGAGCCGCTTCGCAACTCTGACGACGACAAGAAAGGGTGAAAACAAAAGGAAAGGGTTTTTTCAATAACGTGAGAGCCGAAAAGAAAATTAAACGTGTAAATCTTGGTAGGTGAGCACTGGGGTAACTACCCCTTCCAGCCAACAAGGGTGCAGTTAGGGGTGGGATAACAGTGGCGACCACAGGGGGGTCGATCTTTCTGCCACGCGGCCACGCTAGGTTCTAAATATCGCTACGCAGAATAATTATTCCCTTAGCGACAACATTTACTGTCCTATAGTGACTCCCTATTTTTAGCATGGTTCGATCTTCATCAAACAACGCCACAATAATACGATTAAAAGCAGATTCTCCCCGCCAGACTGCGCCACTGTGACGTCACATTTCACTCTAACTGGGGTGATCGCACAATATTACGTATTGCTTCCACGGCAGTAAACACATGCAACTAGTATACACTATACAACAGCAGAAATTTAAAGTAAAACAGCTCAAATAATGACCAGACTACAGTGCAGTTACTTCCATAAGTACATGGAAATAAACACAATTGTTGCTGGGTGATATTCCAACAGCTGGTTAGGCCAATAAAATAAATTTGTATTTATTGTGTATGTATTTAGGTACAACAGCTAATTTCCAGTGGGGGACTTGAACTAAATTATTTATTTATTAGCAATTAATAAATAAATTGAATACTGTCGATTGTGAAGCTATCGCAGCCAGTCTCCGATTAGACCTTTTTTATTTCGTGTACGCAAAACGTGCGTGTTAGGGAATCTAAGGGTGTGAAACGGATGGGGCCATGTTAATGTGAGAGCTCTACAATGTATGTATCCAAAAACAAACCTTAATATTGCACGGGTAGAATTCGTCCCTCACGGTTGGTCATCCCTGTACACCCCGTCAACAAAAGTGTAATCAAAGTCTGACTGTGCAATTACAGGTTTCCACACCCCTGCGCCCGCCCCTCTCAACTGGGGTGTAATCAAACACGGGATACCTCCCCTCTCCCGCGGATAACTTAAACAATTTAACTTTAACAGAGAACTTGATTACCACTTGATGTAACAAGCTGACCCTTAACACCTCGCTAGTCGCCTCGCCTCGCTTTGCGGGGCATGGAGGACAGCTGACAGGGGATAAGACTGTCCTCGCTAGTCGCCTCGCCTCGCTTTGCGGAGCATGCAGGACAGCGGACAGCTGATGACTGTCCTCGCTAGTCGCCTCGCCTCGCTCTACGGGGCATGGAGGACAGCGGACAGCTGACAGGGGATAAGACTGTCCTCGCTAGTCGCCTCGCCTCGCTTTACGGGGCATGGAGGACAGCGGACAGCTGACAGGGGATAAGACTGTCCTCGCTAGTCGCCTCGCCTCGCTCTACGGGGCATGGAGGACAGCGGACAGCTGATGACTGTCCTTGCTAGTCACCTCGCCTCACTCTACAGAGCATGGAGGACAGCGGACAGCGGACAGGTGGTGCGACTGTCCTCGCCTCGCTGTAACTGCAGAGCGTAAAAGACGGCGGACAGCGAACAGGTGACATAATGTGCCACTGTCCTCGCTAGTCACCTCGCCTCGCTCTACAAAGGACAGCAGACGGTGGTGCAACTATCCTGCCTCGCTGTAACTGTAGAGCGTAGAAGACAGCGGACAGGTGACAGAATGTGCCACTGTCCTCGCTCTAGCTGCAGAGCATAGGAACCAACGTTATGACGTATGTTGACTGGCAAGTCTGAGGAACATAACCAGGGCGGTACAACGTTATGACGTATGTTGACTGGCAAGCCTGAGGAACATAACCAGGGCGGTACAACGTTATGACGTATGTTGACTGGCAAGCCTGAGGAACATAACCAGGGCGGTACAACGTTATGACGTATGTTGACTGGCAAGCCTGAGGAACATAACCAGGGCGGTACAACGTTATGACGTATGTTGACTGGCAAGTCTGAGGAACATAGCCAGGGCGGTACAACGTTATGACGTATGTTGACTGGCAAGTCTGAGGAACATAGCCAGGGCGGTACAACGTTATGACGTATGTTGACTGGCAAGCCTGAGGAACATAGCCAGGGCGGTACAACGTTATGACGTATGTTGACTGGCAAGTCTGAGGAACATAGCCAGGGCGGTACAACGTTATGACGTATGTTGACTGGCAAGTCTGAGGAACATAGCCAGGGCGGTACAACGTTATGACGTATGTTGACTGGCAAGTCTGAGGAACATAACCAGGGCGGTACAACGTTATGACGTATGTTGACTGGCAAGTCTGAGGAACATAACCAGGGCGGTACAACGTTATGACGTATGTTGACTGGCAAGCCTGAGGAACATAACCAGGGCGGTACAACGTTATGACGTATGTTGACTGGCAAGTCTGAGGAACATAACCAGGGCGGTACAACGTTATGACGTATGTTGACTGGCAAGCCTGAGGAACATAACCAGGGCGGTACAACGTTATGACGTATGTTGACTGGCAAGCCTGAGGAACATAGCCAGGGCGGTACAACGTTAAGACGTATGTTGACTGGCAAGCCTGAGGAACATAACCAGGGCGGTACAACGTTATGACGTATGTTGACTGGCAAGTCTGAGGAACATAGCCAGGGCGGTACAACGTTAAGACGTATGTTGACTGGCAAGCCTGAGGAACATAACCAGGGCGGTACAACGTTATGACGTATGTTGACTGGCAAGCCTGAGGAACATAGCCAGGGCGGTACAACGTTATGACGTATGTTGACTGGCAAGTCTGAGGAACATAACCAGGGCGGTACAACGTTATGACGTATGTTGACTGGCAAGCCTGAGGAACATAACCAGGGCGGTACAACGTTATGACGTATGTTGACTGGCAAGTCTGAGGAACATAGCCAGGGCGGTACAACGTTATGACGTATGTTGACTGGCAAGTCTGAGGAACATAGCCAGGGCGGTACAACGTTATGACGTATGTTGACTGGCAAGTCTGAGGAACATAACCAGGGCGGTACAACGTTATGACGTATGTTGACTGGCAAGCCTGAGGAACATAACCAGGGCGGTACAACGTTATGACGTATGTTGACTGGCAAGTCTGAGGAACATAGCCAGGGCGGTACAACGTTATGACGTATGTTGACTGGCAAGCCTGAGGAACATAGCCAGGGCGGTACAACGTTATGACGTATGTTGACTGGCAAGCCTGAGGAACAAGAGCAATGCATCACAACATGCATAACGCTGTGCATAGGAAGTCAATTCCATAAACAGCCGTGGGATAAAACATAACCGCTGCCCAACGAACAACGCAAACCCTGTAAATTGCTTCACCGATGGAATTTAACCAAAACCGCGAGGTAAATTAATATCTCAATGTATTTTCCACAATTATAATTACTCAATTTCATTTTTGCATGTGGTGTAGGCAACTGCAGGTGGGTATGTTTTTATCAATTACTTGCTTCAACATTTGCTCGAAGTGCATTTTGCTGCAGGCGTTGTATTTGTTGATTTAATAAACATGATACAATAATAGAGAATATGGAATACTGAATATCAATTATACGAATTGTATGAAATGCATTCTACTAATTGAACTGTTGCAACATTGAAATAGCCCGAATCAATTGAGAGAGCAAAAAACAACAAAAAGTAAACGAACCGTTTCAAAACTCTGCATGTGCGCGATCGCTGTGCACTTTGCTGATCTCTCGAACGCAAACAAACAGAACACTGCCATTGTCGAAATATGTGTATTTGTTTGTTTTAAAATTACAAAAATGTTAAAACACTCGTGCAAAATAAAATTATGACTGTTGAATTGGTTTACGTTAGTGCAGCTCATAATGAGGACATGGAATCTTCACAGCCAACAAGTATCCATATGTTACTCTCTTACGCCCTTGTGCCCGTTTCACGCACGCTGTTCAACGCAACCAGCAGTTTCTCGGCGTCCTTCCACACATTCTTATGCACTAGGAAGGTGCATTAGACTCATAGTCACGCCCACTGTATTTGAGATATTCGGAATTCCAATACACGTTAGAAGATTTTCACTGATGGATCTGTTTAAACTTTCAAAAATATGTTGGAAACTAAAGAATAAGAAAGATAAGTTGGAATTGGACTAAGGTATTTCATCAGAGCATGAGAGATTAGCTAACTTGTAATCGCATTAAATCAAAATAATTTAATTCTATTTAATATAAACATGGTTGCAACAGTGTTGCTTTACAGGGGTACATAACGTGTATCGTATTATCGAGACTTAAGAAATTATAATGAACAATGTGTTTACTGCTTATTTTGGGATAAAGCGACCATGGGAGACCATCTCCCTCTCTCCCCCCCACTGCCCCTTCCCCTACTTGGCCCTGCCTTCCCTTGCTGGACTCTCCTTACGACGACCCCCGCAATGTATACGGATCTGATTCGAACACGTCGTATGATAAATAACTATAGTAATATATAAAAACACAATCATCGAGAAATCGATAAACTTTTAAACACAGTCAATGGTTTTGCTTCACATGTGTCATCACTCATCACCCGTAAACTTCCTTTAGTTCACACCTGAGTAAATAAGGTATCCTGAGTAGCTTCACCCCCTTCCAGCCCATTCACCGCCGGCTGCATTATACACAGAACGTACAGTTTTAATCTCTACCATTCTCAGAGACGTCTTTAAACTCGCCAGTTTACTAAACGATGCATTTACCAAAGGGATTACCGAACAGCGAGGGCTTAAAACGTCCTCCATTGCAGCCAGCCCAAGTTATTCGTACAAGACAAGAAGAGACAAGATAGTCTTCCAACATCGGCGTGTACGAGAGGAGACAATGCCCATAAGACAGAACTTCTGTCTAACTTGCTGTCAAGTTTCGTCCTACGGGCTTTGTGGTATATCTCGTCGGTTTCATCACGAGCAAGGCCTACACAATTACATCTTCGAGAGATTAAAATCTTTGTCTGACGTTTCGCGACGTTTCCTTGGCATAACTTATCTCGTGTCCTGCGCGGGGTTGTTTGGTTGGCAACACTGCGGTGAGCGCGACTTGTTCACGCAGGCCGGTGTAATTAGATGGCGGTGAAGTCTCCAGTGGGGACAACTTACTACTTCGTACCTTTTCGGTAAACTCGGCCATTTTCTAGATTGCGTGACGTGGTCCTTCTATCTCCTAGGGAGGTTCGGGCAGCCTCTTCGGAGTTCGACGATCCTCCACCAGGGGATTTATAGGCCTTCGTTCGAACCGAACCCGAAACACTAACAATTGTTGAACGTAAAACCGCGGTTTGAGTATTTTTTTTAAACCCCTGTGTCGTTTTGCTCTTTTTTTAGCTTTCCTGTACTGAACACTCATGGTCTTATTGGTTTGTGAAGGTTGTTGCTTCATATAAAGGTGTATAAGTTTCCTTATTTCAATAGTAAGTTATCTAGTTGCGAATGCTGGGCAATCTACAATATAGGTTCTTTGAAAACTGGGGGTCACCCGGCGATTGTTAGTTATAAACAAAATTATGCTGCTGATTACGATAATAGGTCGGCGGATAATGTATAGTGAGTGGGCCACGTCACAGCGCAATCAAGATCAGTGTTGGGTTCAAAGAGAGTATATGCTGAATATCACACAATAATTGAAATACAGATTCAAAACCAGTGATGAATGAGTGCGTGGTACATTTGCCGAAAAATCTCATTTAAAACAAATATTGCAACATGAAATATAAAACGCATGGAATGTTTAGTCAGCCGGTGTGTTTACAAAGTTATTTCCAATATTGCCGTAGGGCGTTTATGTTAAAAATTATTTTCCCAAAAATAAAAGCTGAAATGAATTTGCGAGAGCGCCCGTAAATAGTTTCTTATTCGCCGCAAAGACTCAACTATACTACACAACACAGTGTTGAGAACTGGGCGAGAGCTGCATTGTTCGATGACCCGTATTTATTCAATCAGGCTTATTGCGATGATACCCACATGATTCGACACGACTGGGCTATTGATACGAGGTGTTCGTATGGGTTAACCTAGTATGACGACGCGGAAGTTGAAAAGTTCTTTATTCTTCTAAATGAAAAAAATAATGTATGTAAAAATAACGGTCTACAATAATTCTGGTGAAATATATTTAGCACCTAATGAGTTCAGCTGCACTCGTGGGCAAGGAGCCTTCATAGAACTTAGCTATGGCAGTAGCAGCAGCATAAATTATTAGCATAACATATTTATCTAATCTATCTAATAATTCAAAATAAACTAATGCATAATAACATTACCAAAATGTATATAACAATCTAATAAATCTAATAATCGTATATCACTCAGTAGATCGTAGAAATGCCAACATTATGATTACAACCCCAATGGAAGTTAAGATTCAACCCTATTGAAATGGTACTGTAACATGATATGAGGCTGTAGCAGTAGATATAATTCACCTAAAATATATATATACTAGAATATTGTTGAAACCTAGTTAGACAGATCACGAAGTGCACGACGGGGGAAGGCCCGCGCAAGCTGCCACCAACCGACTATCGGCTCTAATTTATTGGTGTACCAACACTCAGGCTATTATGATAATGGATTACAGCAGACGTAACAGCTTGTGGGGTACCCTTACACTCGCCGCACGTTGTAAAAACCAAGAATAATTTAGAATTGCAGATGGACAACACGTGACAGCTCGAAGGGAATATCCCAGTCTTGTATGTTCAACACAGAAGGCTAGGGTTCGATTCCCGGCCCCAGCACACGTTTATTTTGCATACATTACTTACATATTATGTCGATGCGGTGTATATTCTAACTAACGGTGACTTTGGAGCGTCACGGCGAAGATGTTGGTAGCTGGAGTTGAGTGTGTACTGTCATTGGGTTTATATATTTATATATTTCCTATATTTCAAACCCAATGGTACTGTAGCGTAGAGTCAAGAGTATAGAGTATCGTACAGTCAATATACGCAAGTCGAGTAGTAGCAGAGTGTAACCGCGTGCGCGAACCACTGATCGTGCGCTGTCATCGTCCACACACTTGCGTTCTGCTACTAGCCGACTAGATTATGTTGAGCGGTACGAAGCAGTAGACAGACAACCACAGCAGTTGCGTCTCTACCCTACAATACACACTCAACGGTTTTATTGTCACGGCGAAGAAGTTGCATGGGTGCTCCACCTGTCTTTAGTTTCAGTTCGATACCTGCCTCGATACAGTTAGTGCGAATAGTGAAGGCGCAGTACAACCCTCTCCAAACAGGCTATAGTTCACTCCGCTCAGGGGTATCAGACACTTGTCAAGCACCGTCTCGAGTTTCGTTCAAAACGCGCGCGTGAAACAGCCGCTCTCGTCAGAGCCCGACTTATTGAGACGCGAGGACTTTTAATTCAATAGATAAACATCCAATGAGGGCGGTGGAGTCACGTTATAGCTTTGAGTGGCTTCTGGAGTGACTTGGCAGGAACGCATAACGTACAGAAATAATTCTCACCAATTAAATGTCATTTGGATTCGTGATTTCCCTAATTACAACGGTTGAATGGCAGGTGAAGTTGTTCGCTACTCCCAGAGCGCAAGACAGGCAGTCAAAAGATTAGGACGCAAGAGTCGGGATAAGCCAGTTAACTACTACATGAACTGCAACAGTGATATTAATCCGGCGGCTTCAGACAAGGAGGAAATGTAGCCTAAGGGCTTCAAGTTGAGTTCACTTGGAGTGGATCTGTCTAAGGCTTTCTCCAGTAAAATAGTTCCTCCCCCGCAATAATGCACACTAGTCTGGAAGATGTATAGTACAGTAACTTTATACGGATGTTTGCTGAGTAACATCTCATATTTATGTAATCAAAACTTTCTGAAATTCTGGCAAGTGCTTCTTATGAACCCAGGCAAGCATGATAAGGTGGCAAATATCCGCAAGGTATAAGTCAGGCAACCCACTATTATACTTATTGGCCCTGCAACTGTCAGCTTCCACGGTTGAAAGCTGGGACCTTACACATGATACGGTCATTTCGCCCCAGGACGCGCTCTGGGTCTGGGGCAGAGGTGAGAGTAAACTTCTGGGGGTATTGTTTGTTTTAGTTACTGATATTAACAATATTTCAAATGAAACGTGTGTGGATGTTAATGGGAGGATTTGAAACATGCAAAGACATTCGGGGTTGGAGTAACAAGAGGGGAACGGGGAAGAATTAAGGGAATATTATTTACTTCTCAATACTGATTTGAGATTGTCATAATTATTCTTAGATTTCGAAAGTAAATGGTTTAATTTATATTATTATAAGTATATTATATATATTATATATATTATAAGTTTGACACTTTTGATTCCCCGGTGAAACGGCCTGTAATGTCAAAATTCCGTAAAGAAAAAGAAATGGTTTATGAATAACTGTTTCACTTTTAAAAAACGACGTATCTGAGAAGTTCGGTGTTAAACCATTATTTTTCTGAAATTTTACTAAAATACGATACTTGTTTTACTAATGAGTAAACTTCATTTTAGTGTCTATTATAAAGACCTTTCATGTTGACATGAGTATAATTGCATGCACTCGATCACAAGGCTGGAATATCCTGGCAAGAACTTCGTCAGCAACTCATGAGACAAGAAGATGGAACCCCAAACCGGGATTCGAGCCCAAAGTACTGGAGGGCTGGGATTCGAGCCCAAGCTACTTGAGAGTATCTGATGTATTCTGTATGTGCTGTGTGCTATATCTGCGGTAATCTATGAAGTGAGCATAATGTAGAGATTATGCAAACATAATTTGCTTTATCTGCGTTTCAGTCATTGCAAACGTTGACATTAAATATGATGAATAGAACCTGTAAATAGCTTCACTATAAAATACAGAGATAACAGTGATGATAGTATTAATGATTCGAGCTGCAAAGGTGGTGAAGGTTGTTGCAACTGACAACATCTGACAACATAGAGCTGCAAAGGTGGTGAAGGTTGTTGCAACTGACAACATAGGACAAGACGGGAGAGGAAATCTAGTTTATAAAATCCTTTTCTATTTTGAGAGCAAATCGGAAGTCTGAAAGGCGGTTACTGCAAAAACCAGGGCGTGGTCGCATCTTGGGTTTGTTTTCCTTGACAAAACATGGATGTAATGTATGGTAATCCGGCCGGCTTATTGAAACATTGAAATATACGACACGGCTTGGGCAATAGTTAGAGATTAGGGGCTTGATACTGGCAGCTAAATCTGTGAGAAGGCATTCACACAGACGATTCCGCTCGGCTCCGGGTTAACACACCGCCACAAGGCACGCGTACACATCGGCCCACCGCAGTATCATGGCAGGGCCCACAGACAATATTGATACATTGTGACATTACATTTTGATTGTACATTTCTAACTGTCCAAACAACTTTTTTCAATGTTTTACCGTGTTCCGAGATAACCTGCCGATGCTTTCGTCATAGACGAGGAAGTTGTGGCCAATCAGCGCTCGGTATTTGAGACTGGGGCTCGCTGGTCGGCCTCGCACCACTCGATTATGACGTATGCATGTGTAGGGTTGTCTCGGGACGTAACGTGTATCCTAATACTGAAGAGAACCAAAGCCGCCATATTTATAATGATATGTAATTATAAATAAATGCATTCATACTGTATTCGCGTCTGTTTCTAAGTGGTAAACTTACTGAACTAACGCACAACTATTGCGAATCCATTATAGAAACGTCTTCACGAAAATAATTAAAGTAGCGCTTACAGTAACAGATTTCACTCCCTCAAACAATCTCAAAGAATCACATCTTACCGCGCCCAAACAGTTTACGGAATTAAACCCACCTATTGCTTGGTCTGAAAGTACGCCGTAATACACCGCAACGCACGCCCACCTGCCTACACCCTACCCGTTCTAATACTCACCGAACTAAGCACGTACTTACGCCCCACCCAAGATCAGAACAATATTCCAGTTAGGCGTCTCTTTTACATGAGAGGCAGTTGACGGCGTTGTTAACTGTCTTCCATTTCGATACTAGTCTAGTAGTACTGTATATATCCTCATGCACAAAACACACGAAAATAATAGTTTACTTTCTATAAAATTAAGTTACAACAGAAATCTAAAACATCAAGTAGGCCTATTCCCTAGAGTGTTGAATACATTTTCACTCGTATCTTGGAACGCTTAACCACATTTACATTCTGAAATGATGAGTGCAAAATAATTAATTATTAATTTCTTTGGCCGGAGAATCAAATGATTGAGCTCAGTTTCTTTTCGTCCTCTCGTCTGTTGCAATGTTGACGTCGTATGCACGCGACGAGCTTGCTGCGCTGTCTTGAGCAACACCCTGTTCACATCGCATCGCATGAAAGTCCCATCAATTGCAATAAAATTGAGCCGCGGATTTTTGATTCTTAACATAACACTAGATAAAACTCGGCCACTTTTCACGGCGCGAATCAGATATTCGAGAAGTTACTGGGCCGTTGCGGTAAGCCAGGCGCATTTGTCTCCATGTAGCTGCGGTGAGCAACCCGGGGAGCGGGGGCCGTAAGCGGCGCATCGCACAACATTCCGGCCCGTCAAGTCCAGCCCAAGAGTCGGTGCAAGGCAACCGAACAGTAGCCCAAGGTTCGGTGCAAGGCAAGCAAACAGTAGCCCAAGGGTTGGTGCAAGGCAAGCAAATAGTAGCCCAAGGGCCGGTGCAAGGCAGGCGAACAGTAGCCCAAGGGTTGGTGCAAGGCAAGCAAACAGTAGCCCAAGGGCCGGTGCAAGGCAAGCGAACAGTAGCCCAAGGGTTGGTGCAAGGCAAGCAAACAGTAGCCCAAGGGCCGGTGCAAGGCAAGCGAACAGTAGCCCAAGGGTCGGTGCAAGGCAAGCGAACAGTAGCCCAAGGGCCAGTGCAAATCACAGGAAAACTAAACAAACTAGAGGTTCGCTGTTTTATTTCCGATTTATTTAATGCCCAGCGTGTTTGAACTTTGAGAGGAACCCGCTTCGTCAAGATGAACGGCGAACATTTGTTACAGAGACGTGGCTGATGCTTCAGAAGTCCATTTATACAACACTTTTTACCCTGGACAGAGTTGAACGAATCTACCGGAAACTTTCACCTACTTCAGGTTTGACAAACGTCTTGTTTATCTTGCAATATCCTATAAATGTTTTTCACGACCATGGCCGCTGGCAATGGAGGGGGAGAGAGAGAGAGAGACGGCTCTGGCAACCCCCCACCCCCCGCCACAAACCCTTGAACTTGCCAAATCTTTAAAAATTACGCCCGAGTTAAAATAAACAATGTTCATTTATTGCTTGAAAAGTTATTCTTGATCAAATAAATAAATTCCCATTTAGAGACTGATTAGCAGTTAAGAGTATTATTGTAGAGAGTACTACTGTACTCACTACAATATTATTGTAAAGAGTACTACTGTAATTAAAATGGATTTAAAAGTGAAACCTAAAGCTGAATTTTCACAAATTAAAAAATACGAACAAAAATGGGGCAATTCCCAATAATGTTTTACTGGGGGCTGCGCCTCGGAGAGTGGCTAATTGTATTTTACTAGCACCTTCCCTCCCCCCTCTCCCCCCCCCCCCCCCCTCCCACGACTTTACCAAGGATAATCTTTGACTTTGCCATTGTGTATAACCATGACTACAACGTGAGCGCTATGAGCAATGATGCATTGCTCTATTTCTCCTGCGAGCGGAGACAAGCGGGTTGCATACCCGTCACGGCGCACCATACAGTGCTGCGCTCTGGGCTCGCGCGCTCAACTCTCAACAGTGTCTTGTGCTGCACAGACTCGTTCACAGCACGTTTAGACACGGAGGCACAACTTGCTAATGGTGCATTGCTCTATTTCTCCTGCGAGCGGAGACAAGCGGGTTGCATACCCGTCACGGCGCACCATACAGTGCTGCGCTCTGGGCTCGCGCGCTCAACTCTCAACAGTGTCTTGTGCTGCACAGACTCGTTCGCAGCATGTTTAGACAACTTGCTAATGGTGCATTGCTCTATTTCTCCTGCGAGCGGAGCCAAGCGGGTTGCATACCCGTCACGGCGCACCATACAGTGCTGCGCTCTGGGCTCGCGCGCTCAACTCTCAACAGTGTCTTGTGCTGCACAGACTCGCTCGCAGTACGTTTAGACACGGAGCCACAACTTGCTAATGGTGCATTGCTCTATTTCTCCTGCGAGCGGAGACAAGCGGGTTGCATACCCGTCACGGCGCACCATACAGTGCTGCGCTCTGGGCTCGCGCGCTCAACTCTCAACAGTGTCTTGTGCTGCACAGACTCGTTCGCAGCATGTTTAGACTAGGAGCCACAACTTGCTAAATAATGGTGCATTGCTCTATTTCTCCTGCGAGCGGAGACAAGCGGGTTGCATACCCGTCACGGCGCACCATACAGTGCTGCACTCTGGGCTCGCGCGCTCAACTCTCAACAGTGTCTTGTGCTGCACAGACTCGTTCGCAGCATGTTTAGACTAGGAGCCACAACTTGCTAAATAATGGTGCATTGCTCTATTTCTCCTGCGAGCGGAGACAAGCGGGTTGCATACCCGTCACGGCGCATCGTACAGTGCTGCGCTCTGGGCTCGCGCGCTCAACTCTCAACAGTGTCTTGTGCTGCACAGACTCGTTCGCAGCATGTTTAGACATGGAGCCACAACTTGCTAATGGTGCATTGCTCTATTTCTCCTGCGAGCGGAGACAAGCGGGTTGCATAACATCACGGCGCACCGTACAGTGCTGCGCTCTGGGCTCGCGCGCTCAACTCTCAACAGTGTCTTGTGCTGCACAGACTCGTTCGCAGCATGTTTAGACACGGAGCCACCACTTGCTAATGGTGCATTGCATTGCTCTATTTCTCCTGCGAGCGGAGCCAAGCGGGTTGCATACCCGTCACGGCGCACCATACAGTGCTGCGCTCTGGGCTCGCGCGCTCAACTCTCAACAGTGTCTTGTGCTGCACAGACTCGCTCGCAGTACGTTTAGACAGGGAGGCACAACTTGCTAATGGTGCATTGCTCTATTTCTCCTGCGAGCGGAGACAAGCGGGTTGCATACCCGTCACGGCGCATCGTACAGTGCTGCGCTCTGGGCTCGCGCGCTCAACTCTCAACAGTGTCTTGTGCTGCACAGACTCGTTCGCAGCATGTTTAGACATGGAGCCACAACTTGCTAATGGTGCATTGCTCTATTTCTCCTGCGAGCGGAGACAAGCGGGTTGCATAACATCACGGCGCACCGTACAGTGCTGCGCTCTGGGCTCGCGCGCTCAACTCTCAACAGTGTCTTGTGCTGCACAGACTCGTTCGCAGCATGTTTAGACACGGAGCCACCACTTGCTAATGGTGCATTGCATTGCTCTATTTCTCCTGCGAGCGGAGCCAAGCGGGTTGCATACCCGTCACGGCGCACCATACAGTGCTGCGCTCTGGGCTCGCGCGCTCAACTCTCAACAGTGTCTTGTGCTGCACAGACTCGCTCGCAGTACGTTTAGACAGGGAGGCACAACTTGCTAATGGTGCATTGCTCTATTTCTCCTGCGAGCGGAGACAAGCGGGTTGCATACCCGTCACGGCGCATCGTACAGTGCTGCGCTCTGGGCTCGCGCGCTCAACTCTCAACAGTGTCTTGTGCTGCACAGACTCGCTCGCAGTACGTTTAGACAGGGAGGCACAACTTGCTAATGGTGCATTGCTCTATTTCTCCTGCGAGCGGAGACAAGCGGGTTGCATACCCGTCACGGCGCACCATACAGTGCTGCGCTCTGGGCTCGCGCGCTCAACCCTCAACAGTGTCTTGTGCCGCACAGACTCGTTCGCAGCATGTTTAGACACGGAGCCACAACTTGCTAATGATGATGCACTGTTCATTTCACGATTAAGTTTTTCATTTTAATATTTTTAACCGAACCATATGGTTTTGTTATCCGTAAACGGGCTATATATTCACGAATTTTGGTGGATGTTTTCTTCGGATCTTGTTCTGTGTATTTCACTTTTTATTTAATTTTTGTCACGTATTGTATTTCAATATCAAATCAAATAACAGTAACATTGAAGAAATTCTATACTAAGTAATAATTGAGGTGTATCGCAGGGACCGTGGAAGAGGGCGGAGGGGTGGAGGGGGGAGAAAAGTGCCTCCAACGTTCAATCAGAGAGAGCATTGAGGGGAGACACGAATTAGTGAAATACAAAATAATACTACGTCTTTCCTTGTTATTAACACCACACTCAACCACGGTTGTCTTGGCTTTCTTTACAAACCACAACAATAGGCAACACGCGTACGATTTTTTTGTTAAACCAAACACTTAGTTTAATAGTATCAGATACAAAAAGTATATTAATGCAAGTCCTAAGTAAAAAAGAAATTTTTAAATAGGTTTATTGTGGTCGCATTTATTGAAGTTTAAACTCGGGTATCTGAAACGCGTACAGGTGGCTGTGACGCAATGGTTCTGTAGATGTGGCGTAACAGACCAATCGCTGAGGCGGTGAGCGTAAAAGTACAAAACCATGACGTCAAATCCACTCTACATGGCGGCGGCTCGTTTTTCGCGCCCTTTTATTTATCGTTACTAAACCAATTATTTTGAGGCATAACCTGATCCGTTTATCAAAATTCAAAGACACAAAATTATTAAATGAGAGACAAGGTATTTAAAAATCGATTAACATTTTTATACGCGTGTTCCCTATTGTTCAGCTCCTGCGACTAAGCAGTCAAAAGCGAACTTTAATATTCAGGTTGCTCAAAGAAGAATCTATCTTCATATTTTTAGTGTTAAGAGTAAGCTTAGTCTACTTGATGGTAGAGTAATATCTACCTCAGGACAGGACGACCTCCGTACCTAAAATAGCAAGTATCGTAAAGGTCACTAGACTAAGTATAGTAATACACAATGTTGTGTTATGCAGACATATTTAGGTTCCGGTAGCAGAAACATGGCCCACAATACGTCAGAGCTAATGGCCGTTATGGCGGGTTTACATAACTGACTAGTGACGATTAGCGACTAAGCGAGCCCGTGACTAAGCCACGAGCTTCTTTCATTGGCTACGGTTGCGAATACTGCTCTCCGATTGGCTGTGACTAAGGTTTGTCTTGACTTGACTAAGAAGTTGAACATATCTCAACTCCTTGGTCAAGTCCTTAGTCACGGCCAATCAGCACGCAGTATTCCCACTGTCGGCCAATGAGAGAAGCCTGTTGCGGCTAGTCAGTTTCATGAACGCGCTCTTAGTCGCTAGTCGTTAGTCACTAGTCAGTTATGTAAACCCGCCATTACTTGTAGTTGATCCAGTCCGCATGGGACAAACAGTCCTGTCGGGCCACCCTTTCTGTATATACAATACCCCACCTCGTCTCGTGGTGGCAATATTTGATTTGGCAAGGTATAAAAAGGAAGAATATTGTCACAGTCGATGTTTTTCAAAGTATCCATCTCCAGCAATGGCATCTAGCTTCCCTGAGGGTACAGGAGACTCATCTTGTACCAAGACAAATTAGCATTGGGAGTTCTCCGGAGCCGTTTGGGAATAAGCTGGGGCTGGGGGCCGGCTATCTCCCTTCGATCCCGGTGGCTCTACCGGTCACTCGCGATACATCACGGCTCTCGGCTTTTACTGGTATTAACCAAATGTAGCCACAACTCTTCCACGCGTACGTTCACTGCTGGACAGGTCAAGCACCAAGCATCACAGCTCTTGTACATACTGCTGGACAGGTCAAGCTCCAAGCATCGCAGCTCTTGTACACACTGCTGCACAGGTCAAGCACTGTACATCACAGCTCTTGTACACACTGCTGGACACGTCAAGCACCGTGCATCACAGCTCTTGTACATACTGCTGGACAGGTCAAGCACCGTGCATCACAGCTCTTGTACATACTGCTGGACAGGTCAAGCACCGTGCATCACAGCTCTTGTATACACTGCTGGACAGGTCAAGCGCTGTGCATCACAGCTCTTGTACACACTGCTGGACAGGTCAAGCACCAAGCATCACAGCTCTTGTATACACTGCTGGACACGTCAAGCGCTGTACATCACAGCTCTTGTATACACTGCCGGACAGGTCAAGCACTGTCTCTGACAATCTGGCGTGGCCGTCGGATAGACAGAATCTGTTTTAGTCACAGTTATGTTTATAAAATCGACCACCTGAGCCTAGCTATGTTGTTAGCGACAGCTTGTCATTGGTAACGAGGCTGCAGCTATTTGTAATACAAACACAAGCACACCTTATTGATACTGTTCAGTTTTCAGGTACGTCTCTAGACGTACCTAACTCGAAATGTGTATACACTTGCACCTTTATTTAAGGAAATGAAATATACTTCGATGTGAGGGATTCTTTGCCCTACCAACGCGGCTAAGCCATTTCATTGGATGATTCCCACTTGTTTGCGGACCAGCCATCATGTGTCATCATAGTATTGCAACTCTTGCTCGTCACACGCAGACTTGCACGTTATGTAGGTCTATTGCCCTATGCTCGTGGAATGGTTGGGAAGATGGGCTGTGTGTTGGATTGAACATGTCCGCCATGTTGTTTTGCCCGCCTACCATACGTCAACCCTCTGACGTCACGCAATACAACTGTTGGCAGACCTGATTGCAGCTAAGCACCTTAAATCAGACGTTATGGCGCGTGTGCGGGACAACCCACACAACTCACAACTAGAATGTGTTGTCTTGTCACCACTAGACAAGTGTTTAATACTTTGCGGTGGTGCGGACGGTAAAAATAACACAACTTGCCTCTAGTTCTAGTTGGCTTTGTACAGTTGCAACGTTCTGGCATGCATAACGACCGATGTGTTTAATGTTTATCGAATAGATTTCTATCGCTTGCAGCAACTAAATAATGCTTTAGAACAAAACAACATAGGTTTAAATTACCAATGAGTAAAACAATACATGAATGTTCATTTATCGAATGAAATCATTTAAATGTTAATTATTATGAGCCAAGGTAAACAACATTTTCATATTGCATAGTTTTAATTTATATAAACATACACTAGATGAATTAGATCAGGGCCAATGGAAAACACTCACTCTGACTGACTGTGAATAAAACTATGCTGTCTGGGCACAACCACAGCTGACTAGAGAGATCAGCGATCACCCACATCGTGTCAGGAGAGGGGGGAGGGAGGAGAGGGGGGCCTGTACCAGATGGGGGGGGGGGGGGGGAGATGACGCCGGTTTGAATTGTAGTTCCTTAGATTTGCTTGGAGAGGAATGAAAATGAAACTACTTATTCCCGCTATGTTTCTCTACCCCAACTCTATTCAAGTGACTCAGCTAAAACCAAGAGTATTTCAGTCAAGTGCGGACAGGTCAGGTGCGACTGCGATATGGGCAACACAACAAGTCATGTTTGCGTTTCGACACATTTCTTAGCGAAGACGTGATGATTTTGAAAACTCTGCATGAGTGTTGAAAACACTATTTTCAACCCCCAGTTTTTAGCTTAAAATTGAATATAATAGCAAAGAGTTGAAAACACGGTGCAATATCTTGTTCGTGACCAAATAGGTTGTATACTGTAGTATTTTGTCGTCACATTTATCTTTCATCATTAGTAAACGAACAAATATTTTTAAATACCATTTTTAAATACCTATATTTTTAAATACCTGCGCGCAAATAAAGATCTCTTAGTTTATGATATGTCATGAGTTTAGCTAGTGCGATTTTACCTGTTTGAAAATTACTGGTTATTGATCTCTCTTTCAAAGTTCCATTTGAATGTTTGAATGTTATTGGTACAATCCCCTCCTTCGGTGCAGCATAAGTCAACGCATGATCAAATTAAAAAATTGTAATGATGCGGGCTATGATAGATACCAGCATACGGCATATGGCATACGGAATATGGCATACGGCATATACACAGCATATTTAAAGATACCGGCAATGCCAAGAATTAAACATTGTGAAAAGTGATGTACGATGTATTGTGTTGGAATGTATACATTTCGTTTGTGTCTCAAATTTACCGTCTAACTAATAATACGCAAGATGTACATAATATTTTGATACACTTTATAAGACACTTGTTAATGTCAATTCCCATCCATCACTCCCAGCGTAACTTATGTACAGTTTTATGTACTGCCGAAAATCCTCACTACTCCACTTTACCTCCGTTAATGTTCAAAGGACAGAGAGACCCCTAACAGGTCAACCCCTGCAAGATCGAGACAGCTACAGCAAGACGGAACCAATACAAGTTGTTTTGCCAACGTCGCGTGGGTAGCTAATGAGCTACTTCCGCTACCATAGCAACCTGCGGGGTCGGCCACGTCTGTAGTTGCTGATGTTTTTACTTCAACTGGATAGATCCGCTGAAAAGACCGGCGGGAACGAGGCTGCTGAGTGGGGGGGGGGGGGGGGCCTCTTAACAGAACAGTTAAAATGATAATCGTCTCTTAAATTTCTGCGGACGAGTCTACGAGAGAGCGCGCGAAGTAGAGCATGGCACCGCGTCCACACGCCGCAGCGAGGGCGCCGCGTGCAATAGCGGGGAATCCACCAAGTCGAGGCCATGCCGTGAATCCTTCTAAATCAAGGTCATCTGGTTTCTTTTGGTTTTATAATAAGAACCACACTACGGACATGATGCACAGATGTCCCCTACACGATAGGGAAGCTTAAATGTTCAAGAATGTATTTTTCTGTAGACAAAAATTCAATTGCTCATCTGTACCTGTAAATATTTCCTAAACTTAGTACCTAGAATAAATCCGACTATGATCGTGTACATGCGGCCAATGTGCCAACATTGAAATGCTTTGTAAAGTGTAACAAAGTATGTGTGCATTGCGTTTACATTGGATACAATAAAAAAATGTAGTATATTTATAATGGGCTATTTTATTTCAATCGAACGCAATACATATTATTGAAATCCGGTTTCAATATTGCTTTCAGACCTTGATAGAATCTTGCAACGTCCAATTCTAAATTTATATTTTGGCTTGTTTGTGTAGGTGTAGTGACAGTGTATACAATGATCATCTGGTGCCAATATACTCATACACAGCCTAAGTAATGGAAGGTTGCTGTAACTTGAGCGTAACAACAGGGACATGCACGCAACAAGTGTCCAACATGCACTGTCAAGAGATCATGGGCCAGAGTATACTCATACACAGCCTAAGTAATGGAAGGTTGCTGTAACTTGAGCGTAACAGCAGGGACATGCGCGCAACAAGTGTCCAACATGCACTGTCAAGAGATCATGGGCAAGAGTATACTCATACACAGCCTAAGTAATGGAAGGTTGCTGTAACTTGAGCGTAACAACAGGGACATGCGCGCAACAAGTGTCCAACATGCACTGTCAAGAGATCATGGGCCAGAGTATACTCATACACAGCCTAAGTAATGGAAGGTTGCTGTAACTTGAGCGTAACAACAGGGACATGCGCGCAACAAGTGTCCAACATGCACTGTCAAGAGATCATGGGCCAGAGTATACTCATACACAGCCTAAGTAATGGAAGGTTGCTGTAACTTGAGCGTAACAACAGAGACATGCACGCAACAAGTGTCCAACATGCACAGTCAAGAGACCATGGGCCAGAGTATACTCATACACAGCCTAAGTAATGGAAGGTTGCTGTAACTTGAGCGTAACAACAGGGACATGCGCGCAACAAGTGTCCAACATGCACTGTCAAGAGATCATGGGTCAGAGTATACTCATACACAGCCTAAGTAATGGAAGGTTGCTGTAACTTGAGCGTAACAACAGGGACATGCGCGCAACAAGTGTCCAACATGCACTGTCAAGAGATCATGGGCCAGAGTATACTCATACACAGCCTAAGTAATGGAAGGTTGCTGTAACTTGAGCGTAACAACAGAGACATGCACGCAACAAGTGTCCAACATGCACAGTCAAGAGACCATGGACCAGAGTATACTCATACACAGCCTAAGTAATGGAAGGTTGCTGTAACTTGAGCGTAACAACAGGGACATGCACGCAACAAGTGTCCAACATGCACTGTCAAGAGACCATGGGCCAGAGTATACTCATACACAGCCTAAGTAATGGAAGGTTGCTGTAACTTGAGCGTAACAACAGGGACATGCACGCAACAAGTGTCCAACATGCACTGTCAAGAGATCATGGGCCAGAGTATACTCATACACAGCCTAAGTAATGGAAGGTTGCTGTAACTTGAGCGTAACAACAGGGACATGCACGCAACAAGTGTCCAACATGCACTGTCAAGAGATCATGGGCCAGAGTATACTCATACACAGCCTAAGTAATGGAAGGCTGCTGTAACTTGAGCGTAACAACAGGGACATGCACGCAACAAGTGTCCAACATGCACTGTCAAGAGATCATGGGTCAGAGTATACTCATACACAGCCTAAGTAATGGAAGGCTGCTGTAACTTGAGCGTAACAACAGGGACATGCACGCAACAAGTGTCCAACATGCACTGTCAAGAGATCATGGGTCAGAGTATACTCATACACAGCCTAAGTAATGGAAGGTTGCTGTAACTTGAGCGTAACAACAGGGACATGCACGCAACAAGTGTCCAACATGCACTGTCAAGAGATCATGGGCCAGAGTATACTCATACACAGCCTAAGTAATGGAAGGTTGCTGTAACTTGAGCGTAACAACAGAGACATGCACGCAACAAGTGTCCAACATGCACTGTCAAGAGATCATGGGCCAGAGTATACTCATACACAGCCTAAGTAATGGAAGGTTGCTGTAACTTGAGCGTAACAACAGGGACATGCACGCAACAAGTGTCCAACATGCACTGACAAGAGATCATGGGCCAGAGTATACTCATACACAGCCTAAGTAATGGAAGGTTGCTGTAACTTGAGCGTAACAACAGGGACATGCACGCAACAAGTGTCCAACATGCACTGTCAAGAGATCATGGGCCAGAGTATACTCATACACAGCCTAAGTAATGGAAGGCTGCTGTAACTTGAGCGTAACAACAGGGACATGCACGCAACAAGTGTACAACATGCACTGTCAAGAGATCATGGGCCAGAGTATACTCATACACAGCCTAAGTAATGGAAGGTTGCTGTAACTTGAGCGTAACAACAGAGACATGCACGCAACAAGTGTCCAACATGCACTGTCAAGAGATCATGGGCCAGAGTATACTTATACACAGCCTAAGTAATGGAAGGTTGCTGTAACTTGAGCGTAACAACAGGGACATGCACGCAACAAGTGTCCAACATGCACTGTCAAGAGATCATGGGCCAGAGTATACTCATACACAGCCTAAGTAATGGAAGGTTGCTGTAACTTGAGCGTAACAACAGGGACATGCACGCAACAAGTGTCCAACATGCACTGTCAAGAGATCATGGGCCAGAGTATACTCATACACAGCCTAAGTAATGGAAGGTTGCTGTAACTTGAGCGTAACAACAGGGACATGCACGCAACAAGTGTCCAACATGCACTGTCAAGAGATCATGGGCCAGAGTATACTCATACACAGCCTAAGTAATGGAAGGTTGCTGTAACTTGAGCGTAACAACAGGGACATGCGCGCAACAAGTGTCCAACATGCACTGTCAAGAGATCATGGGCCAGAGTATACTCATACACAGCCTAAGTAATGGAAGGTTGCTGTAACTTGAGCGTAACAACAGGGACATGCACGCAACAAGTGTACAACATGCACTGTCAAGAGATCATGGGCCAGAGTATACTCATACACAGCCTAAGTAATGGAAGGTTGCTGTAACTTGAGCGTAACAACAGAGACATGCACGCAACAAGTGTCCAACATGCACTGTCAAGAGACCATGGGCCAGAGTATACTCATACACAGCCTAAGTAATGGAAGGTTGCTGTAACTTGAGCGTAACAACAGGGACATGCACGCAACAAGTGTCCAACATGCACTGTCAAGAGACCATGGGCCAGAGTATACTCATACACAGCCTAAGTAATGGAAGGTTGCTGTAACTTGAGCGTAACAACAGGGACATGCACGCAACAAGTGTCCAACATGCACTGTCAAGAGATCATGGGCCAGAGTATACTCATACACAGCCTAAGTAATGGAAGGTTGCTGTAACTTGAGCGTAACAACAGAGACATGCACGCAACAAGTGTCCAACATGCACTGTCAAGAGATCATGGGCCAGAGTATACTCATACACAGCCTAAGTAATGGAAGGTTGCTGTAACTTGAGCGTAACAACAGGGACATGCGCGCAACAAGTGTCCAACATGCACTGTCAAGAGATCATGGGCCAGAGTATACTCATACACAGCCTAAGTAATGGAAGGTTGCTGTAACTTGAGCGTAACAACAGGGACATGCACGCAACAAGTGTCCAACATGCACTGTCAAGAGATCATGGGCAGAGTATACTCATACACAGCCTAAGTAATGGAAGGTTGCTGTAACTTGAGCGTAACAACAGAGACATGCACGCAACAAGTGTCCAACATGCACTGTCAAGAGATCATGGGCCAGAGTATACTCATACACAGCCTAAGTAATGGAAGGTTGCTGTAACTTGAGCGTAACAACAGAGACATGCACGCAACAAGTGTCCAACATGCACTGTCAAGAGATCATGGGCCAGAGTATACTCATACACAGCCTAAGTAATGGAAGGTTGCTGTAACTTGAGCGTAACAACAGGGACATGCACGCAACAAGTGTCCAACATGCACTGTCAAGAGATCATGGGCCAGAGTATACTCATACACAGCCTAAGTAATGGAAGGTTGCTGTAACTTGAGCGTAACAAAAGGGACATGCACGCAACAAGTGTCCAACATGCACTGTCAAGAGACCATGGGCCAGAGTATACTCATACACAGCCTAAGTAATGGAAGGTTGCTGTAACTTGAGCGTAACAACAGGGACATGCACGCAACAAGTGTCCAACATGCACTGTCAAGAGATCATGGGCCAGAGTATACTCATACACAGCCTAAGTAATGGAAGGTTGCTGTAACTTGAGCGTAACAACAGGGACATGCACGCAACAAGTGTCCAACATGCACTGTCAAGAGATCATGGGCCAGAGTATACTCATACACAGCCTAAGTAATGGAAGGTTGCTGTAACTTGAGCGTAACAACAGGGACATGCGCGCAACAAGTGTCCAACATGCACTGTCAAGAGATCATGGGACAGAGTATACTCATACACAGTCTAAGTAATGGAAGGTTGCTGTAACTTGAGCGTAACAACAGAGACATGCACGCAACAAGTGTCAAGAGATCATGGGCCAGAGTATACTCATACACAGCCTAAGTAATGGAAGGTTGCTGTAACTTGAGCGTAACAACAGGGACATGCACGCAACAAGTGTCCAACATGCACTGTCAAGAGATCATGGGACAGAGTATACTCATACACAGCCTAAGTAATGGAAGGTTGCTGTAACTTGAGCGTAACAACAGGGACATGCACGCAACAAGTGTCCAACATGCACTGTCAAGAGATCATGGGCCAGAGTATACTCATACACAGCCTAAGTAATGGAAGGTTGCTGTAACTTGAGCGTAACAACAGAGACATGCACGCAACAAGTGTCCAACATGCACTGTCAAGAGATCATGGGCCAGAGTATACTCATACACAGCCTAAGTAATGGAAGGTTGCTGTAACTTGAGCGTAACAACAGGGACATGCACGCAACAAGTGTCCAACATGCACTGTCAAGAGATCATGGGCCAGAGTATACTCATACACAGCCTAAGTAATGGAAGGTTGCTGTAACTTGAGCGTAACAACAGGGACATGCACGCAACAAGTGTCCAACATGCACTGTCAAGAGATCATGGGCCAGAGTATACTCATACACAGCCTAAGTAATGGAAGGTTGCTGTAACTTGAGCGTAACAACAGGGACATGCGCGCAACAAGTGTCCAACATGCACTGTCAAGAGACCATGGGCCAGAGTATACTCATACACAGCCTAAGTAATGGAAGGTTGCTGTAACTTGAGCGTAACAACAGGGACATGCACGCAACAAGTGTCCAACATGCACTGTCAAGAGACCATGGGCCAGAGTATACTCATACACAGCCTAAGTAATGGAAGGTTGCTGTAACTTGAGCGTAACAACAGGGACATGCACGCAACAAGTGTCCAACATGCACTGTCAAGAGATCATGGGCCAGAGTATACTCATACACAGCCTAAGTAATGGAAGGTTGCTGTAACTTGAGCGTAACAACAGGGACATGCACGCAACAAGTGTCCAACATGCACTGTCAAGAGATCATGGGCCAGAATATACTCATACACAGCCTAAGTAATGGAAGGTTGCTGTAACTTGAGCGTAACAACAGGGACATGCACGCAACAAGTGTCCAACATGCACTGTCAAGAGATCATGGGCCAGAGTATACTCATACACAGCCTAAGTAATGGAAGGTTGCTGTAACTTGAGCGTAACAACAGAGACATGCACGCAACAAGTGTACAACATGCACTGTCAAGAGATCATGGGCCAGAGTATACTCATACACAGCCTAAGTAATGGAAGGTTGCTGTAACTTGAGCGTAACAACAGGGACATGCGCGCAACAAGTGTCCAACATGCACTGTCAAGAGATCATGGGCCAGAGTATACTCATACACAGCCTAAGTAATGGAAGGTTGCTGTAACTTGAGCGTAACAACAGGGAAATGCACGCAACAAGTGTCCAACATGCACTGTCAAGAGATCATGGGCCAGAGTATACTCATACACAGCCTAAGTAATGGAAGGTTGCTGTAACTTGAGCGTAACAGCAGGGACATGCGCGCAACAAGTGTCCAACATGCACTGTCAAGAGATCATGGGCCAGAGTATACTCATACACAGCCTAAGTAATGGAAGGTTGCTGTAACTTGAGCGTAACAACAGGGACATGCACGCAACAAGTGTCCAACATGCACTGTCAAGAGATCATGGGCCAGAGTATACTCATACACAGCCTAAGTAATGGAAGGTTGCTGTAACTTGAGCGTAACAACAGGGAAATGCACGCAACAAGTGTCAAGAGATCATGGGCCAGAGTATACTCATACACAGCCTAAGTAATGGAAGGTTGCTGTAACTTGAGCGTCACAACAGGGACATGCACGCAACAAGTGTCAAGAGATCATGGGCCAGAGTATACTCATACACAGCCTAAGTTATGGAAGGTTGCTGTAACTTGAGCGTAACAACAGGGAAATGCACGCAACAAGTGTCAAGAGATCATGGGCCAGAGTATACTCATACACAGCCTAAGTAATGGAAGGTTGCTGTAACTTGAGCGTCACAACAGGGACATGCACGCAACAAGTGTCAAGAGATCATGGGCCAGAGTATACTCATACACAGCCTAAGTAATGGAAGGTTGCTGTAACTTGAGCGTAACAACAGGGACATGCACGCAACAAGTGTCCAACATGCACTGTCAAGAGATCATGGGCCAGAGTATACTCATACACAGCCTAAGTAATGGAAGGTTGCTGTAACTTGAGTGTAACAACAGGGACATGCACGCAACAAGTGTCCAACATGCACTGTCAAGAGATCATGGGACAGAGTATACTCATACACAGCCTAAGTAATGGAAGGTTGCTGTAACTTGAGCGTAACAACAGGGACATGCACGCAACAAGTGTCCAACATGCACTGTCAAGAGATCATGGGCCAGAGTATACTCATACACAGCCTAAGTAATGGAAGGTTGCTGTAACTTGAGCGTAACAACAGGGACATGCACGCAACAAGTGTCCAACATGCACTGTCAAGAGATCATGGGCCAGAGTATACTCATACACAGCCTAAGTAATGGAAGGTTGCTGTAACTTGAGCGTAACAACAGGGACATGCACGCAACAAGTGTCCAACATGCACTGTCAAGAGATCATGGGCCAGAGTATACTCATACACAGCCTAAGTAATGGAAGGTTGCTGTAACTTGAGCGTAACAACAGGGACATGCACGCAACAAGTGTCAAGAGATCATGGGCCAGAGTATACTCATAAACAGCCTAAGTAATGGAAGGTTGCTGTAACTTGAGCGTAACAACAGGGACATGCACGCAACAAGTGTCCAACATGCACTGTCAAGAGATCATGGGCCAGAGTATACTCATACACAGCCTAAGTAATGGAAGGTTGCTGTAACTTGAGTGTAACAACAGGGACATGCACGCAACAAGTGTCCAACATGCACTGTCAAGAGATCATGGGACAGAGTATACTCATACACAGCCTAAGTAATGGAAGGTTGCTGTAACTTGAGCGTAACAACAGGGACATGCACGCAACAAGTGTCCAACATGCACTGTCAAGAGATCATGGGCCAGAGTATACTCATACACAGCCTAAGTAATGGAAGGTTGCTGTAACTTGAGCGTAACAACAGGGACATGCACGCAACAAGTGTCCAACATGCACTGTCAAGAGATCATGGGCCAGAGTATACTCATACACAGCCTAAGTAATGGAAGGTTGCTGTAACTTGAGCGTAACAACAGGGACATGCACGCAACAAGTGTCCAACATGCACTGTCAAGAGATCATGGGCCAGAGTATACTCATACACAGCCTAAGTAATGGAAGGTTGCTGTAACTTGAGCGTAACAACAGAGACATGCACGCAACAAGTGTCAAGAGATCATGGGCCAGAGTATACTCATAAACAGCCTAAGTAATGGAAGGTTGCTGTAACTTGAGTGTAACAACAGGGACATGCACGCAACAAGTGTCCAACATGCACTGTCAAGAGATCATGGGCCAGAGTATACTCATACACAGCCTAAGTAATGGAAGGTTGCTGTAACTTGAGCGTAACAACAGGGACATGCACGCAACAAGTGTCAAGAGATCATGGGCCAGAGTATACTCATAAACAGCCTAAGTAATGGAAGGTTGCTGTAACTTGAGTGTAACAACAGGGACATGCACGCAACAAGTGTCCAACATGCACTGTCAAGAGATCATGGGCCAGAGTATACTCATACACAGCCTAAGTAATGGAAGGTTGCTGTAACTTGAGCGTAACAACAGGGACATGCACGCAACAAGTGTCCAACATGCACTGTCAAGAGATCATGGGACAGAGTATACTCATACACAGCCTAAGTAATGGAAGGTTGCTGTAACTTGAGCGTAACAACAGGGACATGCACGCAACAAGTGTCAAGAGATCATGGGCCAGAGTATACTCATAAACAGCCTAAGTAATGGAAGGTTGCTGTAACTTGAGCGTAACAACAGGGACATGCACGCAACAAGTGTCCAACATGCACTGTCAAGAGATCATGGGCCAGAGTATACTCATACACAGCCTAAGTAATGGAAGGTTGCTGTAACTTGAGTGTAACAACAGGGACATGCACGCAACAAGTGTCCAACATGCACTGTCAAGAGACCATGGGCCAGAGTATACTCATACACAGCCTAAGTAATGGAAGGTTGCTGTAACTTGAGCGTAACAACAGGGACATGCACGCAACAAGTGTCCAACATGCACTGTCAAGAGATCATGGGCCAGAGTATACTCATACACAGCCTAAGTAATGGAAGGTTGCTGTAACTTGAGCGTAACAACAGGGACATGCACGCAACAAGTGTCCAACATGCACTGTCAAGAGATCATGGGACAGAGTATACTTATACACAGCCTAAGTAATGGAAGGTTGCTGTAACTTGAGCGTAACAACAGGGACATGCACGCAACAAGTGTACAACATGCACTGTCAAGAGATCATGGGCCAGAGTATACTCATACACAGCCTAAGTAATGGAAGGTTGCTGTAACTTGAGCGTAACAACAGGGACATGCACGCAACAAGTGTCCAACATGCACTGTCAAGAGATCATGGGACAGAGTATACTTATACACAGCCTAAGTAATGGAAGGTTGCTGTAACTTGAGCGTAACAACAGGGACATGCACGCAACAAGTGTCCAACATGCACTGTCAAGAGATCATGGGCCAGAGTATACTCATACACAGCCTAAGTAATGGAAGGTTGCTGTAACTTGAGCGTAACAACAGGGACATGCACGCAACAAGTGTCCAACATGCACTGTCAAGAGATCATGGGCCAGAGTATACTCATACACAGCCTAAGTAATGGAAGGTTGCTGTAACTTGAGCGTAACAACAGGGACATGCACGCAACAAGTGTCCAACATGCACTGTCAAGAGACCATGGGCCAGAGTATACTCATACACAGCCTAAGTAATGGAAGGTTGCTGTAACTTGAGCGTAACAACAGGGACATGCACGCAACAAGTGTCCAACATGCACTGTCAAGAGATCATGGGCCAGAGTATACTCATACACAGCCTAAGTAATGGAAGGTTGCTGTAACTTGAGCGTAACAACAGGGACATGCACGCAACAAGTGTCCAACATGCACTGTCAAGAGATCATGGGCAGAGTATACTCATACACAGCCTAAGTAATGGAAGGTTGCTGTAACTTGAGCGTAACAACAGGGACATGCACGCAACAAGTGTCCAACATGCACTGTCAAGAGATCATGGGCCAGAGTATACTCATACACAGCCTAAGTAATGGAAGGTTGCTGTAACTTGAGCGTAACAACAGGGACATGCACGCAACAAGTGTCCAACATGCACTGTCAAGAGATCATGGGCCAGAGTATACTCATACACAGCCTAAGTAATGGAAGGTTGCTGTAACTTGAGTGTAACAACAGGGACATGCACGCAACAAGTGTCCAACATGCACTGTCAAGAGATCATGGGCCAGAGTATACTCATACACAGCCTAAGTAATGGAAGGTTGCTGTAACTTGAGCGTAACAACAGAGACATGCACGCAACAAGTGTCCAACATGCACTGTCAAGAGATCATGGGCCAGAGTATACTCATACACAGCCTAAGTAATGGAAGGTTGCTGTAACTTGAGCGTAACAACAGGGACATGCACGCAACAAGTGTCCAACATGCACTGTCAAGAGATCATGGGCCAGAGTATACTCATACACAGCCTAAGTAATGGAAGGTTGCTGTAACTTGAGCGTAACAACAGGGACATGCACGCAACAAGTGTCCAACATGCACTGTCAAGAGATCATGGGCCAGAGTATACTCATACACAGCCTAAGTAATGGAAGGTTGCTGTAACTTGAGCGTAACAACAGAGACATGCACGCAACAAGTGTACAACATGCACTGTCAAGAGATCATGGGCCAGAGTATACTCATACACAGCCTAAGTAATGGAAGGTTGCTGTAACTTGAGCGTAATAACAGGGACATGCACGCAACAAGTGCAAGTGATCATGGGCCAGAGTTTAGCGTGCTGTGTGCGATGCGACGTCGTTGCGGCGGGCAGTGGATGCGGCGCCGGCTAAAGTGGCTTGGGCTGTAGCGAGAGCTCTGAGTGGCTACTGGAATCCGATAGAGCTAATGGATGCTGGTTCTTATTGAGAAGCCACAGCCAAATCACTACGCACAACCTTTTAAAATTAATGTTCTTATACCGTAATGCACTCACTTCATTTTCTAAAACACCCATTTTATCGATAATACTCTTAGAACAGACCGAGTGAGCTGAAAGCCGCGGTGTTTACGTTACTTAGAGGGTCGGCCAACTTACGCTAGTTTATCATCGTTTCGAGTAACGCTCGCCAGACATTACCGAAATAAAATACACAGACACATAAAACGTAAGTATATAGCGAGAAGGTTTTAACTAAACGATTTGTACGATAAATTTCGTTTCCCTTTATAACCCATCAGTAAGTAGCATTTCCATACATTAATTCTCCTAAAAGGGTTCCTGTAACTTATGAGTTATGGATAACGTACAATGGCCTGAGTAAAGCTTTTAGATGAAAGAATGAAATTTGATTAACAGACGCCATCTTGGATTTAGTTATGTCTAAATGAGTCAAGTGCTCAAAGAATACATCTATGTTTAGAAGCGTGCTCAACGGCCGCGCTCTGCGAAAACTGGTAGTGAAAATGGAGCCAACGAAGTATTTCACTAGTTCAAGTCGTCACATAAGAACAGAGGAGAGCGATAATTACGGAGTTGATAAGAGCAAGTTTATGCCGAGGGTGGCGTCATTAAAGTTGCCAAGAGATGGCACGAGTGTCTCAATCCAAGATGGCAGCTATAATGAGGATCAAGATGACGTCACTCCTCATTGACACTTTCTTGTGGTCTAGTCATGACTTTCAGTCGAACCAAAATCCTCTATATTTGATGGCTGATTGTAACAGTTTTGTTTGTATCACCTTATTTCACAGCCATACACTAAATTACAAGAAAAAGTGTTCTAAGTTTTCGATTTATGAATGAATCAATTCTAATTGTGAACGTTTGCTTCATTGCATTACGATAGCCGGTATTTACGCCTTCGAGCGAAACGAAGCATTTTAGTTCGCTTAAGACAAACAATCACTTAACTTAACGCATCGAAAAAATCTCAACTCTTTGCTAATGGACTGAATTATATCATTAAGTAGCTTTCACTCAGTCAACTCTACTTTAAAGCACGTATAAATAACTCGAGAACGAAATTTGTATCTTGAGTGGTTTCTTGGCTTGAGCCGACTCGAACAAAAAGGTTGGAGGGATGTTAGCTGCTTGGTCTAGATATTCCTGGCTACAATTATAATCGGCAGTCGGTTGTACAGTGGCGCACCGGCACGACAGAGGGGCTAGAACCCCCCACAGATAAAGCTCGTAACACGAAGCTGTTTCATGCTCTCGGATACAATTGACAGGACCTGAAGGTTTGCATACTACAAAACTGAAGGAAGGATGATCATAGTTACTTAGACCTACACTTACACGTTTGAAAAATAATTAAAATTGTTTTTCTATTAATAACGATTGTAGGTTTTAAGAATTTCCCTATAAAATAATTTCGAACGATACATTTCTCTCCTTTCAGCTAGATAAACTAAGAAAATTGACATTTACATAATTTTCAACAGCAGGGCGGCTATTCCTTGAGAAACACTTGAAAGATGTGTTCAAGGTACACGCGCAGATAGTCTGAGGACCCCTGGATGCAGATATCGGGGGAGGGAGGGGGGGAGTCATTAGTGGAGAGGAAGGTTTTACATGTCGCGGCGGCCCGACGAGACCGGACCGGTCACACCTGCGCCGCGACGCCATGATGGATCACTGGGGGACCAGCGGGACGCCGGACGTCGCTAAATGATACATCGGCGCCGAGAGGGGCGGAGACACCCGAGTGACCCCCGCATAACCACGTGACTCAAGACTACTACTCACACAAAGCTGCCCCAACCTAGTAGCCACGTACTTACGTAATAACTGGGCCCAATAATACCAACTAAGTTACCTAAGTCTCTAGTTCCCGCCACCTACTTGAATCAGGCCCATTAGTGATAATTAACGACCCTGGGTTGGATACCCCTGGAAATCCTTAACACAGCGGGGGTGACTAATGAGGCTTGTGCACTCTACTAAGCAGAAGACTGAGGATACGAAAGTGTGAAAGAACGTCTAGAATATGTTGATGTTCGTTGCAACAGCGTGCATGAAAGAGACATATGTCGGTGTGAGACTATAGTTACGTGGTTGAAGCGTACACGGTCACTGTGTCTAGTAACATCCCTAACATCGATACCGTCTTGCTAAACCACTCCGAACTTGTTTTCGTACCGACCTTTCTTCGATCATTAATTGCGTCTTCATGGCCATATAACCTTTCTTCTTTTATTTCTTTCTTTCTTTCTTTCTTTTCTCCAACTGAAACCCACTTTCTTTCACTTTCTTCTAGTTTCTAATTATTTTTCCAATCTTCACACATTTTCATTTTCACTTTTACTTTTCCATTCAATTTCCCGTTTAACAGGTCTGGGAAGTTGTAAGATAATTCGGTTTTGAAAATACATTTAAGATTCCCCTTCATAAACAAATAAATCAATGGTCGTCGAAGAGGCGGGCCCGTTTAAAACCACCCGATCGTTTTTACGCGAGTGTACCAAACCGAAGAACGTAGAAAAGTTAGTCTTGAAATGTTTAACAGGTCTTGAAATCTCTTTGTTAATTTCCTTTCGTCGTCCGGCCAATTCGTATTTTGCAATTATTGTGCACGGCGGGAAGCCTGGGTAAATCAGGGTGGCGCACGCGAGGGGCGGTGGGGGTGGGGGGGGGGGGGGGACTCTAATTACCTGCTACTTGTAAGTAGTTAGGGGCTTCTTAATAACGAAGCCTTCGAGAACACACCTAATGCGCAGTCGGCGAGGGGGGGGGGGGGGGAGTGACCGGAACACCAGACACGGCAGGCAGCCATTTTGTTAAATTACTTATCGTTTAAAATGTTATAACTAACCAAGTACCGATATAATAGCCACGTCGTTCCAAGCAATGTGAGCTGTAGAACACTCTAGTACATATTATGCCTCCCTTTCCACGTTCGATGTGTTCTAATAAATGTATCCAGATATTATTTGTATGTGTGTTTATAAAGTAATAGATCTAGCGGTGTGTTGTGTGAGTGGGTATCGGGCCTGCCGAGAAGTTATTGTCAAGTTGTAGGCGTCGTGGCGCTGCGTCGCGGCGCTATAATGGGATTGTCTTGTATGGATGATTACAATAGGGCACTCACCACTCAGCCCAATCACTTTAAGAGTTGGGAGGGGCTCAAACTCCTTCCATAAACCAACCGAGCACATTCACAAGGTAGCGACGTGGAAACATAACTTCTCATAAGTTGGGTCTATAGTCCGAGACCCACAATACGTAGATCTACCTATAGTGTGAGCCACCTAACATAGACCCACCGAGCACCTTCACAAGGTAGCGACGTAGAAACATAACTTCTCATAAGTTGGGTCTATAGTCCGAGACCCACAATACGTACCTACCTATAGTGTGAGCCATCTAAGCAACCTTGTGGTTGCTGACGTCATAGATAAGTGAGATGATTATTTGAACACGCACCGTGAGCTGATTGGTTCCGAATCACTCATCTTTGACGTCAGCATTGACAAGGTTTAACACAGTCTTTGCCTGACAATCTGTCGATGACGTACATAATATAGTGTGAGTGTGAGCAAGCAATCATCAAGCTGATGAAAAGATCACGAAATGCGGAATTGATCTGTTTTAATTATAGATACATTTTCCAACGTCGATGGACCAAACTCATCCATGCCGTCGACAACGCAAACCAGCACACGCGATGCATATGTGTACGTGAAATAAAACGAGATTTTGCTGAAGGAAGGGTTGTTAATTAAAATGAATGTGTGGATTTGTGTGTGACCAAAATGTTCTATTCACTGAACTGTTCATTGTCTTTACTTTAACAACCCCTAAAGTGTTGCGGAAGTTCACTCGGTAAAACTACTCGGTCGAACTGTTCGAAACAATATGTTTTGTTTATAATCGCAAACATATCCTCCATGTTTGTATAGTTGTGTAAGTGTTAACATGGTTCACACTGTGTCTGAGACCAGATCACGGAATGCGCGCGCACCGTAGCGGAACGACGCAACAACGCATACATGTAAACGAGCCGTAGGGTTACAGACTTACAACTCTCTATTGGGATCGACAGCTCTGGGGTCTGGGGACCTGGGTTCGATCTTAGCGTGAGTGGAAAGTTGTTATCCACCAATAATAGGCTTCTCCGCGCGTCTATGATTTACGTAGGAAATAACGCGTCAGAGAGGCAACTGATGGGAACAGCCGAAACTCTTCCAAGTAGTTATTCTTAACAAGTGTCTATAAACACTGTCAGCTCCCATGGTTTATGTTTAATAAAGAGAGTGCATTCTTACAACGGGTCGTGCTCCAATGTCCCATAACTCGCGAACTCCAAGCCAAACATAATTTGTAGTAAAAATAATGGAGCATTAAAGAAGTCTATAGAGTGGATATAGGACCATAAAAAAACCGCCAGCCACACGTTTAAGCGTCAGGGCTCCTCATTATGTCAGGTTCCTGCTGTGAAGCCGCTGTTTTGTGCGATAGCAGCAGACACGGGGCATAAACCGGTGGCTGATTTAAATTATGTTTTTCGCGCCGTTTCTCGCGGTTTGCAAACAATGCGTTGATAGGCCTACGTGTAGCGTGGCTCCAGAGTGGCAGTTTCATCCAATGGTTTGTCTCTTACTTCACATTAGTTGTTTACGACGAGAGTTCTTCAAGAGAACTATCGGCAATCAAGCGCAACACTAAGCGGACTTGCGAAAGTTTACGTGGAGGCGGAATCCCCCAGAACGTTTTCGCTGAATTTCAAACTTATATAATATTATTTTGATGGCGGTTCTTTATGCACTTTGAAGTCTATGATGACGAAGTTAATTTTAGTTGTACCTAATATCTCATGCAATGTATGTAATGCCCTTTCGGCTATGAAGGCACTGAGATAATAAAATTGATCTCCTAAAAGGCGAACAGTTAATGTAATGGAAGCCATTGGGCCATTTCAGGTCCAAACTTTTAACTTTGTATCCTGATACATTGGACGCGTGATAAAATTACAAATTAGAGTCTGTACACATTTAAAAGTACACGCCATTTATTTCAAGTGTCTATTTAAACTTGAAACGCGTTCCCGTCAAATGGATTACGACGAGTAGAGAGAGGCGAGCATGGCTTTGCTTAGGACCCGTCCATAAAAACTAAAAGCTTTCACGCTGATTAGGTAAAAGTTGCTTGAAAAATTGGTTCACAGCAAATTGAAGAGTCCTACTCAAATATTTATAGTGTAATGCTCTTGACCAATCAGTGAGTTGTGCGGGCGGGTAAGCCGATCACAGGGAGGAGAGGAGAGACAGGGGATATGATAATCTCACTCCTCCTTCAGCCAGGAAGCTTGGGTCGGTAGGCTACTCGGTAGACCTGGGCCTGGGGCACTGACAGATATACAACTATTATTGCAGATCAAACAGAACGAAATACAAACATTTCTAGAACATAGATGTATATATAGAACAATTTGGCGCAACCTTACACCTCAATCTATAACCAAAATGCAAAGTTTGATACAATTCTGCTGTCAGTGGGTTCTAAAAGATCTATTTTCGTGTAAAAAAAGCGTGACAATCATGTCTTGCTTAGGACCATAAATGAAACGAACCTATTTTATTATCAGGCTGATGGATAAAAAGCCACTAGATGCATTATTGTTAAGGTAATTTAAACTTGATATCGACACAAATGAACTTTTCGTATTTTGTTTTCAAAATAAATTAACCACTAATTTTACAAACCCAGCGAACAAGACAAACAAACAGAGCCATTAGGAGCACTCAAGTAAATAATCCACCCATATTAATATGAGTTCCAGAATTATTTGTTATCGTCCATTAAAATATAAACTTTTAATTAGCTATTATATTAGGTTGCCAGGTAAAGGTTATATTTACATGGGCCATACGATCGTTTTGCTAACTTCCAAACGCTTCTAATTAGAAAACTTACGGTGTAGCACTAAAACTCTCTCAAGTATCTGACGTAGTCTTTGGTGTACACCAGTGATATCTTTAACGTAATATATATCGAGTTGGTCTAATCAATGTAAATTCGATTCATTGGAAATATCCAACGTTGACGTTTATTCGTTGATTAGATTCTTGGTATTTGTATTTATTTGTCTCATTTGTATTTGTATAATTTATACTGTCATTCGGTTTGACAGTAGTAAATACCTATATTACATAATCACAATTTAATTATAGTCTGGAATGTATTTACTTATTTTTAATGTTTAACTCGTGTGTGTGTTGGGGGGGGGGAGGGGCTATGTGTTTGTTTTTGTTCAATCAATATCATTCATAGAATAAACAGCATATTAATATGCGCAGTGTACACAGTGCACGGGCCTGATTAAATAAATAATACATTTACACTAGCCTATTTATTTGTTAGTTTTACTGATTTGTTCATTAGCTAATTTCATTTCTATTCTATGAATCAATTTAAATTAGATAATTTTATTTTAAACAAATTTCCGATTATTCAGTAAGTCTTACGAAAATAGTTTTCCATTCTCGTGTTCATCATCAGGGCTGTTGGTTGAGAGTGCATTGAACGCCAAGACTATAAACCACACGTTACATCAGCTAGTTGAGCAATACATTGTCTCGCAGTGTTTACAGCATAGACGCAAGATCCTTATGATCTAAACCTCCAGCCGCATCCAGTAATGTTATCTACTTGTTGAGTAGAACCGTTTATATTGTTATTAGCTGCCAGTCCATAAATCGGGACCCGCTTGCATTAACACGGGAAGGTACTTTGAGCCGGGGCGTATCTCAACTAGCGTTACCTGAACAACATGAACAGCAAGTATATGACAGGTACAAGGAATAACTTAGCAGCTCTTGTGTTTTATTGACGCTAGGCTTTATCAACGCATTAACTTGGGCGAGGGCAACGACTCGCAACACATGCCTCACTCAATGACTTCCAACACACAGTTTGCATGTATTTATATGTCCTGTAGTCCTACCAATGCATTCATCGACGGACGAAACTCAACAAGTTACCTATATATATCAATAAACACTCTTGCCATCATATAACATTGGCCCTGTATTTGTCCTATCACGCATCTAACCTGAATGTAGCTCTGCAGTATCCACCACAGCTAGTGTTGACCATTGTATGTGAACCTGGACGTGGCTCTGCAGTATCCACCACAGCTAGTGTTGACCATTGTATGTGAACCTGGACGTGGCTCTGCAGTATCCACCACAGCTAGTGTTGACCATTGTATGTGAACCTGAACGTGGCTCTGCAGTATCCACCACAGCTAGTGTTGACCATTGTATGTGAACCTGAACGTGGCTCTGCAGTATCCACCACAGCTAGTGTTGACCATTGTATGTGAACCTGAACGTGGCTCTGCAGTATCCACCACAGCTAGTGTTGACCATTGTATGTGAACCTGAACGAGGCTCTGCAGTATCCACCACAGCTAGTGTTGACCATTGTATGTGAACCTGAACGTGGCTCTGCAGTATCCACCACAGCTAGTGTTGACCATTGTATGTGAACCTGAACGTGGCTCTGCAGTATCCACCACAGCTAGTGTTGACCATTGTATGTGAACCTGAACGTGGCTCTGCAGTATCCACCACAGCTAGTGTCAGTATCCACCACAGCTAGTGTTGACCATTATTGCGTGGGGTGGCCGCTCATGATTCATTCCCGGTGCGCATCAGTTCATATTAATTAATAATTATAGTAAATATGTCAAGCGGGGAGGCAACAGTGAAATACTTGGGAAATGGATTTCAATGATTTACATGACAGAAGATAAATTAACAAGACAAATAGCCAAATTAATGAGTTACTCTAATAATCTTATTAAAATGTAGATTTATGGTAATTGGGTGTCCGGTGTCTCTTGTGTGACTTAAGTCTGGCGCGCTCTTTAATGGTTTCGATTCGGGTATAGCTGCACCGATACACAAGGAGCCTAGCTTTCCTTGCGGCGTTGCCATATTACATAGCTGCACCGATACACAAGGAGCCTAGCTTCCCTTGCGGCGTTGCCATATTACATAGCTGCACCGATACACAAGGAGCCTAGCTTCCCTTGTGGCGTTGCCATATTACATAGCTGCACCGATACACAAGGAGCCTAGCTTCCCTTGTGGCGTTGCCATACGGCTGGATTGCAACATATTACATAGCTGCACCGATACACAAGGAGCCTAGCTTCCCTTGCGGCGTTGCCATACGACTGGATTGCAACATATTACATAGCTGCACCGATACACAAGGAGCCTAGCTTCCCTTGCGGCGTTGCCATACGACTGGATTGCAACATATTACATAGCTGCACCGATACACAAGGAGCCTAGCTTCCCTTGCGGCGTTGCCATGCGACTGGATTGCAACATATTACAGTACAGTACATTCATGTACCTCTTATTAAAAAGTACAAGGCATTTTTTCTCTTTACAATTTTGTTTGGAAATCAAGTTAACCGTAACACTCGCCCTTGATGTGAGTTTCATAGTCAGTATTCTCCTAAGTCAATAATTGATGTCGAGTAATGTTATAATTACAATGTACAATGTACAAGTGTCAGCGAGGGTCGGACAGGACTGGCTCACACAATGTGCTGCGTATGTTTCAACCCCACTTGGGTCTCAGCCCGCGGATATGAAAAGGTAGCGTCAAGCTTTGCTTACTTAGATCTAGTGTACTCTTTCCTTGCTGCTAACGAACCAATTAGATAAGCAACTTCTTACACCAACTAATGAGTAAAGAGTTAGATCTCATTAGCGGAGGCTTAAAGCAGTGTGAGCTACGTTTCACTTGTGATCAACCTAGCGGTAGAGAAGATCCAAAATGGTAACAACAAAATTCGCGTTGTTTTCAATTTGGCTGTATGTCCACCTGTATTCTATAACCAATGTCTGCCTGTCATATTGCTTTAAAATGATTTAAAATTGTCAAAACTAAACCAAAATATATCATCCCCTAGAAAATGTACTGACTGCTCTTTCTTGTGAACGTTTTTTTGTTCCAATAAATATTCCCGTTTTTCAAATAATTTTATTTAATATTGTGTAAAGTGTGTTTGCTACACCAAATTGCAAAAGTTAAATAGGTCTAAGAACAATTGAGAAACGGAAACATTCATGAGAAAGAGCTCTAAATTGTCTAGGGAATGACAGACAATATCTTGAGTTGCTTTTTGACAATTTGAAAGTATTTTAAATTAATTTTAATCGACAGAAATGGGGGGTTCAGCAGCGACAGCGTAGAAGAGCAACAGCCGCATTATCTGAAGCAACAACTTAATGTACTATAATATGTACACACGCTTGTAAGTTGTTTGAAACCACGAAATAAAGTAACGCATTAATGATTGCGACATCGCTGTGTTAGTGAGTGGGATGTCAGCCACATTGAAACATGTACGTCGCAGTATCCCATTAAAAACTATATGAAAAACTGTGTTTCGTTAATGGTTCGCGTTGTGTTACGAACATCATACAACAGTACAACACGTTGGGACATTAGCATAAATCATTTTAAATAGCCGCGCAGTGTGGGAATGCTATGCACGGCTTCAAACAAGATGTATACTTACAATTGGGTCCATCCAATAACCCATAGGTTATCTGACCGGATTTTTGGATTTAAGTAATGATAACATTGATATGATATGTATTATAGCAACAACCAACACGTTGAACCCAACATTCAGCGCACCAAAACTGAGCTCGGTGTCTGAAAAAGTAAAAGAAACAAATAATAAGTTAACGATTCAGGCAAATGTAAATGTCTCTTATCTCAGTTCGATGAAGTGGCTAACATGACAGGAAACAATAAAGAAAATGTAAATGTAAATAAGTTAGTTGTAACAACGTGGCCACTTAATTTGTCATGCATTCTGTACAGCGTATAAACCAAGTGAGTGATTGCCGGCCGTGCTTGCAACGAGGCTAATAAAGATGTGCACGCACATACCTGTTTTACAAGAGACAGGCCAGGTTTTGAACAAATAAACTAAAAACATAAATTGTACAGAAGAAAAGTAACTGGCCATGGCTTAACCAACGGCTATCAACAGTAGTCAACTACACACAAGTTATACAGTTGTCCATACACCAAAAACCACAATATTATTGGTATTAGCATTCGGGTTGTCTCTACTATAAAACCAATCGTATAAGTAATACTAATAGTAGTAGTAGTATATTTTATAGGTCCAATATTTTCTAGATTAGTTTCTTTAAGATTTGACGACAGCTGGATTCAAACACATATTAACTATAGTTAATTCCTTCGTAAAACTAGGCTACAATACACACATTTAGACACTGATGCAAAGAAAAATGATTCAATACACATTTGTAATTGAAATGTCGTTTGATTACCGCCTTGGCTCGGGCCAAATGATCATGTCGGCTAGTTGAACCCACCCCTATAAGCCACAATGAAAACATAACAGAGGGGTTGATTCTTTGTTAGCGTCGTATCCTTGCTTATCAACGTCTCGGCTCTTGACGAAGATCATCCTCAAGGGAAAACGATTCATTTTTAATCGAAAATCGATAATTCGAGATAAACCGCGATGATGCAGTGAAATGCGCGAGACGAACGTTCACTCTCAGGGCTATTGTATCGATAGTCGTGATCGAGGCGCAGCGATATCAGTTCTAAGCGTTTTATAAACACTTCATAGAACTGTTAGTCCTAGTGACAGTGGTGTGGTAATGACAGTACGCGCCGGGTGGTCATATCTCACTATACGACGTTGCAAAAGTGGATCATGTGGTTCGTAAGGCGGTCCAATACACCGAGGGCACCAAGCCGTGTTTGGAGTTCGCCCTGCCAACTCCTGCCAACAGACGCGCTGATAATATCACTACAGTATCGAAGTCAGAGAACGAGATGTGTCACTTCACAATCACAGAATCTATGACGACAACACGTTGTAAGATGCTGCGAGGCCATGTATAAAGGCACCGAGAATTTGAGGGTTTTGTTAAAGTTATTTAAAAATCACTTGAGAGATCACGTTGTGTCACCACTCACCAGGGTCTGAGCAACGAATAAAAATGTAAAAATTACAAGGAAAAAAATATGCGTTTTAAACAATGAAATTCCTCCAATACAAGACTCGTAACATCAATTATCAATGCAAAAAATATCCAACGTTATTTTTATAATTGATATTTAATAAAATAGACAAATCGTCTCTCGTTGTGCTATTGCTATTGTGCTACATTTGCAGTGAGACGTTGGTACCTGTGTTGGTTATTAGTGGCGTCGTTCTGTAGATAACGATAAGAAGTAATTACACTAGCAACGTATAAGATAGGACAACACCTTATGCGTTGTTTCTGTCGAGCTATAAGTTACTTTGTGCTGACCGCTATAGGACATGACGGGATAGAAGAGAAGTGGAAGACGGTTGATTTCTTCTCTCTCTCTCTCTCTCTCTCTCTATCTCTTTCTCTCTCTCTCACTCGCGCACTCTCTTTCGCTCTCTCTCTAGCTCTCAACCAAAATGAAAATAAATCCCTTTGCTAATAGGCCAGTACATGAATTTGCTATTATTTCCAAGGAAGAATGATATATATGGTAAACAGACAGAATCTGAGAATGCACTCCGCGCGCGGGCGGGGGCGGAGGGGACGAAACACAAAAAGCCACCTTCTAAATTTGACGCCGGCAATCTCCCTTGATGAGCCGAGTCGCAGAGTCTTAACGAAGAATAAAGTGTTTACCGCGTCAACTGCGGAGGACAAGTTATGATATCACTTAACTCCGCCGGGGCCCCAGTCTCGGTGAAAATCTTTTATATTTAGAACAGATTTTAACATTCTCTCGGTGAACATTTTCTTAGCGAATAGACGTGGAAACAATAGACATTCTGAGCGTCTTCCCGTATTTCCCTGTGCGGTATTAACTATACCACTAGACGTGGAAACAATAGACATTCTGAGCGTCTTCCCGTATTTCCCTGTGCGGTATTAACTATACCACTAGACGTGGAAACAATAGACATTCTGAGCGTCTTCCCGTATTTCCCTGTGCGGTATTAACTACCATTAGACGTGGAAACAATAGACATTCTGAGCGTCTTCCCGTATTTCCCTGTGCGGTATTAACTACCATTAGACGTGGAAACAATAGACATTCTGAGCGTCTTCCCGTATTTCCCTGTGCGGTATTAACTACCATTAGACGTGGAAACAATAGACATTCTGAGCGTCTTCCCGTATTTCCCTGTGCGGTATTAACTACCATTAGACGTGGAAACAATAGACATTCTGAGAGTCTTCCCGTATTTCCCTGTGCGGTATTAACTACCATTAGACGTGGAAACAATAGACATTCTGAGCGTCTTCCCGTATTTCCCTGTGCGGTATTAACTATACCACTAGACGTGGAAACAATAGAAATTCTGAGAGTCTTGCCGTATTTCCCTGTGCGGTATTAACTACCATCAGGAAAATATTTTATTTTTGACAAATATGTTTATTTAACTCCACACAATCTTCAATTTATAATCCCCGTGTTCGTTTGAATAATGCAATATATGTTTGAGATGCAAACCATAACTGATCAGTTATGTAATATTAAATATACTAATGATTTATGTAAAATCCAGTAGGCTACAACAACTACCAAGAAATGGACAACTAACTACCCGAGTACAACTACAACCAGGATACACTTGGCCTTGCGGGATGGGGACGAATTATCAGCTCACAATTCAACATTGGACCATATTTGAATTGGATAACTAAAAGTGTCTTTTTAAAAGGATGTTTACGACTTTTCAACAAATCCATAAAAAATATTAACCTTCTTTTAGTGTGTGGTATCTTTGCAGATGACACAAAAGCATACCCCCCCTATTACCCATTAGCAGATGGGTAATTTCATATCAGTTTGATAATGGGTTATTAATTAGTTTAACAAATACATGATGTGAACTATTAGATGGGCAATATATACCATACATAGCTCTGGTCTGTTGAACGAAGTAATAATCATCTCTAACTCCCAGCCTTCAAAGCCTACCCAGCTAAGCCCTAATGGCTTTTACCGCCCTTTGTGACGGAATGACGGAAACGAATCTAAATGGATTATAGACACTTTAATTAAATCACACGGTGGGGAAATACACACGTGCGTCCTAAAAACATCAATCAAGTCCGCAAAGTTCGCAACGAACAAAATTCAGTTATTACTTTAATTAAATTCATTCCCCTTATTCCAACTGAATGCGGGAATCTATGAGATGTCAAACTGTCTTGGGTCCCCTGATCACTTGAGGTGATTGAAACATCAAAGGCCGCTACAGTAAATCTGGCGCTTCGCAAGGGAATCTCTGAATGTTGTTACCCCGTGTTTGTTGCGTCGTTAAACCTCAAAGTCGGTCGTCACAGGGGCGCAGAATAGTGGTGGGGCCAACTCAGAAATGACACTATACTTATAGTTTAAACGTAATTGAAACTATTTTATGTTAATAACTGACATTTCATTGAAAGAATTATAGGTCTTACTTTGCTGTTTTCACTAAGTATTTTGACACATCATTTTGATCGTTTGGCCAAACGTTACTCTCATTTGGATAACATGAGATTTTTGATATTGTTGAAATTGTTGTGACAACCTGAGTTGGGTATTCGACGAGACTCCACTAGTACCCCACATTGTATGGAGAGATACGTTGAGCCAGAGGATCTAGGCTAGACTCAACTAGTACCCGCATTGTATGGAGATAGGAGAGATACCAGAGGATCAAGGTTCGATCTATTATACTCTATCTCCATATAAGATATATTTACAAAGTTACACCAAATTATATCGATGTGACTTTATAAGACCGCGTAGCATCAATATATGGTATCAAATTGAAAATCAAATCTTGTATCGAATAGGAAAATAAAACCAATCTATTCGTCTATTTGATTTTAAACGGCAAATACTGTATTTATCTAGAGAAGATTGACTTTGACCCCCCCAATACGTGCTTGAATCAATACGAACACCCTAGCTCAGCCCTAAGACAGCTTAGGCCCAGTCCGTCTCAAGTAATACTGCATATCATGTCCACGCTCAACGCGACTAACCATTCGGAACAAAATAACCTTATTGAAGGGTAAACAAATAATATGGAATCTTTATAAAGTTATCTATGCATTTCAAAAACATCAACTTATTGAAGAGGCACAATCAATACAGTCAGTTATTTTGAAGAATTTGGTGGGTAACCATACAATACAGTACAAATAAAACCCGGCTGGCTGTTACATTATTTAAAATATGACGGCTATATTTTTTTCACTTTTTAATAATAATATTTTAATAACGTTCTAATTCGTCACCTTTGGTAGCTACACACTCGTTTGTGCAAACCGGATATCCGTTCTGAAGTGTCGTCTTCTATATAATGCATGACATTACTTGACTTGTTCGCGCGCAAGCAGTGGCGTATCCAGGATTTTGGAAAGGGGGGGGTTTTAACTCATATTATAGAGAGTGGAGCCAAAAATAAATGGGGGGTTTCCCCCCGGGAAAATTTTCTCGTCAAGGTCATTTTGGTGCAAATCTGTGCGTTTTACAGCGGCCAACTGAACTAAAATTACTAAATTTCTGGCAACGATTTTCTCCTTAAGAAACGAAAAAAGCTTCAAAGAACAACAATTGAACTGAAGTGTTAATACACAGAAATAGAATTATAGAGCGATGTGTGTATTGTTAACAAAAACTTATGTCTTTGGTATGTAATACAAAAATACTGTATATTTATTTTTCCATTTTTTTCAATCCAATGCAATTTCCACTTTTCCTTTGCGAAAGGGGGGGGGGGTTTGTCCCCCCCCCCCTTGGATACGCCACTGCGCGCAAGGTATGGATTTAGTGCTACCACTTCACTAGTGCTTTACTAGTGCTTTACTAGTGCTTTCACAGCATGATTATCAGAGCTGCCTCAAAGCGATGAGGAGTGGACGGGCTTACACAAAACACAAGAAAGAAAAGGAAATTATTTTTTGGCGGTCTAGCTTAATTAAGTTCTAATTTCACCTCAAAGGAAAATTGGTTAGGATTTGAGAGACGAAAACAACGGTAGGAAGGACTTGGTGAAGGAAATAAATAGTTTTGCTTTGTCTGGGGAGATGGTAAGTCTATAGACCTTACGTCATAGCAATGTCTGACCTGGGCTTGGAGTATAATATTCTCCTAAAACAAGGTAGGGAAGGAAATAAATAGTTTGACTTCGTTTTATCTACACATGTACGGTCTGAAATATCAGTAATTACAGGCGAGATCACAATACATTCACATGCACAATGTTGTTACAAGGAAGTGCATAAATAGGTGTCTCTACGTTTACTACTTAGCCGAAACTAGTAAAAACAAACGATGCAGAAAAAAATGAATTTAGAATTTCTTCAAAATAGTACGGCTCTACAAAACTGTAAGCGACACAACGCAACTGTGGTGTCAGCTTACAACGCACAAGGTATACCTCGAAAGAAATTAGTTGTTCTCTGTCTTGTAAGTTAATTCACGTGGTCTGTTGTCAAGACTACAGCCAACCTATGACGTAGTTCACCGCCGACTAAACGTTATAAATACACGGCTAATCCGTTAATAAACACGGTTCCACGGGCAGCATCAATCAAGCGGGCGGTGGGGGTCACAGCAAGTTACAATCAACGTTACCACCGCTGCTGCAAGGGACACCACATGCGGAACTACTTTAACATTCCACTCATCTGTATTTAAAGGCTGGTCCACACAGATTTTTAAGACATACGATTTAAGGTTTAACACGTAGTCGTAAAGTTGGATCATTGGAAACACGTACTGGCGTTCACACAAAGTTTTAGTTTTAAGACGTTGTTTTCATTGTTGTTTTTAAAACAACGTCTTAAAACCTTATGCATTATGTCTTAAAAATCTGTGTGGACCAGCCTTAATATAGTCATATTTATTTCCACGTATAACCTTTAATCATAAATTAAGATTAAATTAAATGAATCATGTTTTATTTTCTGTCTACCCAAGAACGGATTTTTCCAGTGGAAGACCGTGGACATTATATACCATGAATTATGTGCCCGAACTAGGGATCGAACCATGAATCTTCTGCACTGTATAAACCCATAGAACCAATGTCGTCGTCGTTGAAGTTGTAGTTGTTGTTGTTGTTGTTGTTGTTAGCAAGATGGAGCTTGATGCCCGGGTTGTATTGGATCAAGGTCCGTAAATCCCCTGGCGGGGGCTCGAACCTCCGCAAGGGGATCGACGGACCTTGGTATTGGATTTGATTGACCCGATGCAGCTGATGATCCGGAAGGCGCAATCAGCCCTGGGATTCATCAGAGTGGCCGTGCCTGTGTCAGACGTGTGTGGGTTGTGGGAGACTTCTGTCGCACATTAAGGTTACAAGCGAACTGTCTTAGGTTTACTCAGGTAGGGGTGACGTATTCAAAATATTTCCCAGCACTTCTGTTCAGCCGCGAGTCAGAGCCAGAGTTTCTAGCTTCACGTCAAACACGTGGTTTCATATATACAATAAATACAACTACGATGTTGTAACAAATTTATAAAACTAAGTTGTCATTAATTTGAGCCATAAACAAAACACCAATATGGTATACGCATACGTGGCACGTGGTACGTACAGTGCTTTATACTTGTTGTGGCACGTGGTACGTACATTGTGGAACACTGTATTAAAAGATGAATGTTATTGGAACAGATGATAGCTACTCTTGCTGTACGATCGTTGCGGAAATTGCTTTTCAAATATTATAGAGGTTCTTCTTAAAGGGAACTCGAGGACTTAAGCGTATTGCATGGGGAGGGGTCACTCTATATTAGAACCTGCCCTGTCTTAAGTCGTTATTGCTGGGTACTTCGACAAAAAGCAATCAAACAAATCAGGAGCCTTAAACTGCCAGGGGGTAAATCCACATAATGGGACCATCTGCATAATGTGTAGCCCACAAACCACCCACCACTCCCGGAAAAAACTCTTAATTAATTGAGGAAGACAATACAAACAGGTTTCTGTTATATGGAGCATCCGGGATAATGGTTGAGGACTAATTACGTTGCAATGTTTCCACTACTGACATTAGCGTGTATACAGAATACCAACAACACACAACTATATTGTAGTTGGTAACTATGACGCAACAGCAGCACTTGTTCTCGTGGGTCACACTTCCCGCGGGCTAACGCTGTATCACGTGACCATCTTCGGGTACGCGTGCGAAAAGCCGATCTGACGAGGAATTCTTACAGCCATAAAGACGATTTCGCAATCAGTGGAACTGTCTACTTGGTTCGCCACCGAAAAACACATTACATAGAAAGATTATTTTACAGGAAATTGCCGAGACCCAAAGCAAAAGTTTCTTTTTCCGATTTCGTTTCTTTTCAGCCAATATAAGCTATAAATTCCTACCTTTGGACATTTATGACATTGGTTATAACATTTTATATAAGTGATTTCGCAATAAGCTACTTAAAACAGATATGAAATATCGTATCTTCTTTATTTATTTACATGCCAATAGTATTATTAATATACGATACGACCCTTGGGGAGCCGGGTACAAACACACGTAATAAGTAGCAGTACAGACAACGTTGCCAGCTCGATGCAAACAGACCCGAGATTGAATCACAACACTGTCCATAAGAATTAAGAGTAACTTATAGTTAAGGCTTTTAAGGTGTACTTCACTTTATTGAATGCATCGGAACTACCATACTGCATTCAGAGTTGAATTATTTCCTCCCTAAGTTTAAATAAATGCGCTCCTGCTGTACATTACAGGAACATGCTTGTACTTACTTCGGAAGCTGCAACTTAAGTCCTGGTCCTTCCGATTGGGCTGCTGCCTTGCTTGTATTGTTGATAAAGTTGCCACACAGCAACCTTTCTCCTGCTTTCGTCACAAGCGAGGAACACACCCCCACTCGTAGCCAATCAGCGGTCGCTATTGCAGGGGTTTGTTTCGAGCGGTTCGCTGGTTGGCTACAGCTCCTCGTCTCTGACGAAAGCATCGGAAAGGTAGTTGTGCGATGACTTTATACTAGGTTGTTTTATGAACAATCAAAATCAAAAGATTCTTTTACACATTCGTAAAGGAGGTCTTCCGCTTAGTAGAGTGTTCACGCCTCATTATAGTCACGCCCACTTTGTTAGGAATCTACAGGTATCCAATATAATGTCATAAATCCCCAATGGACTTATTTCAAGTAGATGGTTTGGTTCGCATGAGACTATTGGGGCGACTGTGTAATGTATAATATAAGCCCACATGACATAGGACGCCGCGTGTAAACAGAGCCGAGCTGGTAACGTTGTGTTCTGACTTCTGAGGCTTCTAGAAGACCCTCCAGTTAGGTCAGGTAATGAGATGAGCCGAAGCCGAGTATAGACCGCGCCGTGTGTAAGGACAGTAGACTTACCACATACAATATGAACACGATGGTTGTCCTTAGTTAAAAATATATTATATTTAATGTTAACATTAATATTTTTTAAGAACGGGGGAAGTCCTATAATTTTTAACTTTCTGGTGTCTATCTGCAGAGGTTTCCCTCCATGTACTTACGCCCGGTGTAGCCTAACTTGCACAGCGGGTGTGAGATGGTGTACACTGAACACAGAGTGCGTAGTACGTGCGTCCAGGTTAGAGAGGGCTGTGCGTGCTTGCAATGGTAGGACACAAGACCATGTGTTATACTGTGCGTGAGCTAGGCTGGGACAGATATTTTATGGGAGTGAGACTGTGAGTAGGCCTACAATACAATCGTATCTCCATTATGTTTATGTGAAGCCTAGCGGCCATCCAGCCAGCCTATAACCAGCACATTACGGCATCAAGTTATTCATTCATTCATTCAAAATGGGCAGATCTAACGTATTCTTCTTCAATTTCTTGAAGATCCATGTGAAATTTTTGTATGTGAATTTCATGTAAAACGGATGGCCGGCACAATATTGGATATTATTAAAATTCAAAGGGCATTGTATAACATACATCATGTGCCCGTCCCTTATGTCAACATTTTCAATATTCAATTACAGAAGCTCGAGACGCCGGTTGATCCTGCGGGGCCGAGATCGTATCAAGCTTGGATGAAATGAGGGCCAATAAATCGCCGGATATTGTTTGAGGTACGTGACGGCCGGAGACGTAGACGAACATGTCGGGCCCCGGGCCTGCTACTGTGTACGGGCCCGCATACGCACACACACAGTACGGGCCCCGGGCCTGGCTAGGTCACACACGCTGCACGGGCCCCGGGCCTGCCAGGCGCGCTCATGGAATGTAGACCTGTTTCAAACCAATCCACAGATTGATGTCATGAAACAAACACTGAATGTAAAACTCTTTCGAGACTTTGGCAGAAAATCGAAAAATACTCAAATTGATCATTTCTGCAATCTTCCAGCAGCCACTAACACTAAATCATTCGGTCTCATGCAATCTCTGCTAACAATGCATTCGGAGTGGGTAAAATGTATTATTCAATTCTATTCAATTGATTTATGTTTTTTAAATTCAATGTACATCATATCAATGCTGGATCAATAAAAAACGTCAATATAAGTAAATCATAGTAGTATGAAACTTTAGAGTAAATAAACCATCAAGAAATAAGATCACAACACCCGCATAGATGGAGTCCCGTAATGATGATCCGTTTCTCCCTTCAGTCATATTACATCTCTCACAATACATTCACCTTGGCTTCAATCAAGGGAGTGATGAGTGCATTACTGTCACTGAAACTATTCACTGTAATCTACAGGTTTGTACAACATTCAACCAGGACCCCCCCCCCCCCCCCCCCCCCCATAGGCCCAAATGACGTTCTACAAACTTCCGCGGGGATAAAATGTAAGAATAATATTATTTCACTTCACTTTAGTTATTTTGCCGCTTTGGGTTATACTTTGTTGGATACATCAATTCATTTGCTTTGCTGGTCGATTCTCCAATTTGAAAGTAACGTGTAAGTATTACGTTTTATGAGATTCAATTCCAAAATGCCAAATTAATAAAGTGAATTAGGGCCTACCCTGGTTATTTTTTCATTTCTTTTTTCCAATTATTACAATTTAAAAATCCCACAAAATAAAAAAATACATTAAAATTTAATTAAAAAACCAGTTTTTGTAGTTGTGGAAAGTATTGTCTCCACGCTAGGTTTACTGAACCTCCTTGCGTTATATACCTAATAGCCTCGCACCCAAAGAATATTATTCGAGTAATAGCCTGTCACCCAAAGGCTCGGGCGCTTGATGCCATTATCATATCCATAATGCATAAATGCTTTTAATGTAAAAACGAGCGTTTTGGAGTTATTGTGCCGAAGACATGTGATGTCTCTCTCTCTCTCTCTCTCTCTCTCTCTCTCTCTCTCTCTCTCTCTCTCTCTCTCTCTCACACACACTCACACACACACAACAGAGTGTATACGCGTAGCAATAACCAGAAACGACGTTACTTTAAAAGGGTCTGCGCTCCGCTGTGACTGCCGGAATACAAGGCAAGCCCCCCACTCAAATGAGTGCCTATTATTGACAGCCATTAGATAGCGGGAGAGCTCTCGTATTGCTTTGTTCGAAGTGGAGTGAATCTTCTGGGCGAGCGCAGCGACGTTGACGACGACGCGGTTGTACAGGTAGAAACGGACGTCCAGTATCACCAAGCCCATTAGATATTGTGGTAACTAACCTGTGCCCGTGTTGTCTGTGTTATGCATGTCTGGATGGTTGCGTCGCCCCTCCCTCCACCTTCGGAGCTCCCTCCTCCGTCCCTCCGCCCCTCAAGCGTCGCATTGGCCCCTAGCGGTCATCGCCGCAACCGCAAGCACCTGCAAGCACGACAACAGTAAGAGACCTTGGAGAGAAAGACATACCCACGAGTACAAGCACGACAACAGTCAGAGCTTGGAGAGAAAGATATCCACCCAAGTACAAACAGACAACAGTCAGAGAGTTTGGAGAGAAAGACATACCCACAAGTATAAAAACTAGAGTAAAGAGTTTTTATTACTGGGAATACTACAGCTGTTTTCGTACATAACAGCGACTTGATTACAATTGGTCAGCAAGAGTGTAGAGACTACAAAATGATCCATATTTGTACAGAAAAGAGAAATACCGGTGGAGAATGGCCTTCAATGTATAACTTAAAAATAATTGTTAGGTTTCAACGACAATTTCAAATTACATTTACGTCCATGCCTGACTGTGTTGGTACGGTCAGTGTCGATGTTCCATACAACGAGAAGAGGGTGGGAGGAGGACGGGAGGAGGGGGGGGAGGGGAGTTCGTTAGGATGGGCTCATTATTTTCCCACTTATTCTTGGGAACATAAATCACAAATAATTATTATCTTGACAAATATGTTGTCTCTAATAAAAATATTTTCTTACCCCAGTATATATAAAATTTTCCCGGGCACATTATAAACGGAATAAAATACTCCACATTGAAAGAAGATCTACTAACCAAATGAACATACAGTATATACGTCACAGTTAAAAGTGGCAATAGTAACATTTGACACTGTTTGCCGTGGTTGGAGGGAAAAATCAAAAAGTTGCTTTTGGCGTTCGTTTTATTTGAGAAATCTCGTGGTTACACAAATGTCAGATTATTATGAACCGATACTTGACGCATTCCAGGCACAATACATAAGTAAAAAAGCCGCAAGGTATTCCTTAGCTGTGGTCTGCGCTACGCACGGCGAGGCGAAGCGAGGCGAGGCCACGCACCCGCATACACAATGCGAAGCAGGACCGACTTAACCCCTAGACGTGATTCCGTGGACGCAGATGTTTCATTTTATACATGAATTTGCCATTCACGTCCGAAACAGAATAATTTAGTCGCCGTCCAAATCGAAAAGGAAAGTTTGAGGCGAATTGGATACCTAAATCTTGTATCATTGAATCTGTCTGAAACCCAATCACCCCTTCCTTGTTACCTGATCAGCCGATGTGACTGACAACGCGCTCAACAGCGGGGCCCACCATACGCTATACCTCACGCTATACCCCACGATATACCCCACGAGATACCCTCAGGTTTTAGGAGGCTAGTTACTTTCTATGCTCCCCACGCCGCATCACGCAACGTGCGGTCTTACGGTCGCTCCACGCGGTCTGTTTCAACGGTACCTGCTTGTTATTGTCGTGGTTGGAATGCTTCTTGCCAACTGACGCGCTGATAGTGTCAATACCGGAGGCAGAGAAGCGGAACGCCCAGTATCTCACTCTGTAAGTAGTCACTAGTAAATAAAACCCGTATTTCGAATGCTCGTTTGAAAACCAATAAAGTGTATTAATAACAAACGTTTCGTATGTATAGATGAATGGATGAAAGAAATATCGCATCAGAAAATACGAACATTATTATCTTTGGGGCATAATCTTTCAGAGGTTCTTGGTTGCATCAAACAATACGTTGCCTGCACATAATCTGTACTTCAGTTTGTGGCTTCACTTGTGCACACAATAGGAAACTGCGATAAGCCATCTGTCGTTCAGCTAATGAAGGGCACATGCAAAGTGATCGGGTTATTTTATTTATAGAGATGAAAGAATGAAAGGATGAAAGAATGTTTACTGGAGCTAATAAGCTAATGAAGTTTACGTCAAGACATTTGATTGGTGGTTGCCATGGTGAAAACACGATATTTGCAGAATAAGCAGTTAATTGGATAGGGTTTGCAATATTACTAGACATGTTTCATGGAAAACGTGAGTTCAGATCGTCGGTAGCGGGAACAGAACCGAAGCCCTCCGAGGAGTAACCAGTTCTACGGGATAGTCCTAACTACACAACTAACATTTCCCATGGTTAAACTGGGACTACCCTCTCGCCTAATACGGACCTGAGCATCACGAGGTAGACCGTAGGTAGCCAAGAGGAAGACCGAGGGTCGGGTCACGTGATACCTCTGACGTCACGAAGCAGACATAAGAGGTAGACCGTAGGTAGCCAAGAGGAAGACCGAGGGCCGTGTCACGTGATACCTCTGACGTCACGAAGCAGACATAAGAGGTAGACCGTAGGTAGCCAAGAGGAAGACCGAGGGTCTGTCACGTGATACCTCTGACGTCACGAATGAGACCACAGATGTAGATGGCTTCGCTCAACTCGCGGCGAAAGAAAGACACACAGATTTATTCCAATTCTTGTTAACACCACCACCATCTACTTTTGATACTTTCGTAAAACAGAATAGGATTTGGCGATGTGGCGAGAAGATAAACGCAAAGTCTAAATTAGCCATTGGGTTGAAATATCGTCGCGTTGTGGCACCCGTAAGCCGGGATATGTGTCAGTTAGCCGTATCTCCCGCGGCCCGCAAATCATGACGAAGTAGGGTGAATTAGAGAGAGAGGGAAGGAGGGTTCTTGACGGGACGCGCTGGCAATACGTGCTAGAGGAAATGTGATGCCTAATTACGCAATATTGAGGCAATTGTAACGCAGCTACGTCACAGCTTCTACCACAGTAATATCATGAGACACTAGGATGAACAAATTAGAAGTAGGGGTATAAAACACAGCTGTAATTTCCTTACTTACCGTCTAATGGCTTTTTAAAATTTTAGAATTAAAAACTAGCTGCCATTATAATTAAAAACAAATGATTTTTCACAACTGTTATACTAGATATGACTAAAACACATTAAACGTACTAACACATCAAATAAAAAATAAAATAATTTCAAAATATTTTATTTCATCAAAAACATAATTTTAATGATGGGATCCCAATATACACACCACAAGTTATACACCTAAAACAAATCTAAAAGGTTAATTTTAACTTATGTTTCTAAGTCTCGCCAAAGGAATTTTTTAATATCCTAAAAAATATGGTCGATATGTAATAAACGGGAAAACCGAAGCATTCTGCGGCGAAGCTTATTGACGCCTGTGTTCCACACTTCTAAATGAATACGACCTTTCATCTGAACACGTCTTTAGAGACAACCCTGTAGGTATGGCCGCTCCCCATCCAACTGAGTCACGGTGGTATCACGGTCATATTAATATTGGAATTAGTGCTAACACTTTTCGTCAAATGTCACAATTTTGTAATAATTTGTAACTGCAATTAACAGTTGAAACATTCGTTAAGAAGTAATTCATTTACAGGAGTTCTATTAGCTCTTTCATAAGTACCTTACTGCCATGGGTACAACAACGTATTGCAGTTGTTAAGGCATAGTTTGAATTCGAATACAATCTGCAAAACTGATGATCCACTGAAAATGAGTCAATAATACAGTAAAGTATTATTGAAGACCTTGGCCTTGAATATAGCCTGCTTCCGCGAGCCAGTTTGTAGACAACAAGCTAAAGTAACAGGCGTAGCATTGTGACAGCTTGTAGATAAACAACATAAGTTACAGGCGTAGCATTGAGGATGCTTGTAGATAAACAACATAAGTTACAGGCGTAGCATAGAGACAGCTTGTAGATAACCAACATAAGTTACAGGCGTAGCATTGAGACAGCTTGTAGATAAACAACATAAGTTACAGGCGTAGCATTGTGACAGCTTGTAGATAAACAACATAAGTTACAAGCGTAGCATTGAGAAAGCTTGTAGATAAACAGCTAAAGTTACAAGCGTAACATTGACTTGGCCTTTGAATCGTGGCTTTGTTTCTTTAAATGGTTGAGTGCAAAAGTACCTCATGAGAAATAGTGAAATGCACTTCATTCGGTCCATTTAGATGTCAAGAGAGCAAAGTTTCCACCAGGGGGGGAAGAGACGTTAGGGGGAGGAATGAAAGCCATTCCATGTCCTCAAGTGTCTGTCCGATTTGGTCAAGATGTCATCCAAGAAAGCTTTTAAAACGCACTTACACTTCCATATTTCCCTCGAGCTGCTATACAGTACCCTTTTAGGCAGCTAGCGAATATCCCTAGTGAATACGCCTTATATCTCTTCCTCTCTTAAAAGCATTGCGCCCTCAACAACAGCGCAATAAATAATAATGCACTTCGTGGCATAAACAACCTATTATTCGAAATTGCAAAGTAATGCACAGCGGATGGAGGTGGCATTGAGCTAATTTATCTCGCGGGAAGACGATGGGACCGAGTGCAGAAATATACTCTGCCTCTAACAGTCAGTCTCATTACAGTGTTGGGCGGGACACTTGACGACTCAAACTATTAACACTACCCATTCCAATGTCCAATACAAAAGGTCTAGAGGTCTACGTAAATTGAAAAAAGAAACAAGCTAATATTAATGGAAGATAAAATTTCAATATTGAAAATTCTGTATTGAAGGGTCTCTCTTAATATGTTCCGCATTTTATAAATATCAATTAACAGAAGAAAATTATACAGTCTGTATAAGTAATGAAAATTAAGCCTACTTTGGTGGAGGTGCCGGTCCCATGTTTAAAAATAAACTTTATAATATATTTAGTACTTTGGTGGAGGTGCCGGTCCTAAGTTAGATTATACTTAAATATTATTTCATACGGCGGAAAATTGATATTTAGGAGGAATAATGTGTTTTATGTTAATCTTACGCAAGGGAACGAACAGTGGTATAAAGCTGGGACTTGTATGTCTGAGCCACGTCTGAGCCAATGAATGATATAAATGATATAAGAGAAGACAACCCATCAGATCACCGGACATGTTACAACATTACTACGTCACGTGCCGTGAGTCTCATTAGCGTGTGAGGGTGTTGACAGTTGTCTGTCTTAATACTCCGCGTGAGGAATGTGTGAGTGCCGATCTGGCGCGTGGGCTGCTGGGTAGGCACGGCTGCAATATGGTTATATTTTAATGAGAGCTCGTTACAAAGAAGGATTTGGTTCCGTCTGTGTGCTTGCCGAGCGCCGGGCCTGCCCATCCATTAAAACAAATTGACACCTGGTCTAGCCTAGCCGAGGATGACGGTAAGAGGGAAGACTGCAATACCGACCATGCGGCTAAACGTGTTAGTTTATCTCGCACCGCGCCGTATACTGCCGAATCACACTATGCCGACATGACCACAATAGAGTGGACCCTACACTCAGAGCTTCCAAAACAACATTAAACCAAACTACGGTCAAGGGACGGTTATCAAAACTTATAGCAGTAAAATCGTAGACGCCAATTCTGGTGCAAGGCGGGATATGCCGCTCTCCACTGAGGCAGAATAAGTGGGGTTCGGCGGGTAGACACCCCTCATATTATCCACCTGCGCGCTACAGGTTTGCCACGTTTCTACATTCAGTGCAGTATCGGTCATCTCGATCGGCTCCCGGCGTATGGTCAGTCTTCGTTGTATACATTTTGCAACGCAGGAAACGTCTGTGGTACTCTATTGAAGTTTACGGTTGATTAATTTTCTGAGGAGTTAACGCGCGTGTAAGTGCTGCTCTTTGGTAAAATTAGTATCCTTTGAAGATTAGATCTTGCCCTCAAAATGAAGTCTCCGTCTGTAAATATGAGAAACTGAAATTTTGGTTTAATGTTATTGACACTGTTTTCCAAATATTATTAATTTGTAATACAAGTATTATTTAACTTCCAATCAAATTTAATTTCATCATAAAGTTAATAGTTTACAATTATATATCATTGCGAGCAGAATTCGAAAGGTATTTCAGTCATCCATGTTGAAATATGTACTATCAAAGCAATACACATTACACGCGTCGTCGTGATGCGATGAGATATTACAAACAGAATCGCCATTTTGGTGTCAACGGGCGGTATCAAAATTACCGAACAGTTTGATCATTTGAAATCTTCCAACTACCGTTAACAGTAACTAGGGATAGTTTATATTTTATTTAGGCAACTCGGAACAGGTAATAAAACAAAACTACTTCCTACGCAATTAGTAATCCAGTGCAATGCACACGAGCAAATACTGTACAATGTAATCGAAGGTTTAAACGCAACGAGGTCGCTGTCATGTTCATCTGTCATGTTCATGTCACTGCGAGCGTGTCCACTGCCCACTGAGATGTACCGCCTCGGGTTTTTAATGTTGCGAAAGACTCGCAGCATTTCGTGCAAAAAACCCCATGTGGTTATGTTATCCGCCAACAGATCGCAGTGCTAAAGCATGTTAAATGATACGATGATCACTGCGATCTATTGATGAAAAACAAAACCACAGATTGTTGCACAATGAGAATGGTTTTGTCTACCACCGACAGATCGCAATGTGCCAGAAGCGTGTTAAATAATACGATCATCACTGCTATCTATTGACGAAAACCAAAACCACAACCCATCGCAGCAATGAGCAAGCGTGGTTGCGGTTTTCAGCAACAGATCGCAGTGCTAAAGCATGTTTGGCCATAGGAGTGATCGTTTTCTATTGGTCGGAGGACGAAACATTGTTGAACATTGTTGAAAGGGCGCGTTGGCCGCCATGTCTGGATCGCTGCGCGGTACGGTTGCGCGCCAACGTCTACTTGATCAGCTCCGCCTAGCGGACAAAGCTCAAAACCTTGCACGAAACATGGCGTCGCCAGATCCATAGGGTACGCACATATGACGTAACAGCCGAACTACAACAATGGAATAAATGAATTGTACTGGTGGACAAACAACAAGCCGTCAAAGTAATATCTTTGCAAATAATGAGGAGAAACAATGGGAGTCTTTCAGTCAAAATTTCTCACCAGAGTGCAGCATAGAACAACCCGGTTTTAAAATAGTAAACAAACGCGGATTGCAACGGGAACGAGCGTGATGACAGGTAGTTTAAATTTACAACATATATTTGGTAACGAGCATAATGTCCTAAAATATAATAAACAGTAATATGTTATTAATAAGTTATAACGCCTAGTGTTGGCCCTAATCATTATAGGGCTACATTATTCAAGTTAATCACAGCCTTTAGCTCTCGACTTTTCAACCACTATCTAGCTGACAGATGACATTGCCTGTGTGTTGCAAGAAGCACCTAATTTAGTTATTTTATTTGAACTTTAATTTAAATGCATTGTTTGCTGAGGCTCCGATTTTATACAGTCATATTTATACAACAATATTATTTTAAGACAAATTCATCAATAAAAACAAAGGCTAACAGACCGTAACTAACAGCTACGGACGACCTACCCTTGTCTCTCTGCATTTGTCGTATCCTAATGGCACAGGGAACACATATTACTACTCGGAAAGATCTCTTTGTAATGTTTTCAGTGTCAATGTTGCTTGACATCGGTAATAAAGTTTCATAAATAATATTACAAACTAAATCAGCCGAACACGGGTCTTAAATATTATAGAAAAACGCCGCCATGTTTCCCCCACGTGAAATTAACTTCTGTCAAACACGATCACGGCAATAAAGACAACTGACCATCAACTGATGAAGAAACACGTCAAGTATCCTAGCAACAGACAGAAGTCACCGCTTTAGTATTTCAAGTCACAGCCTATCAAAGCCAGTATTTTCTAACACCGCCTTGCCGATCAGTGTATTTTCATTTTGACAGGTGGACCGCATTTTTCGGTGCTGTGCTCTGGTGGTTGAGCTTTAAAAGATCCCCATTAGTTGTAACGATAGTAACTGCTCGCCAGTTTAAATTTATGTTAAGTAATGGACAGCAACTATCTGAAAGTGTGTAAACGTTCTGAGCGTTTGTTTTTTCCAACTTCAGAACTTCATATTTTTTTTTGACAGCTTGCTTGTCCATCGGTTCAATTCATTTGTTTCATTGTTGTGTTTCGGTGTTGTGCGTACCCTATTGGTCAATCTCAAATGTTGAATAAAACGGTAACAACAGAAACGGTGCAATCTGTTGATGGAAGACGGAACTACACTACACACACATAGCTATGTTTTCTCTCAGTGCTAGAGCAAGTTTATAATAACCAACTGTTGCATGTATATAAGCAGCAACTAAACTAGTACGAAATAGAACCTACACCTTCACAAAATGAAAGCCGCCATAACCTATGTAAGCGTGTTGAATCAGGAAACAGTCGACGCGAAAGTCATTAATGTGTCTCAAGAAATGCGCAAATTATGGTATCGAGTTTCGAAACCTCCTTTTTTTGGATCCTTTTCAACCATTCACGACTCCTAACTTAGCTCCCCTGAAGAAGCAGGCACGGCTTCAGCAGAAGGTACCCTGCAACTATCTATTTCAGTCCGCATAGGTCAGAGAGATAGATCCTCCATGAACTCGTCAGTGTTTTTGTTTTGATCAAGACAATAAGTGGTTTGTACGTCACCGTGAAGTAGCTATACCTCCTCCCTATCAATGTTCTTGTATCTACATCCGTCACATTTGTGTATTCAATGGTAAATTGCGATTCAGATGTAGAAAGCTTGACGACTTTTGATTGGTGGTAACTATTGTAATTGGAAATTGCCATACTGTTCATACACCAGAATGAGCGCATATGATATACACATGCAAACTGTATTTTTCATTGATTTCTTTGATGTCGGAAATACAGTACTAATACAGAAGGGTGCCATTTTATACAGGGTGTAGGTGAAACAAATAGGTAGAACTCAGTACCGGTGGGGGACTGACAGGCCTAGGTGAGTGGAACTGCTTGAGTCAACCCAAGCCAGCGTCGCCCCTGGATTCTGCAGTAGAATGTTTGCGAGCTGTAACCTACTCCTCGTTAATCTAACGAGCAAACATTCACGACGAGTTTTTCTATCCAGCCAGACCCAATTTCCCAAGTCCCCAGCTTGCTCGGGCCTCGCAAGGCAGCGGGCGGGGGGACGGCCAACCGAGCTAACGATATCCAGCCAACAGCCAATTTGACAAGGTTCAATTGAAAGCTTATTAGATCAAAGTTAACTGGAAAACCTTTGGTTAGACTACTCTGGAAAGAAAGAGAGTCTTACAAGAAGAAACGTTAAATGACATTTTCATCATGATGGGTGGAAAGAGTCCCGAGATGGTGTCGGAAGATAGTCCAGTCCGCACTTATCTCATCACCGAGATGTCTTTGAGCCGCAACACCGACAAAAGACATTTTTAAGAGGCGTCGCTGGGGGAGGACGGGCCTTAATGGTCGATGTGTGGCAGGGTCTCTGGTTCGAGGCGTCGCTGGGGGAGGGCGGGCCTTAATGGTCGATGTGTGGCGGGGTCTCTGGTTCGAGGCGTCGCTGGGGGAGGACGGGCCTTAATGGTCGATGTGTGGCGGGGTCTCTGGTTCGAGGCGTCGCTGGGGGAGGACGGGCCTTAATGGTCGATGTGTGGCGGGGTCTCTGGTTCGAGGCGTCGCTGGGGGAGGACGGGCCTTAATGGTCGATGTGTGGCGGAGTCTCTGGTTCGAGGCGTCGCTGCGGGAGGACGGGCCTTAATGGTCGATGTGTGGCGGGGTCTCTGGTTCGAGGCGTCGCTGCGGGAGGACGGGCCTTAATGGTCGATGTGTGGCGGGGTCTCTGGTTCGACGCGTCGCTGCGGGAGGACGGGCCTTAATGGTCGATGTGTGGCGGGGTCTCTGGTTCGAGGCGTCGCTGGGGGAGGACGGGCCTTAATGGTCGATGTGTGGCGGGGTCTCTGGCTCGAGGCGTTGCTGGGGGAGGACGGGCCTTAATGGTCGATGTGTGGCGCGGTCTCTGGTTCGAGGCGTCGCTGGGGGAGGACGGGCCTTAATGGTCGATGTGTGGCGGGGTCTCTGGTTCGAGGCGTCACTGGGGGAGGACGGGCCTTAATGGTCGATGTGTGGCGGGGTCTCTGGTTCGAGGCGTCGCCGGGGGAGGACGGGCCTTAATGGTCGATGTGTGGCAGGGTCTCTGGTTCGAGGCGTCGCTGGGGGAGGACGGGCCTTAATGGTCGATGTGTGGCGGGGTCTCTGGTTCGAGGCGTTGCTGGGGGAGGACGGGCCTTAATGGTCGATGTGTGGCGGGGTCTCTGGTTCGAGGCGTCGCTGGGGGAGGACGGGCCTTTATGGTCGATGTGTGGCGGGGTCTCTGGTTCGAGGCGTCGCTGGGGGAGGACGGGCCTTAATGGTCGATGTGTAGCGGGGTCTCTGGTTCGAGGCGTCGCTGGGGGAGGACGGGCCTTAATGGTCGATGTGTGGCGGAGTCTCTGGTTCGAGGCGTCGCTGGGGGAGGACGGGCCTTAATGGTCGATGTGTGGCGGAGTCTCTGGTTCGACGCGTCGCTGGGGGAGGACGGGCCTTAATGGTCGATGTGTGGCGGGGTCTCTGGTTTGAGGCGTCGCTGGGGGAGGCCGGGCCTTAATGGTCGATGTGTGGCGGGGTCTCTGGTTCGAGGCGTCGCTGGGGGAGGACGGGCCTTAATGGTCGATGTGTGGCGGGGTCTCTGGTTCGAGGCGTCGCTGGGGGAGGACGGGCCTTTATGGTCGATGTGTGGTGGGGTCTCTGGTTCGACGCGTCGCTGGGGGAGGACGGGCCTTAATGGTCGATGTGTGGCGGGGTCTCTAGTTCGAGGCGTCGTAGGGGGGAGGACGGGCCTTAATGGTCGATGTGTGGCGGGGTCTCTGGTTCGAGGCGTCGCTGGGGGAGGACGGGCCTTAATAGTCGATGTGTGGCGGGGTCTCTAGTTCGAGGCGTCGTAGGGGGGAGGACGGGCCTTAATGGTCGATGTGTGGCGGGGTCTCTGGTTCGACGCGTCGCTGGGGGAGGACGGGCCTTAATGGTCGATGTGTGGTGGGGTCTCTGGTTCGAGGCGTCGCTGGGGGAGGACGGGCCTTAATGGTCGATGTGTGGCGGGGTCTCTGGTTCGAGGCGTCGCTGGGGGAGGACGGGCCTTAATGGTCGATGTGTGGCGGGGTCTCTAGTTCGAGGCGTCGTAGGGGGGAGGACGGGCCTTAATGGTCGATGTGTGGCGGGGTCTCTGGTTCGACGCGTCGCTGGGCGATTACCCGTGGAATACTTCATATGCGAGACAGTTTGCTACCCCGTAACAATGAATCTTTCAAATCTTTTACTCAGAGAACACAAAGGCGAGATAGCGCCGCAACAATGGGTCTAAGGATCCATCTATATGCATGTAAATGTTCTATTATAAAGTTCCCCCCCTCCCCTTGCCGACCTCACATCCTTATACACCGCACCGCCCATGCACGATGATATTATAGTAAACCACGGTTCCTGCGTCCCAGGTTCGAATCCTGGGCATGAATGTCGTGCGGAGTTCTTCATACTACTCGTCGTCTCGATTAACACGTTGTCAATATGTGAGATGTCACTACGCATGACGACACAGTGTGGTAGAATCAGCCATTTGTACATGAAACTCCTCAACAAAATATTGTCGTGTTATACTCACAACATGACGAGCGGATTGGCTCATACATTGTGAGCTGTGCAGAGCTGCAGACATATTCTGCGCTCACAACATGACGAGCGGATTGGCTCATACATTGTGAGCTGTGCAGAGCTGCAGACATATTCTGCGCTCACAACATGCCGAGCTGATTGGCTCATACATTGTGAGCTGTGCAGAGCTGCAGACATATTCTGCGCTCACAACATGCCGAGCTGATTGGCTCATACATTGTGAGCTGTGCAGAGCTGCAGACATATTCTGCGCTCACAACATGCCGAGCTGATTGGCTCATACATTGTGAGCTGTGCAGAGCTGCAGACATATTCTGCGCTCACAGCATGCCGAGCTGATTGGCTCATACATTGTGAGCTGTGCAGAGCTGCAGACATATTCTGCGTTCACAACATGACGAGCGGATTGGCTCATACATTGTGAGCTGTGCAGAGCTGCAGACATATTCTGCGCTCACAACATGCCGAGCTGATTGGCTCATACATTGTGAGCTGTGCAGAGCTGCAGACATATTCTACGCTCACAATATGACGATGATCAGATATTTAACATCCCTATAGGGAAATACCTCCAGGTCCATTAATCTGCTTAAAAAAACTTACATTTTCACGGACGATAAAATATTTCGTGTACCGATCTCCAGAATTAGATGCCTTTTAGCTCCATGGTCTTTTTTTTCTCCTTATACTTGAAATAATAATCTGTACTTGTGTGAAAGGTATCTAGTGCACGCGTGAGGGTGTCCTGGTTGCGCGCGAGGGTGTCCTGCTTGAGCGTGGGTGTCTGGTTAATGATGATCACATACCGCAACTAGCAGCCATCTTGATTAACTACCGCACTCAATCACTCCCAAACATAAGTCAACATTAGCTCCATTTTGTTACATTTCAAATTCCGGCAACGTCTTACGCCAACTATCTGCACGTATATCGCTCATATTTCCTTATATAAAATTCGTCGTGGAGGTTCCGTGGAAATATCGTACTCAACAATCTATACGGCCCGCCATAAAAACTCCAAACACGTAAATTCGAGTAGCAACGATTCCCCCCCCCCCCCCCCCCACTTTTGTGTTTTCTTATTAAAAAAATCTAGGTAAAATCTCGCGACGCGGGGTCACATTTCTCCTGGCTGACATATCGATATCGAATCTGTAATAGTATTTACCCTGGATGGGCGGCGGGGTTGGGGGTTGGGGGGGGGGGGGGCTCAATGGTCGCTGCTTGCGTGTTATTGTGTGCTACAGAAACAGAATTGACAATTTTCCGCCCGGTTTACTTCTTAAACTTCTAGTCCCAGCCTCAGACAAAGAGGGAAAAGGTTCGAGAAAAGTTACCGGAAAATAAAGCGCCTTGTCAAAAAATACCGACCTAGACGTTGGAGCTCGCACAACAAACATGACTTTATTTGTGATATAATCAACAAAAGACATTATTGGGACTTTGATACAAAATTCCCATTGTGAATTGAAATCGAAGTTTTAGGGGAACGTATTGCGATTGAGTATATGCGTGAAGGGGCTGGCCAAGGCCCCGGGCTGACCCGACGTTTTATCGGCAGGTGTCCACACTGGTGTAATATGTAATACCATACACCCCCGCCGATTGAGGTAAAAAATAAACACACAGCTTTATAAAGTAAATATTCTGTTGTGGCTCCGATATTGTTATGTAAATGTATGCGCGAACAAGCGTGGGTCTCTCGAGTAGCCACCATCAGCTGTCGCAGTTACCTGTCACCGTCACTGTCACTGTCACTGTCGCAGTTACCTGTCACTGTCACTGTCACCGTCACTGTCACTGTCACTGTCACTGCCACTGTCACTGTCACTGTCACTGTCACTGTCACGTTGTTTCATTCACCGTTCACGTGCATCGGCTATGATGCCTGCCTGGTAGCATCCGTTTATAACTCACTTTTAACTGCATGTTCGGGAAGAAATGCCCATTTGATTTTTGAAAAAAAAAAATAACCTACAAGTAGCCCTGTTTTTTCGAAACTGTGACATCGAACCCCCAGTAAAGTTTGTAAGTATTTTCGTAAAATAATATTTTATGTAATATTTATAATATGGGGTTTCCCCTGACAGGACATAACAATTGATTTCACAGTACATTTATTGCATTTATGATGAAAATGTCAATCAACCGTCGAAGTTCGCGGTGTCATTCTTTGGGTGGATAAAACTGTAGAGGCGCAGCTCAGCGCAAATGGCTTTTGCTGCTTGCACGGGCCCCACTTTTCGATTGTGTTCTAGTGAGGTAGGCAGGCCACAAACACCGTCGGCAGCTTGTGAAATGAATTAACAGATCGCACTGCATGTCTTTCAGATTAAACAAAAGAAAGAGGGGTTAAAAGTAAAACACTCCGATGCTTATTTCTCGCCTCATTTGAACACTCTAATCTCCCCCTAGAAACCACGACCAGGCTCTGCTACACGACGCGAACACAGAACCTCACACAGGGGTTTATTATATAAGGTAGGGTCCCACTCTCTAATCGGGTGGACGCTTGATTTCCGAACTAAACTTACGGGTTGCCCTTGCACTTGCACAGACGTATCTGTTTGAAGCCGCTATCTACGCGTTTAGATGGTAAGCCAGAGAGGTAACATGTCCCGCCTCGTGTAGCAGGGCCCGACGGAAGAATATGCCCGCTCAATGGAAAACGTTGAACAACCACTCGACCGGCAAATGAGGTTTTCCAGTCTTTCCAAATTCATTTTGCGAACTGATTTTTCCCAGCCGCCGTTCTCGGGAAAATAAAACTTTTAGATTTACTCTTCTGTAACTAAACTAATGTAGCGAAATCAAACACGACGAACGGATAATCAAAATTCCGAAGAATCTCGAACGAAAAATAATTACTACAACAGACGTTTCAGCGAGAGACAATATCGTGTTTCTGTTACACAAAACCCCTTTTCACGCAATTATCTGGCGTGTTTCAGTCTTTCAAGAACTGTGTTTTATTCGTGGCCGAAGCCATCTTATGTCTGCGTAATGACGCGAGATGTACAGCCAAGTGCGCCCTACGTTGTCCGCAGCCGAGACGTCGCTGTGATAGTTGTAATGTGTACATTGTACCAAAAATAACAGGTAAAGATGGCAATAAAGGAAATAAAATAAAGACCTTACAATATTTTTAGAAACTCTTTACATATTTTATTACATAGCTTGTAAAAAAAGTAAGTGGAGTGCGTAAACACTTTATCTCCAACAGTATTTTGGAGACGGTTTGATTTCGTCCACACTCAACCGATATAAAACAACTATTTGTACCGGTTCAAGAAAAAACGTATAGTCTATACCAAAAATTGTTGCAGACGTACTTTTCTTGAAATTTTTTTTAGTTTGGTACAAGCTTCATTGCATAAGCAAAGGTGTCTCGAAGCAACCTTAAAAATAAGGATTCACAGTTTAATGTTGCTTACTAACAATGACCGGGTTTACGTAACATTGAGTAAATGCGTTGTCCAAAATTTGTATTGTTTTGTTTTATTTTTTACCAGTGTATTTAACAGTGCAGGGTACAAGTTCTTGTATATGGAGGTTTTAATACACGAGTAGGCTAAGTAAGGCAGGCCTGTAGTGTGATTTGAAGGGTGAGAGGGCATGTGCGTGGTACCTAAAAGGTATTCGAGCTGTTGGTAAGCAACACTCCAAGAAGGAATTTTAATCATCGCCGAAACAAATCCAAGAAAAACGTTAGCCAGAATCGCCGTCGGTGGTAATCAAACCCACGATGGTTCGCCTTTGAAGCCTTTGTGCTGGAACCAGTGAGCTGTTGAAACCGACAGCACTACTCATGAAATCACGGGTAATAGATGTGTCCAAGAATGTCCCCGCTTGAGCTATAAAGTGCCGCGTGTGCTGCCTTCACTTTTGAAACAGATCACGAAATGCTACATTTTGCGCCGTGTGAGAGATTCCCATAATTTATTATGAACATACATCGCCAGACACCAAAATCGGGCAAAACACAAAACCACCCTATTAATCGATCATTAAATATCGACAAATGTAGGATTAATGCACGAAATAAGGGGGAACTCTTAATTCATAAGATCTCTCAATTATTCACACAGTATTCATCAGCAAAGAAAAAAACTCATTTAAAACTTAAAAAAAAAAAAAAAATACAAAATATACAATATTTCTTCAAGAAATAAATGTATAAAATTAAGAAACCCAATTTCGCGGGGCTCTATTCTCTATTCTTACCGGTGAATGGTAATTGATCGAACCCTTAAAAACTAAACAATCTATTTTAACCTTTTAATGATAGAGCGTACAGCGTCCTACTGGCAGGACGAAAACGACTCATTTGAGTACGTAGCAAATCGCTTGGTTTCAGTACTATGCGTCCTGCTAGCAGGACGTGTTTTTCGCTAGATATGTAGAGCATATTCCAAGGGGCTAGCGCATTTTTGTTTCATGGTTGTAGCCCTCTTAGTTCGCAAGTCACAGCCTGTCAGCTGTGAGTCGACACTGTGCTGCCATTTTAGCACGATGTTAGTTGTGGGTGATCGTGTTTCTACAAAAGCTACGAATTTTGATCAAAAAAACAGTAATTCTTGGAGTGTAAGTCAGTTTAGGGGTTGAGTGGGATACGGCTGTATGTTTGGGTGTTGTTACTAAAGTGTACAAAGCCAGTAATTGTGCTACAGTACTTTGTGACGACAAGAATAGCACAAGAATATCATGCCAATTGTTGAAGCCTGTTGATACATCGTATTCACGAGAAAGCAACCCTACGGCTTCCACAACAGCTTCTTCTGCACGTTAGTTAATGAAAGCACTATATAACTAGCGTTTAGACCATTTACTGTACAAGCTTCTAGTTCTGGCTTATATTTTATGTAGCTACACGTGAGTAGTCAATAATAATACGGAATACGCGTTTACGCTGGACAGCGGCGTTCGAGTGCTTGCTACCCGCTAGCGCGAGCTGAGCACGGAAAGCCTACCACATTTAGCATGGCATTCCAGCCTAATTCAAATGATAAGAAGTAATCTGAAGTTGTTAAAAAGACAATATAGCTATTCACTTCAACCAATCAAACCATTTGTGCTTTTACTTTATTTTTTTTTATCAACGTGATCATATATGATAATATTATGTAAATTAAAAACGCTCTTAAAACGTATATCAATTCGTAATGATCTAAATTTACAAATGTAACCTAAATCCTGATTGTCTAAATATTGAACCTATTGCATATGTAGGGCATCACGAAATTAATCATTTACATTTGTTAATAAAATAAATTAAGTTTGATTTAAAAATAATATTATTTTAAAAATGTTGGCGCTGGGCTTCCGGAAGGTTCGTGTACTGCTGGAAGGACCATTCAATGAGTTTCCGCGTCCTGCTAGCAGTACGCAATATTTGGAAAATCATATCTTCAAAAAATAATAATACATCTTGTCTCTGTCCTTCCGGCCGGACTTTTAGTACTGCTGGAAGGACCGACTTGCCTGCGCAAAATCTGTCTTCCAGCAGGACAAGGGCCCTGTACAAAAGTACTCACGGAAGCGCTTCCGGCAGGACAAGCGCTTGTACGTTCTATCATTAAACTGCAACAATCGTGTCTGCGGTGTAGAACATGTAATAACATGCAACGCTTTTGTTTCGGGCACCGTCACCACGTCAAGTCGCCGGCTGACTTGTCTTTGGTTGTAGACGGGTGTTCGGCTGTGATTTGTGCGCGTGTGCGTGCGCGTGTGTCGATACACGGAGATTCACTTAGTAACGTGCCTACCATATATACAAATGGACATTCCATTAAGAAGCCCACTAGAAGAGGTTATAGGCTCTCACAGGCCGGGTTACACTAGATGGCTCGCGACACGCAGTGACTGTCGCACTTATCATGCACTAGTCTGTACTTGGTTTGGTACAGTTTACATGTTACAAAGTGTGCGATGTACAGCATTTCAGCTGTATGGAATACAAACCAAATAATAGAAACACAAGAATAATGGAAAAAATAATAATATTAAAATATAATATTGGACAGATAAATGCATTTAATTTCTTAAACTGTATGAAATTATTGTATGTGAAAATAATTAATTAATATATGAAGTTAAGTTAAAAAGTTATTATTTTGTTAATTTAAACAATTAATTCCGAAAAATGAAGAATACAAAAGCTACTACTACTATTATCATCAATATATGCGCACACGTTTACTTTAATATTTCATTCCTACTATAAGTTTGAGGATAATAAGCATAATGATATGTCTAGGCAAACTATGACTGTTGTTACAGTAGCACCCAAGCCTAGTTACCGCATCATCATTGTCGGGACTATACCTGGCCCGTAGGGGAACCGTGTACACTAAACATTACACAAAGCTTCATAAAACATTCATTTGCATCTGTGGACGATGATTGAATTTAATTATATGAACAGATCAAAATTCTCCACGGCCCAATAATCGTTCAACGCTTTAGGTTCTCTCTCTCTCTCTCTCTCTCTCTCTCTCTCTCTCTCTCTCTCTCTCTCTCTCTCTTCTCTCTCTCTCACACACTAGGCACACCCAAACACAACACATTACAGCCCGAATAACGTACATATATACATAAATGAGAACATGTATGTTGGAAATATAGTGCAGAGTTCAGAGTCTCAATAAAGGAAATAAAATTGAGAAATTTGTTTCAGAATCGTTGCTCGCTTGGAACCTTAGGTCCTTATATTCGTTGGGTCCACATCGTTAGATCTACTAGGAATTTTCTTTCTTGGGGGGGAAATAACATTTACAGGTCTACTATCTGTGCTATGATTATAGGCGATGCACATATTTGTTTGGAAATGTGTCGTGGGAATGGCAGGGGGGGGGGGAGAAGGTGATGACCTATTACTCCCGGCTTCGGTTCCATAAGTCAGTGATGATAGCAAAGGGTAAATAAAGCAATGTCCTTTTCATGAAAACCCAAAACATAAAAACTCTCCCATCATTTTGTGAATAGCTGCAACTCTGTTGATAGAAAAGCTCCAATATGTCCAACTGCATGTGCTTGTCTTGAACCTGCAGGTGTTGGAAGCAGAGATGGAGACTGAGTGAAAGTGTAAGAGCGCCTAGCTCGAGCGTCTAAGTGCACACACGTGTTTTGAGACGCCGCGACGCCGCTCCATTGTTTGTTGCGTCACAGCGTCGCTAAGTGTGAAAAGTGCGACCCGAACTACTTGATATAACTGTTAACATGAGCTTGGTTGATGGGTTCCTTGGGAGCCTTCAGCCTTGTCTGGCTGCCTGGCTGGATGGCTACAGAGCTTTTCTACCAAGAGCGCAAACTTAGAATTAATCAAATCATTAATTCACTGATCGATCGAGAAATGCGAGAGATTTTTTAAACCGCCTCTACCTTATAAGGCGCATGGATAGGACATAATGATGTTTCTATACTTGTGCAAGGAACATGGATGGGGCATTTATAGTGATGCCTACGGATATATGTTGAATCCCTAACAATACCTCAATAATCGACATTTTTGCGATGAATCTGCTATTTTGTACATCTTAAAATCTTTGACAATGTTTACTCACCAATATGGTGTATTTCGTTGAATAATAACCGAGTTGTCGCCAACTGTGGCCCCTATAGATGTACTCGTACCAATACATAATGAATAGCTGTATTTACTGGTCGTTGAGCCATCCCTATCCCTAGCACAGCAGTATAGACTGGCCACGTCAACCTGTCAAACCCCCATTAAGGTAATATTGATACCCCTTCTAGCTAATGGCTGGAGCTCGTAAGAAATACAGAACGAATTAGGACTGGCCAAACCAACAACACTCTTGAAATAGCTTCAGGCGGGCGGGCGTTAGCATCGTGCACACTTTAGACCCACACCGTTCACACTTTACAAGACAGAAACAGTGGTTTGTTTCAACCACTTGGAAAACAATTACTAACGGAATTTAAACTCAAGTACATTTATGTACATTGTTGTTTTAATGATTTAAATTCGGATCTAACTCAGCCCAAATCGGAAATAATAATAATTGACATTGCGCTCGAGAAATTTGATCTTCTGCGCGATTTCGGTACCTGTAAGAAACGTGTTGTTAGTTTACAATATTTCGTCTCGAACCGGTCCGATATATTTCGATCGGGCGCGTGTCCACGTTCCAGCAGATACAGATACCGAGATGATGATCACGTGATTAATAGAGGGTTGATGTTGTGAGAGAAAGGAGGAGGGTGTTGCAGCTAATGGAGAAGAGCTGCATGGGGGAGTATGAAGAGTAATGGGCCTGGAAGGTCAACAGAGGAAAGCGTTTGTAATTTCTTCATCATTGCTGAACTGAGAACGGTTTTCTGCGCTGCCTAATGTGTTCCCTATGTCCCTAGCGTTCTCATCCACTGTTAGGCCTAGGCCTGCTCTCAAACTGTCCATTCGCACTTTCGCGCCCCTTTTCACGGGGTGTATTTTAGCCTTTCTCTACCAGCCAACGGTCTTGGTAGCCCTATCATGCGTAACCACCGATTTATGTCAGTATAAATTGCTTTAAAAATTGTCGAAAAATATAACAAAATATATCATCTCTTAGAGAATGTACAGTAATTTCTTATGAATATTTTCTTGCCCATCTTGACCTGGGGTAGACTAGGCCCAGGGTTGGTAGCTCCGCCAGTCATAAGAGGTGTAAAGGAAAATCCATTTCCTTCCCACTAAAGATTCATCCTCCCAATTGGCCCTGCCCTCCCTTGATGGACTCTCCTTATGACGCAACTTTTCTACACATCAAGTCACTAAAAAAATTAATTGCAGGGCATTTTGTAGATGTACACGTTCGTACTAAGAAGCATGTTATCGGTAGAGAAGCGATGCACATTATACCTCCCGATCGATATTTGATAAGGGCCCTATTTTAGCGGTGGTTTTACTATCTCGAGGTAACATTTTTTTTGGTAGCAACTTGGTAGCAACAAGCCAAAAAATCTTTAATTTTTTAACCGCCTGCTTTTAAAGTATGGTATCTTTTAGTCATGTTTTCCATATTTAAGGGTGGGCATATACAAATGGTAGTTTTTTAGTTTTTCACCTGACTATTCCTTTAAATATGCGAACAATAAGCGTAAGCGTGTAATTGACAAACATCTGTCGAACACACGTGGCTATGTGCATAAAGGAAACTTGTCAACTGCCCCCGCTCAAAACGTGCGTGCTATACGCACTATAGCACTACGCACACACGTAGTCACGTGTCTGAAGCTTCGCCATCCCACCGCAGGCGAGCACTGGCGCTAATTATTACAACACATAATGGTACCTACGCGGAATAACAGCCCTCTCTCTGTCTGTCTGTCTGTCTGTCTGTCTGTCTGTCTGTCTGTCTGTCTGTCTGTCTGTCTGTCTGTCTGTCTGTCTGTCTGTCTGTATTGTATGTACGTATGTGTATGTATGTACCCAAGTGTAATGAGTGTATTTGTGTGTAAATCGTTAGCTGGGACCCAGGTGAATAATAGGACCTAACGAGTAATTTACCGTGTATATATTGTACGAGGGTGCTGCCTGTCCGTCTATCTGTCTGTCGATCCCTGTCAATCTCTCTCTCTCTCGCTCTCTCAGCCTGATTGTCTGTCCTTTGAGTGCGCAGAGTGTCTGTGTGGATGTGTGTGTAGAGGAATTTAATTAGCAAATTAGCACAATTAGTTAACTTAACGGGAACAACACCGTGCCTGCACACAATACACAAGTATGCACCGGCTCTATTCAACATTATAATTATATTAGTTAATAACAGCCCGGGGGTAAGCGGGATATAAAGGACACACTGTTTCGCAATTCAAAGCAACATAATACTCCATTTACTCCCAATGGTACGGCTGTACGGCTTTAGCGTTTCATGCACGTCAAAAATAACGATTAAATTTGTAATTAACGATTTAGTTTGTCGCTTTAAAAGGAAATATTTTATCAGAATGTGTCATCTAGTTGTAATGGTAATATGTAGATTGTAAAGCGCAGGGCAACGAAACTGCTATTAATTTACATATTCCCGAGATAACAGTTTGTGTTCATTCGGCGAATATTTAGAGATCTGATTGAAGAGCGCGAGCCAGCGCGGCCGTTCGACATCAACATGGATATATCCAGCTGTCTAGGAAAACTTAATATCTGAAGTGCTCGCGTCTCCTATGCTCAATCCACCAGAGTGGTTTGCAGTTGTTGTTTCATCCGGGCTGGAACTTTGTGTAGCTAAAGTCGCAATCTATATAGATGGAATGTATAAGAATCAATCTGTTTCCTTTTTTAATCAACACTGCATTTCGTTTGAAACCAATACGAGATGGGCTAAAGCTCAGAACACTTCGAGCTCGTGTTTGTTTTATGGTGGAGAATATAAAATTACGAATGGTTTCAAGGCTCATCCGATCCAACAATGATTAGTACTTCTTGACAGAAACTAGGAGGGGAGGGGGGCAAAAGGAGGAACATTGAAACTGGCAGAACACTTGCCATGAAAACACACAAAACAAAAGCCTCTAATCAACACCACACACGTAACTCTCGAGTTCCAAAATTTGAAACTTGCAATGCTTTTCCAAAATAATGACTTGGAGGTTTTTTTAAACAAATATCCATCTCACGCGTAATATTCTACTGCTTCTACCATTAACAGATGTGAACTAGCCCGCTGTGATGGAGTTACTTCCAAAACGTAACAAGTATCGCGTAACTATAATAACTAGTAACTTAGTCCCGTACCGACCAAAGATACTTATACACCGCCAGTGGCGTAACTAGGAATTATTTCGGGGGGGGGTTAATTAGGGAAAAGTGAGATGAGGGGACTGAAAGGGGTCTGGGGCGAAGCCCCAGCCGCCGGAGGCCATTTCGCCGAAGGCGAAATTTTTTTTCACTTCTATAATTATTTCGTGCCTTTTAGACTTAAAGAATACTACTCGAACCACTACTCGTTTGTTTGTATTATATTGAAGTTACAGTGTTTCAGTAAGTATTAATTATAGTTCTAAATAAGAATTGCATAGAAATTATGTTTTTAATGTTTTATGGTTGTTCAATATAATCTCAACATAAAGTGAAACATTGTGGTCACGTCACATACATTTAAATTTTAATTCACAGACCGTGATATTGTAATATTAGATAAATGCATTTTTATTTATAGGTACCCTCACTTTTACTGGTTCAAGTGAAAGTTATATTAGTTGTAGATGAACACATAAATAATATAATTGAATTATCGAAAGAAATTATATATCTTATCTAAGTGAAGTGGTATGATAAATTTAATGAAAATGTTATTTGTTGCGATTGTTATACACTGAAGTGGTTTAAATATCTTACAATAAAGTATTAAGTAAATGAAGTTTTAAGTAAAATCATTTTCGATGTAGTTTCGGGGGGGGTTTAAACCCCCTAAACCCCCCCCGTAGTTACGCCACTGTACACCGCTCCCTTCAAGCACGCTGTTTTAACTGACGTTCTTTCAACATTCGTTAAGGCAGTATTCCGCGTAGCAGAGTGTACAAGCCTCATTAGCCAAGCATGTTGTGTTTGTCATTTCCAGGTATCTAACAATACGGTCGTAGGTTATCTCTAATGCACCTGTTTCTAGTGTAGCTAGTACGAACTAGAGATATAGTCTATATATAGTCTATACTAGGAATCGGCTATTACGTAAGCATGACACTAGTAACGTTGCGTTATCGTTTTATAAGTTTAGGTTATAAACTAACGTGTTTAAAAATAAACTAGTGAAGCCCCTGAGAGCTCCATGCTGTACTACATAGTACGTACTACGTACACGCGGCAAGTAAAGCCTTGTGCAGAGACCTCTTTACGGCAGGTCACGTAGAATGTCTGGCCAGGCTAATTGCTATTGAAACCACCAGCCAAAAGTCTTCCCAGTTTTCAATAAAATAAATCAATTCAACTGGGCCAATGCATTTTTAATTAAGTTTTAATGTTAAACCAAGTACAACGGGCGCTCTACCCTGGATGCTGACCAAGTTTGGGTTTACACTTTGTGCCAAACCCCGTTGTGTGTGGTGTGTTCATTCACTTGGCAGTCCGTGCCTGCTTTATGGTGTCTCTTGTTGCCACCTCGGAGTGCTCTGCCACAGCTAATACACGTTGTGTGTGGTGTGTTCATTTGGCAGTCCGTGCCTGCTTTATGATGTCTCTTGTTGCCACCTCGGAGTGCTCTGCCACAGCTAATACACGTTGTGTGTGGTGTGTTCATTTGGCAGTCCGTGCCTGCTTTATGGTGTCTCTTGTTGCCACCTCGGAGTGCTCTGCCACAGCTAATACACGTTGTGTGTGGTGTGTTCATTTGGCAGTCCGTGCCTGCTTTATGATGTCTCGTGTTGCCACCTCGGAGTGCTCTGCCACAGCTAATACACGTTGTGTGTGGTGTGTTCATTTGGCAGTCCGTGCCTGCTTTATGATGTCTCTTGTTGCCACCTCGGAGTGCTCTGCCACAGCTAATACACGTTGTGTGTGGTGTGTTCATTTGGCAGTCCGCGCCTGCTTTATGATGTCTCTTGTTGCCACCTCGGAGTGCTCTGCCACAGCTAATACACGTTGTGTGTGGTGTGTTCATTTGGCAGTCCGTGCCTGCTTTATGATGTCTCTTGTTGCCACCTCGGAGTGCTCTGCCACAGCTAATACACGTTGTGTGTGGTGTGTTCATTTGGCAGTCCGTGCCTGCTTTATGGTGTCTCTTGTTGCCACCTCGGAGTGCTCTGCCACAGCTAATACACGTTGTGTGTGGTGTGTTCATTTGGCAGTCCGTGCCTGCTTTATGATGTCTCTTGTTGCCACCTCGGAGTGCTCTGCCACAGCTAATACACGTTGTGTGTGGTGTGTTCATTTGGCAGTCCGTGCCTGCTTTATGATGTCTCTTGTTGCCACCTCGGAGTGCTCTGCCACAGCTAATACACGTTGTGTGTGGTGTGTTCATTCACTTGGCAGTCCGTGCCTGCTTTATGATGTCTCGTGTTGCCACCTCGGAGTGCTCTGCCACAGCTAATACACGTTGTGTGTGGTGTGTTCATTTGGCAGTCCGTGCCTGCTTTATGATGTCTCGTGTTGCCACCTCGGAGTGCTCTGCCACAGCTAATACACGTTGTGTGTGGTGTGTTCATTTGGCAGTCCGTGCCTGCTTTATGATGTCTCTTGTTGCCAAGGTCCGTGAATCCCCTGGCGAGGGCTCGTCGAACTCCCAAGTCGAACCTCCGCTAGGGGATCGACGGGCCTTGTCTTGTTGCCACCTCGAAGTGCCCTGCCACAGCTACCGTGTGGATTCGACCATCAGTGTTACAATTAATATCGAGAGGTCGAGATTGTAGTAAAAACATTATATATAGCCATGTTGTATATTTGTATTGAAATTGTAAGCATATGTAAGGAATGTAATTTTGAATCGCTGTTTTTAAGTGTTATATAATTGCCGTTCGATACCGCAATTCAATTCATTGTTTTGTTCTGAAAGTTCAAAGGCAAGGAAGATGAACACACGATTTGGAGTCCGATATTACCTCCATGTTCAATAGATTCCTGAGAACGAGTTGTGTATTTTGTCATTGCTCGCGATTATATAAGGTAGACAAAAGACCTTTAGACGGCGATTTGCGTTGTTTTGAATTGTAAACCGCAAGAAAATACACTCACAAAGAATAAACGACGAAATTCCGGGAAATGTTTTCCTCCTCGCCGTAATTTCCACCCGCCTTTGTTGATTAATTAAACAAAAGAAAACTTTACTATGTAACTGCGCATTATGAATTCGAAAACATTTCTCAAAGATTATTTTAGTGAGTACTTCACCATCGCATTAATTAAATATGCGAGGTATTTTGTTAATTAATTAATATCAATGTCAGTAAACATTCCTGGGCTTGTTCACGATGCTAAATATGTAGAAGTTAGCACAAATCCAATCAAAAGGGCGCGTTCGTCTAACTCGAGTAACTCCTTCGAGATGCGAGACGTTCACATGTTCGCGTTGCCCCGCTGTCCTGGCGGCGACGTAGCGTACCACTGTCCCCGCTGTCCTGGCGACGTAGCGTACCACTGTCCCCGCTGTCCTGGCGACGTAGCGCACCACTGTCCCCGCTGTCCTGGCGGCGTAGCGTACCACTGTCCCCGCTGTCCTGGCGACGTAGCGTACCACTGTCCCCGCTGTCCTGGCGACGTAGCGCACCACTTACACGATGAGGCCGCACACTGTCCCCGCTGTCCTGGCGACACGCAGGCAATTCACTTAGCGCACCGAGGCCGCACAGTACTTTGGGGGCTTTCTCGATGTTTTAAGAAGTTTGCGGGATTACAATTTATTTACAAGGTAAATGTGAATGTGAACCGGCCTTTCTCTGGCAGACGCGCGCTGTGCTGTAGTCTAGTGCGGCGCATAACACGACTGCATGTGAACCGGCCTTTCTCTGGCAGACGCGCGCTGTGCTGTAGTCTAGTGCGGCGCATAACACTACTGCATGTGAACCGGCCTTTCTCTGGCAGACGCGCGCTGTGCTGTAGTCTAGTGCGGCGCATAACACGACTGCATGTGAACCGGCCTTTCTCTGGCAGACGCGCGCTGTGCTGTAGTCTAGTGCGGCGCATAACACGACTGCATGTGAACCGGCCTTTCTCTGGCAGACGCGCGCTGTGCATATAAAAGTAATTCCAACTCTGTAATTGAAACACTGAAAACTTTGTAATAATGTCTTTATTTCTATTGCTGTGTGCTGCTTGCCTTATAAATGGTGCGCTATACCCCACTTAAGGGGGATTTTAAATTAGAAAATTTAATTGACTTTCATTCATTCATTTTGTTATACAGTAGTAGTTTTGTGTATATATCTTCTCTCTTTGCTATGCAATTTAATTAATAATTACATTTCATCATGTCCCAGGCAAACTTGCAAATTTATAACGAAGGAGTTGAAATAAAATTGCACCCATTATTGTAAGGAATTCAGACTGCTACTAATTAATATGGTATGCTGCTTTCATTAAAGATTAGAGAATTTATATTTAAAATCCCTTTTAATCGCTGTAGCTTTTAGACGACAAGTCGGAGAGAATTCGCAATCGCTGAGAATAACTGACGCTCTTGCATAACTAAACAGAAGGGTGGCTCGCAGGGATCGCACTCACTCACTCACTCACTCGACCACCCAACCACCCGACCACTCGACCACTGGACCACTGGACCACTGGACCACTAGACCACATGACCACTCGACCACTCAACCACTCGACCACTCGACCACTCGACCACTCGACCACTCGACCACTCGACCACTCAACCACTCGACAACTCACTCACTCACTCGATCAGCAACCACTCGACTACTCGACCACTCACTCACTCGACCAGCAACCACTCGACCACTCGACCACTCACTCACTCGACCAGCAACCACTCGACCACTCGACCACTCCACCACTCGACCGCTCGACCACTCGACCACTTGACCACTCGACCACTCAACCACTCAACCACTCGACCACTCACTCACTCACTCGATCAGCAACCACTCGACCACTCGACCACGCACTCACTCGACCAGCAACCACTCGACCACTCGACCACTCGACCACTCCACCAGTCCACCACTCGACCGCTCGACCACTCGACTACTCGACTACTCGACCAGTCGACCACTCAACCACTCGACCACTCGACCATCAACCACTCGACCACTCGACCACTCAACCACTCGACCACTCGACCACTCAACCACTCACTCACTCACTCACTCACTCACCTACCACTACCTCGTCCCCCTCACCCCCCATGTTCAACGCACTTGAGTACAGAGTTCGTTTACTCGCAAGCCTCACTCGAGAGTTGCCCGCGAAGCGAAGTGAGGGAGAAGAGAGAGACCACATTGTAGTCAATAGGATTAATTTACTAGAAGCGCCCTCGATTAGGCCAATTCCGCAGAGCAAACCACAGCCTCACTCATACCCACACCAGAACCTGCTCGATGCGCAATACGCACATTATCTACGCACATACGCACATACGCACATTATCTACGCACATACGCACATTATCTACGCACTTACATACACACATACGCACATACGCACATACACATACTCACGCACATTACTTCTACGAGAACATATCTATGATGCAATGGACCCGAAATCAGTGGATGTGCATGCACGCTGTGGAGATGCTCACTCCCCCCCCCCCCCCCCCGCAGTGGATGATAGACGAAGTTGGAAAAACGCCACACGACAGAAATGCCCATGACTTTTATTCAAATGGGAATTTTAATCTTTTTCGTAATAAATAAATGAAAAATTCGCTGGAGAATCATGAAAATATTAGAACAATATTTTACCTTTGTGTTATTGATATATTGATATACAAACGATCCCTGTAAGCTGCCCAGCAAGCGACCCCGTCAATGCCACAAGATGTATCGTTTCAGCTTCGGGCATCAGTGCACCAATCAAACACACAAACAAACATATCACACTGCCTCTCATATCTCAGAGTGACGTATGACGTATGACGCATGACGTATGACTATGAGGACCAAGATACGGGCACAACTCACATCGCTGCAGGCGGCGCCCGCGGTCAAAGGTAAAGCTATCTACAAGGGTGATTGATACACATTCGGAAAAGTAATTTAGCCCGGGTGATTGCGGGACATCGGGACATCGGGACATCTGGTCGCGGTTTCCCCGGCCCTGGATTCAATAATTATTACTTTTCTAATGAAGTGAGGGGAACGAATGAGAGTTGAGAGTTAGTTGTTGTTCAGGCGTTGCCATCTACAGTCGCGTCAGTAGATTTATTTAAATATGTGATTGCATTGTAAAGAAAACACTAACAGTATGGCAAAAATACAAGTCTGCATTACAAAATTTGCTCAGGAGTTGGAAATACAAAATCAAATCCAAAGATTCATTTAAAAAAGTTAAAGGAAATCGAAAAAATGTAAACCTAGGTACTACATGTTCGCCAAATGTATAATAATTTTCTCTTATAAAAAAAAAGCGGTTTCATTTTTGATATTTTAATATAGTTAACATTTACGAAAGGATTGTGCGTAATGTTACCTTTTATATTATATTAGGCCTATGTTTTACAAATGTTTTCAAATAATGTGTAAAAGAAAATGATAAATTCCAGTACCCACTTGTTGTAATTTTAAAGGTCACATCCATAGCTTGAAAAATCTATGAGTTACATATTATAATTGCCATGAAATTTTCTGAACTGAGGTTTCATGCAGTGATCTAGATAAGAAAACGTTTTAATTGGAAGAGAACAATATATTATAGTGGTTTCCATTTTTAAGTTGATGGGTTTGAAAAAATAGTTTCAAAACTATTCGAAAAATTAGGTACGAAATGAAACACTTTGAGCGGCACAATATGGCGTAAATCCTCTGCCTATGTATGAGCGGACATCACTGTGAGATGAGAAGGAACCGGTGGGCGATCAACCGATGCTACACCGAACATAGAGTAGTAGGCCTACAGTACTGCCTGAATTTCTGCTAAAAGGGCTTAACTCGAGACCCATCTACCACAGCAGAAATGCCCATAGAACAATTGTACCAAACTATCTTGAGTACGGCTCTCTTTACTGAGGAGCCTTCAGTAGTTCAGTCCCGCATCTTGGAAGGATCAAGGCTGTGTCTGGTATCTAAGCCCACAGCAATGATTGCACGCAAGTACGCGGGGCTAAAATACGACCATCTTATAAATATAATCACGAACTAAATATAAACAGAGGTTTAAAATGATATGCGAACAGTGTTTCTTAGTAGTACTTGGGAATGCAAATAACTGTGGAATATACAAGAGGATACGGTAATCGGGCGCAGCTAGCATGCAGCTTCGTATAGCACGGTGACTCTGTAGCACGCCTAGAATACCTGGCTGGCATGACTGAGGCTATGTTAAACTCAACACGGTTTAGAACTATCTTGGATCTAACGAAAGAAAATAAACGATTGGCCTGCATAGTGTTCATGAGCCATGCTGTGTTAGATGTTATTTCATTTTGTAATGTTTTTTTAGAATATTTTAATAATATAAAGTATATAGTTCACAAAAGTGCGTACCTATTCTTGATCATATGATTAACATGATGCATGTATACACAACTTGATTTTTCACTTCGTAAATTTTGTGTGTGCGTGTCAGAGGCTAAGGTATCACACATTTTGCTTCAAACATTTATTGGAAATCAAAATAACTATACTGAGATTTTAGTTTGTTGAGAAATTATCCGGTTAGTAATATTAGGAACATAATTTTGATCTTTGTATTAAAAAATGTTGAGCATCCAAATTAGTCGGGGTGTCAGTATGAAAATTGGTCATCTGCCGAACAATCAGTTTCTCGACCATTCAAAGAAAACGTAACCATGGCATTCGAGATCTACAGCCCGAATAATTTTGCGTGCCAGCATGATGGACATTTTGTTGGTATTATATGATGTTTTCAGTTGTTTTAGGACTGATTACGTTGTTAGTTGTAAATGTGGTAGAATACCAATCGTCTGCTGGAACTTTGGTTGATTTTCCAGTTGATTATTTATCTAGTATATAATAACGTCACCTCTGTCAATTGCCATACACATTTCGTCACTCTACTGACGAGTTTTCTTTAGAAGCATCATTTACTATTTAGTCGAGCTCGTGATTCCCGCGCAGACCTCCAGACACTCGAAACACATTTTAAACAACAAAGCCCGCTAAGATACTTACGGATATTAAACACTCAAAATACACGGAGCCTGTAACTGTTCGTTATTGTCAAATGTGGGAATCTTTGAGCAGTTGGTATTCTGTAAAATAAGCAGTTGGCACATCCGGGACACGCGCGGAATTTATACCTAAACTTGCAGCGTCTTGCCTCGACAGAGACAATAAAATATTGCAAAATGTTGCACATTCGTATCGCGAGATCAGGTGGCGCGCCGGGTGGCAATCGGCGTAAGTAGTCTCCGTTACTATTTCTTTCAGCGACTAAGATATGTCTCCTTAATAATTCCTGATATTTTTTCACTTGTAATCGCAGTAAGTGTTAATATTTGAAAGAATAAGTATTTGCTCAAAGCAGCTCTGCATCTGGCACTTAGCTTTTAGGCTGAGTAGGAGAGAAAGAAAGGCAGAAGAGTGAAAGAGAAAGGGGTAGGGGGGTCACTAAAAGGAAACGAAGAGATGGAGAAGCGAAAAGAACAGATGAAAGTTACTAGAATGTGAGAGAGAGGGGAATAACGCTGATAAAGAAAGTAAGCTGCACAGAGAGATGGAAATGGAAAGAGAGGGTCGATGTATTCATGATGCAGACAGAATGAGATGGACGATGCACTGAAAGCCACTCAAATGCTTTTAGAGCGAATGAGTTTTATCGTGTAGTCAATACAGCACAGTAGCTATAACATCCTGCATTCAACGCGCCTCCCTGCCTTCGCCCCCCAGATCAAGTTACACCGAGAAAATGATTTTCACTCAAACATTTTTACACGAAAATGTTACAATTTTCTTGGTTTACCATTACCTCAGAGGGCCCAGGCAAATCCCACCATATCGTAAAAATAAATCTTTTCAAGCGTTTACCGCTAACACTTTCCATTCTAACCCAGGCGAGAGAAACCAGATAAGCCCCATAAAGGTGAGTGAAAGAAGCATCGCATACGCTAGAGCGGTGACCACTGACCAATCGTGCCCCTTCATAAAACCCTTACAAACTAATTGGCATCAGGCATAATTAATTACATCCGTGACCAACGAAACGCATGAAAACAACATGTAATGGTTGGTTGACAATGAGGAGAAGACAAGCAATGCAGGCAACTACCATGTAATGGCTGGTTGACAATGAGGAGAAGACAAGCAATGCAGCTACCGGTCGTGGCGAGGTCAACATAATACATTTCATCAATGTAAGCACCAATCAATTGGATTAAATATCCACGTGAAAGTCACGTGATGCTCGGTACAGTCTACACTCTACATCTCATGCCCCAACGTAACTAGTCTCGTGCTACCAAATAGCAGTGTCTCCAGCGAGACACATGTCTCTTTGGGGGCCAATACACATAATTTGTAATGTAATTTTAGAAAGTGAAAAATAAAAGCCATTATTATTATTATTATTATTATTATAAAAAAAAATAAAAAATAAAAATAGTACCAACTTCATTTTCTATTTTACTCGTTCGTACCATATACTTGGAACATGTCCATAAGGGATAACTTACGACGTTGTGTTGGATACCTGTACATGCGGGCGTGACTCACGAGGCTTGTGCACACTGCGTATGAACGTATGAAGGAACGGCAGGAATCTGTTGAATCAGCGTGCATGAAGGGGGCAGTATGAGGTCGTGCACAATATGTTCCACGTCCATTGTGACGATCTTTACCGAACATCATTCGGTTTCCGAGCAGGCGTCTTTTTATTGGCTCGGATATTTACGATAGAGGCAGTGGATATTTTCTTCAACGTAGTTTTTGTAACGATGTTTTGACGTGGAAACGTGGGACACAAGATTGCTTTGCACGGTTAAATATTTCATGCTTCACTGTTATAGTCTCGACTGTTCTGCCATTAAACTCACTACACCAATGTTCATTAAAATTGGGCCGGAGACGGGTGGAGTTTTCATCTGCATTGTGCGACGATGAAAACGAATGCAATCTACCAGGGGGTCAGGGATCGAATGGAGCAGCTACGTCGAGGAAAGGTTGCGATGATGCTCGAAACGCGTTGATATCCTGCACATCGGGGGGGGGGGGGGGGGGGCTATTCAATATAATTGTAGTGTTTGTCACAAGAATCTAATGCTTTTTGTTCGAATATTTCAAACGCAATTTAGAACAAATGTTTGAAAGAAAGCAATACTCGATGTAATAACAAACTAGTAACGTCAGTAATCTTCACAGAAAGTGTCCTAAAAAAGCTTCCAAACCATTTCGATACTAGAAATATCTAAAATTGTTTGAATTTTGGCCAATCTGTTTTAAATAAATACAGTACAATGAGTACATGACATACTTAATTGTTTCCCTTTCCTGAAGCAATAGTTCGCCTATCTGCACATCGATACTCATTCATCGATACTTACGAAACCCATCAAAATTAACGGTGTAATTAATACTTTACAGTCTCACGACGGCCAACCACAAAGATATTGTTGGATCATAACGGCTCACGTAAAGAACAGTTGATTAATTGTTCTCCGAATATTAAAAGGGTTTCAACGAGTTATGTGTAGTTGTAGTAAACCCTTGAATCTTTCAATATAAGATGAGACATCTTACAAGCAGGACATCCATTGCAACGAGACATACTGTACACAATGTCCCTCAGTGGTGACGTTTCGCGTATTAGTGGGCTCGTCAGTTGTCAGTTGTCAGTTGTCACGTGATGGTGATGAAACTTACCGTTGTCTGCTGTCTCCGTCGTTCACCAGTGTAGGCCCTGCAAGAACAAGAAACAACTGGTCAGACACAGGCTATAATTTACCAAGCTCCGTTTTTTTTTTTTTAACACGCCCACGCACAGTTGATGGGTGATCACTGGTCGTGTAATTGTGATTTGTAAACCAATACGGAAAACGTTTCGAAAAGGCGACACGAAACAAGAAACATTCTATAGGTATATTCGGAGTATTTGAAATCAGGCCTTTGCATTGAAATAGCAATAAGGTAGGGATGAAAAAGAAATAAAAAACAATTGTGTGGTCGTCTGTTATTGGTGTGTTATCCCCATGCATGTCATCGGACGCGAGGGGGGGGGGGGGGGGCGTCCTCAATGCCCCTCGCTTGCGTTGCGTGCTCGACCCGCACTCATTTCATTTGGCTTGAGAGCCCACCCCTATTTTATTAAAAGTCATTCAATAGAAACTTGGTCGTATTCCGAAAAACGACAACAACATTCGTTATTTAATAATAAACGTATCTAAATTACTTGCAGACCTACGAGGTTCTCTACACAATAACATTCTTTATTAAATTGTTTTCTATATACATCATTGAAACCAGTTTTACAAAAACGAATTAGGATGTTATCAAAGAAATTGGAAGTAAATAACACAATGTATTGGTTGAGAGCAACTTGAATGGCTGCTGGAAATGATCTCGATTGTTCGAGTCGTTGCCTCCGCCAACAAGACGGGACATTTTGACACAGCGAAACACTAAAGGGAGATTACTCCATTGCCTGACAAACTGCGCCAAGAATATTCTTATTCCAAAGCCCCGAGGATCGCTGTAGGAATGTTTACCGACGTCTCACTGCCACTTTGATTCATATTTGATGCGTAATAGCGTTGACCCTAGGCGGCGTAATTGCCTGCGCCTACCAAATGATCTCTTTGGGACTCGAACGCTGACCCTTCAAAGTTACGACAACATCCATTTGAAACGTTGAATATGTCCCTGGAACACTGTTAAAACACTCGCCAACTGTAATTCTACGTTTTACAATTCTAATCTAATCTGGAAGCGGGTTTGGTTGGGATTCAAGAGTCGAGAGTTCTGAAGCAGCCACGGGCGAAAGAATAAGCGACGGTTTGAAGGGCTGTAAAATTAGAACAAGAGGTTTAAAGAGTATTCATCCGACAAATAGACCACCTAGAATTATCATAATCTAATCTATAGTCAACGTTGTTTCCATTCCACGATAATCGGTGGTAGAACGCGGGACTACATTAGGAGGCCGCACGTTTGATCCCCTCATCGGCCATTCTGACTTTCCGTTTGTTATGGACTCAATTGAGGCCTACAAACAGCCCTCGGATATCACCACATTTTCAACCTAATATGCATTTTCTCACGGACATATTCTCCTGCATATTATCCTTACAAGACTTACATGCTTCGTACTCTAGTCACCATTCACCGCTTCATTCACTTATTGTTAACTTTTAGTTTGGTCATGTATTGAACATTTTTGATCGTCAGTCACTGTTGTGTAAAGTAATATTGCATTATGCTTTAGCTTCTAGAAATTAAAGAGTTTTTTTATCTCCGACTACATGTAAGCAGTGCGTGGAAATGAGCATCGAACAAACAGTAATTGAAAGATTAGGTCAATAGCCAGAAATCAGTTCTAGTAGCAAAGTTGAAGCAATCTTTGGTTGAAGTGGGGAGATAATAAATACCATTTAGTTAATTATTTTTTAATTCCTTTCTGAAGATATCACGAAGTGGTATTGCTCTGCAAGGCTTAATTCGTAACTGAAATGAAACTGAGGCGCACATTTGTTTCGCTCGTGTACAGTTTTGAAATTCCCCCTCCCTCAACCCCGTCCACATTGTTGTTATTTGAAATGATGAACATCAAATGACGCAGACAATAGTACAGCCTATAGCAGCGCTATAAGCCTATCTCTTCTCACTTTCAGTGGCGTTTATACACCGGCTTCAGCAAGGCAATTGATTTACCAATACTTTTAGTAACACTGCAAAACTGAATTCATTGTTAGAAAGAAAGGTAAAAATTATGGTATGCTCCAATCTCTCAAACTCAGGAGTGCCCCAAGAGTCGATCTTGAGACCGGTACTGTTCATACTGTTAACACGTTATCCAATGATATGCCAAATAGGTGTTAATATTCAGAATGTCTGCTTGATACTGAGATTAATTACAATGGTGCGAGTTCAATTTTCTATATTGTGTAATCTCAAAATGCTGCACAAAACAAAACAAACAGAACTAGCATAATTCAAACTTGACATTTCTGCCGTTGTTTGCTAAGCAGCTGTGTGCATGTTAGGTCGCTCACTGATGGTGCAATGTCTCTAACCAATGTCTCAATGTCTCTACCATGATCTTTCTCTGCTAAGTAACCTCTCGAGTCACAAACGAAGAAACTTGCAGCCTCATGTTCTATTTAAAAAAATAAATTAATAAACTTTACGTCCTCAGTCCCACTCCTGGATTCCTAACCGATATTTCACTAATTTGTAATTAGCCCAGAGCTAATGGATTACAGAATTAATTGACGTTATTAGTATAGTTAAAATACTTGCCCTAAGTATTCTTAGTAAACGTGTTATGCCGATGTCGTCCCTAATTCAAGCCGACAACGGTTGGGTGACACACGCACGTTATTATAAAATTAATTTGTTTGTGTTTGAAAGTCTAGCTATTAAACTAAATCGCTCCAATGTGGCCGGCCGCGCTGTGAAGACATTTGATGGGTTTTGACAGATCCATTAGCGGGTCACATTAACTCCCGCCTAATAGATTTATAATAAACCTGGTGCTGCGTTGTGCGACCGCGGCGCTCCGCACTGCCAGCGGTCGGAGGGCCAACTACTGCCGGGCTCGGATTCAGGACCGGTGACGAGCAGGCTTCAAGGCACCACAGCGCGGCAAGCAACGGGCGAACACAACGAGGCAATAACTTGTTTTACTAAAATACGCTTTTGATAACCGAGCTCACTGACTGATTGCAGTCAACCATGGACCTACTTCCCTAAACAACAACCTCACTAAATACACGACAGAACAACATGCTAGCAATTTCTAACAATAAAACCCAAAAGTCAAAATGTGTAATGTGTTCACTTTAGATAATTATCCACGAGGCTACTTGAGCCAATCAGAACGCAGGGTAGCAGCAGCTGGTGTCAATCACGTCATACAAAAGGCTGCGCGTCAATCACGCCAACACGGCGTGATTGTTTACTTTCGACGGGCGCGCATCGTTGCAATGCTTCAGATGGGTCCGCAAACATTGGTTTGCTAATTGCTACTACTACTGAAAAGCAACAAAGGAACTATAACCATAAGTCCATGCTATAACTATCTTCTCTCGTCCACTCGTTTTCATGTTTACCTATTATCCTATTGATAAAAACATGACGGTACTTTGTTCACTCTGGGACTTAAATGTTCAAATACGTCAACTTTTTCAAAATTGTGACACTGTTATTATCGAATAGTATATATATATATATATATATCATTGGGTCATTCCTCATTGGGACCAATAAGCTAATAATAAATGCTGCCGTAAAAAATAAACAAACCTGTTAATTTAGCCAATAAAATGTGTCAAACCACTTTTAAAAAAGGTTATGAGTGGTCGGGGGGGGGGGTCCACGTTAATAAACATGTTGCGGAATCGAGCCCACAGCCTCTCACTTGGAGTCCCGTGCACGATGGTATCGCGGCGCTCCCTTGCCGTGGAGCCCAGCCACTCAACGTACAATCCATTAATGGCTTCTAATGGAGACTCACAGATACAACCAATTCTCTCTACTCCTCTCAATTACTACAGATTACATCCTCCCTCCCCTCCCCTCCCCTCATACAGCCCCGCCACTCACACACCCCACCTAGACGCTGCTTTTACAGCATTTCACTAATCTATACAGATCCTGGCTGCCATTGTTCAACTACACTTATGCGATGACAATTCTTCGACTCCACCACCAAAACAACAGAAATATCGTCTCGGTTAATGTTGAAGCGTTACTTGTGAGTGAGTGAGTGAGTGAGTGAGTGAGTGAGTGAGTGAGTGAGTGAGTGAGTGAGTGAGTGAGTGAGTGAGTGAGTGTATTGAGTGAGTGAGTGAGTGAGTGAGTGAGTGAGGTCATTTATCATCCAGTGGATACTCTCGAATTGACTGTAAATTAGCAATTAAAATTAACAGTACAAATGAGAGTAATTGTGTTTATTGTACTGGGAGTGAACTGCAAATAGTGTTCATCAACATAACCCATTCCCCCGCCATTTAGTTTTAATCAATCCCTATCTGGCGTCACTGATTCTTGGCATAAATCTTGCCACTACTAATTATACATACACATGCATTTAATATTATTATCGTGAATGGTAATTCACCACTACTTACGATAAACACATTATCTTTAGCCGTGCTCAAGCATAGAATGTTCAATTACAGATAATTCAGTACAGATTACCGACACATTAAAATGCAATTAATGGTGCGTTGATAGTAAAATGCATAGTCATGCAAAATGCAAGGAATTACATTTTAATATGAATGATTTGAGTAATACTTAATAACTTGAATATCTTTATGGTTTTGCTTACTTTACGAACGTTTTTCTTTTTTTAAATTATATTAACATAAAACAATGCAGGAAACGTTGTTTGCACTTTGGGGCGCGGACAGGATGATCTCTAGGTGAAGTAATCCCCCCACCCCATGCACGCTAGTCAGCTGTTGCGAGACATAAGTCACTTAGCAACGGTATATTACACTACACCTACACGGTGCAACTTGTTCCCCCGTCAAACACGGTCGCACCAGCAATTTCATTAAAGCATTTCGTGATTCACTGTCCATGAACTAGACTGGTGCAGAGTAAACAAACATCGCGGTGTAGTGTTTATTTGCGTCTTTGCTCCACTCCTCTCGGCCAGGACGAACGACGAAACGAATTAATTCACACGAGATCACGAGCTTATGACGTCACAAACCTTTCAGAAAACCCTAATGCGATAATGGAACGTTCTAAATTAAATAAATCGCACTCGGGCGGGTAAAAGGGCTGGCTGGGTCTCTTTGCGCAGCGGGTCCGATGGCGGCGACGACCATTCAGATGAAACATTCATTTCACACGCAGTGCTCGGCTAAAGCTCTTGGTCAGCTGTTGGCTGCACTCAATGCACTCAATGCACTCAATCTCTAGAGTAGTCACTCAATAAACATACGCAGTGCTCGGCTAAAGCTCTTGGTCAGCTGTTGGCTGCACTCAATGCACTCAATGCACTCAATCTCTAGAGTCACTCAATAAACACAAGCAGTGCTCGGCTGAATCTAAATCACAAATAAGCAACATTTTGAAATATAAATAACATTCTTTACCACAGCAAGAGGTCTTTTTCCCTAACTTTTGCAACTAAAAATGTATTGCTTAGACAAATCACAGTCAATGACAAGTAATGCGTGTAAACGCTTGGTTGCCGAGCAGACCCCAGCAACATCGAGAACATGGTGGATTGTTTGAGATCGGTTTATCTCTAGAAATGTGAGTGACGTCGAGGGAAAAGCGATTATAATTTCTTCCACGATTTGCATTCACGCAATCGCTTCAACGCACCAAATATACAGACATTATGTCATCTACTTGAAATCTAATAACTAATTAATTTATTCAAAAGGATTGTTAAGGCGTTTGGATAGGAAAGAGCGCTGTTTTAATTTAATTTCAAATCAAAACGCATAGACAAAGGATTCCCAGAATTTAATCAATTTCCGACCCTCGGAATGGGGCGAAATATATCCGAAATATTTATACATATCAAGAGACATTCCTTTTCGTCTCATGATAGGATATCTCGAATTTAATTAATCTCAGTTATGGAGAGCCGTAAAACCTTCTTCGCAGCAACTTGATGAATGAATTTCCTAACTGCAGGAGCAAAACGAAGTCTTCTAATTTGGTTCTCTACGGCTCGAAATTAAATTTCCCTACCCACAAGAAAAACTCAAGAAACTTCATTTAGCTAAACTAAAGTTTCGTGCTCCCACTATTCAAACACACACTAATAACGAGACGAAGCGCGTGTTACACTATTCAAACACACACTAATAACGAGACGAAGCACGTGTTACACTATTCAAACACACACTAATAACGAGAAAGCGCGTGTTACACTATTCAAACACACACTAATAACGAGACGAAGCGCGTGTTACACTATTCAAACACACACTAATAACGAGACGAAGCGCGTGTTACACTATTCAAACACACACTAATAACGAGACGAAGCGCGTGTTACACTATTCAAAACACTTACAAAGATAAGATAGCACATGTTACACTACGCACAATGGATAGGGAGGAATAGGGACCATATCATACCACCAACCTAATAACGTTGAAGTGTATAATAGCACACCAACTACTAAACAAATTAAGTGTTACTTCTCTTAGTTCCTACAATTTACTTGAAGCAGATCCATAGGAGTAATTTAAGACCTTGGATTGGATACCTGGAAAGTCTAAACACAGTGGGCGTGACTAGTAAAGCTTGTGCACTCTTCTAAGCGGAATACTCCCTTTACGAGTGTATGAAAGAACGTCAAGCATCTGTTGATGTTCGTTGAAACAGCGTGTATGAGAGGGGCGGTATAGATAAGGATCTGATGTCGATATGAGACTATACGTTGGGGATGTTATAACATAGATAGTTCCACAGGGCCCCGCCTGGAGCGCCACCAGCTACGTCAGAGCAGCCGGTAGACAAAGAAACGTTCACAGCAAGGGAGGCAAAAGGCAGACTTAAGTCATTGCGAGCAATAAATCGGATTGTTCATTAATACAAATAAGGTATTATCATGGAGCGCGCGTTTAGCTTCTTTCTCCAATGATAGAGAAATTAAGTATTTACCAAAACAGTTCCACAGCAATTCCCGAACAGAAGTTTGGCTTGAGTAGAATTAGTAGCGATAAAACATTCATGCAAGGCGGGGACATTAGTAAGTCTCGGTAATTAGGGTCGGCATAGGGGCAACAACGTATTTAAACTAAGGGTAAATTCATTTTATTTAACTCCCTCCCTCTCGAGATTCAATTCCGCACAAAAAGTTGGGGAACCGGAAAAGAATATGAAATGTCATATTTGAGTAGGGAACGCACAACACGGGATGAAATGAGGAGAAGGAGAGTGAGTAAAACAGGTCAAGTGGTTGGATGTGTTTGGGCGAAGACAGATATATCATCGTCCAATCAGCTGCCCACGCCTCGCGTCATCGCCGCAATCGTTGAAACTCACGCAAAGTGGTTCAAATATTGATAATAACGGCCACTTTCGGCCAGGAAAACATAAAAACCGTGTCGAAGTTGTAATTAACCTTAAATCTACGGTACATGGTTAGAGCGGGGGGGTGGGGGGTGGGGGTGGTGGCGAGGGGAGGGGGGTGCGACGTCCTGTGTAAAGTTGATATGGCTCCTGTCAGAACCCTTTGTCTGCTTTAGACATTTAATCAACTAATTTCCGAATTACGAACAACAGATGGTATGAACAGTTCTATATCAGCTAATTAATTTCACAATGTTTGGAAAACTGGTCGTGTACAATGGCAAGTAATGCTGTCAATTCAATGGGAATTGTGACACTCGGTTCGGCTTGCCTCGGTTCACAATCAACACTTATCTGGGACGAGCGACGCTCATCAGTAATGTCAGCCCATGATGTCAGCCCATGATGTCAACCCAGAGGAAACTTGTCCGCCATGTAACTATGGTAGGCGCCTTCACCCTAATTAGATGGGATATTTCAAATGGGTTTTACCAAGTAGAAAACTAGGCCTACTTCCGAAATAAACATACATTTGATTTGTTGTACAAATTTGCACGATAAAAGTTAGTTTATAAAGTTCCTCACATCAGTATACCAGAAAAATTAAGGAATTACTTAAGATGTTGTCACCAACCGGTCAATCATGAAGCGTAATGGGAATTTTGTTTAGATAATTAACCAGTAAGAGCCTAATGTAAAAATTTTGCTTAATAACAGTTCAATAATTACTTTTAATTATCATCGCCATGCAGAATATTTACATACTGCAAATATTTAAATGAAATTTTAGATTGTATATCATTTTGAAATGAAACAAAAAAATCGGCAACTATAATAAACCAATGAAAAATTGTATGATGACCAAGTAATGCATTCGTTACTGAAATATTAATTAATATTCATTTTTACTGAATATTTTAGTTCGCATTGAAAGCAGCAACGAATACACCATCACGCGTGGTAGTTGTTTCAGGTAAGACTGAATGTCAACAAATATTTGCACACGGTAGCTAAGAAGCTTTGAAAGAGTCTTTTAAGTACATCATTGCCAGCATCTCCATTCTCGTTTCATAAACTTAGAAACATAATATATATTTAGGTTGGCGCTCAACTAGTGAAGGTTTCTTGAACATGATCTAACTGAAGGTGAAACACGTCCATCACACAACACAGCGTGAGAAATGCTGGGTCCAGGTTCCTACCCCTTCCACGAATATTTTGGGAGCAATCAACAAGTTTTGATAATAGAAACTAAACACAAAACATGTAAAACATTTAGAAAAATTTCCCAAGCAAATATAAATTAGCTGGCTTTGAAGCATGGATGGCTACACTGGTTTCTTGATAACACTGCAACATACTGGCCCCGCATGTTACTGAATAAGCAGGCTTGATTATAATGTCAACGAATTCAGTTTTACAGCTGATTTGCACCAATGGAGGGCAAGGATAATATCGTGTCATCAAGATAACTATACTGATGATTTTGAAGACAGCATTTTTAGTCGAACGGGAATTGCTTTTCTAGGAATATAGCAAGACTTTGCGTGGGTATCTGTCATTACAAGTTGAACTGGTATAATAGCGTATTTTTATTGAGTGATACAATGTGCTCTTATTATACTTAATTCTACAGTAGGCGTACGTTTAGACTAGTCTGATATGTGCTTATTATTGTGCTCAATCAGCTATGATCATCATCAGCACAAATTGTTCAATCGAACATCACATCATGTAGACTAGTCCAAACTGTGCTTAAATGTGCTCAAATTTAGTTCTACTTGCCATAAATGTGCTCGTCAGTCACTGTGCTCAAATTATTTAATCGAACTGTACGTGGTTAACTTTGTGCTCTCGCTCGCTCTCTGCATTACGTATAACTTGGTTGTATGGAATTAAAAGCCTATTGAAGCTTATACGAACAAAGTAAGCTATGGCCAATAAAATATCTAGTTAAGCTTGTTAAGTTACACATGCATGTTAACAAGCTTAACCAGATTTATTGACTTTGGCTTTGCTTTGTATAATGAGTGGAAATTTAAATAATGGGATGTTGGTCGTTTTTAGAAGCTCTGCAAAGTCCCAATGCGGGGTGGCTCATGGGTGATAAAGCGGTGTTGCCTTGTTGTTCAATGAAACGCCAATCACGGTGATTCATCAACGAATAATGGCAATGTCGCAATAGCACTTCAGAAAGCGATTGGCTAATATTACGTACAATCGGCAAAAGTACTAAAATGACTGCATGTTTAATACGGGGTAATGTGACTTTGTAATCGACTGCTGTCACACCGACATGCCGAATGTTTTTATGTGATAGCCTAGGTATAAATTACTATTTTTTTTCTACAGTAGAATGAATAAGGTTGGATACATGACCGAGCCGTTGATATAAGAAGTGGGGGTTCAAATCCTGCATAAGGCAAGAGTCCTCAACATTGTATTTCATGCTTTCAACAGTGTGACTGAAGCGTTTTACAGAACCGGCTTGTAAATCCACATCCAGAGTAATTCTTATGATTGTTTTCATAGGAGAAAATAAAAAGTAATCCGTAAATCAATATATTTTATTTGACTATCAATATTTTAGATTGTTCTTAGATTGCCTATTTTAATTGCTAACGAGGACAAAATGTTGATATTACCTCACAAACTAACCCGAAGCGGTGTCGATAAAGAGGGTTTCTGTACTACACAATATCGGCGAGTATATGAGCGTTGAAACAACAGATAGCTGAGTAGAGCGACCGCTATCGTGACCCGCAGTATAGATAGCAGGTTCGTTGAGCGTTGAAACAACAGATAGCTGAGTAGAGCGACCGCTATCGTGACCCGCAGTATAGATAGCAGGTTCGTTGAGCGTTGAAACAACAGATAGCTGAGTAGAGCGACCGCTATCGTGACCCGCAGTATAGATAGCAGGTTCGTTGAGCGTTGAAACAACAGATAGCTGAGTAGAGCGACCGCTATCGTGACCCGCAGTATAGATAGCAGGTTCGTTGTGCGTTGAAACAACAGATAGCTGAGTAGAGCGACCGCTATCGTGACCCGCAGTATAGATAGCAGGTTCGTTTCATTTCATGCTGAGTGTTCGTTGAGCGTTGAAACAACAGATAGCTGAGTAGAGCGACCGCTATCGTGACCCGCAGTATAGATAGCAGGTTCGTTGAGCGTTGAAACAACAGATAGCTGAGTAGAGCGACCGCTATCGTGACCCGCAGTATAGATAGCAGGTTCGTTTCATTTCATGCTGAGTGTTCGTTGAGCGTTGAAACAACAGATAGCTGAGTAGAGCGACCGCTATCGTGACCCGCAGTATAGATAGCAGGTTCGTTGAGCGTTGAAACAACAGATAGCTGAGTAGAGCGACCGCTATCGTGACCCGCAGTATAGATAGCAGGTTCGTTGAGCGTTGAAACAACAGATAGCTGTGTAGAGCGACCGCTATCGTGACCCGCAGTATAGATAGCAGGTTCGTTGAGCGTTGAAACAACAGATAGCTGCAAGAGCGACCGCTATCGTGACCCGCAGTATAGATAGCAGGTTCGTTGAGCGTTGAAACAACAGATAGCTGCAAGAGCGACCGCTATCGTGACCCGCAGTATAGATAGCAGGTTTGTTGAGCGTTGAAACAACAGATAGCTGAGTAAAGCGACCGCTATCGTGACCCGCAGTATAGATAGCAGGTTCGTTTCATTTCATTAGTCATTTATCACCGAGTTCATTATAACCGGAGCCGCCATTTTTCACCGCCGTCGGACTCTGGTTTCTTCCCCTGCGGTTTCTGGCGTGCACAGCCTGCTCGATGCAATCAACCCTCGTTTCATGATTGACTGCCGAACTAATTGGATTGATTGATCCGAGTATTGTACGCTAATCAACCAACACGCTACAATTACGCTAACTACTCTACTGACTCACGAGTAGCATTTCACTGGCGCAGCAATACACGGGCAAGCGGGCCTGAACGCCGTGGTACACATTCTAATGCAGTTAGTCCACCCTAACCACACATTTCTCTTCTTACTGCATATCAGTTGTCGGAACAAAGGTTATGTTGATCGTTATCAACCCTGCTGCATGGCAATTTGTTCAACTACTTGATTTGATATCATTTTATAGTATTTATAGTTGATCATATTTGTGTTACTATCGCATCCCCAATTGACATTCGTTGATATGCAGAGACTTAATAGAAAATAACAATATTTAATTATGTATGCCAACATTACATCTAAAGGCTGGAAAACCGGGATTGTATAACACTATGTGGAGTGGAGCCAATCGACCAATCATGCAAAGGCTAATTAAAAATTAATGATAATTAATACTCATTACATCAATTTCAAATGAAGTATTTGTAGAATGTTCAATAATAATTACTCTGGACGTTAATTAATATCGCAATGTGCGGTATTTACACAGAATGCTCGAGAATATGCGGTATCGATATTAATGTTATGAAGGGATTGACAACAATTCGCCATTGTTGTATAAATAATTATAATATCCGGCTTGTAGTGACTTCGCGCAATAACGACATAAGGGTTGACGTCAAGCCCACACAGACAAATAGGCCGTATCACACTGAAGCGTGGAGAACAGATGTCAAGTGCCTATACAATAAGTATTGGTACTTCAGCTATGTTAGATATTCGCACCAGTGGCCAACATAATATGTTTAAATTGTTGGCGAAGTTTCTTACGTTTGATTACCAACCCGAATATTTTCTCAATTTCTGTTAAAATATCGCTATAAGTTTGAAGATACTGTGGTATTAGTTGATGGTTAAATAACAAGGGAATTATTCCATAGTTTACAAAACTTTGATTTCAAGTACGAGTAGTGGGAATAGAAGTATCTGAAACAAAGTCTTAATTTCATCTTATAAACGATGGCTGATAAGGAATTACGATGTTTGGTTCTTCAAACGAAGCTCTGTTCCTAAACATCAGAGTGAAGTGCTACTCGCATAAGCTTGGGTGAAGACGAGCTCTGTCGCCGTTGCAAGAAGAGCATGGTAGGGCTGTAAAGGCGGCCGTTACAATCAGATAATGTTACCAAGTTTGACACGGAATTAGCTGAACTTTACAAAAGGACCCGTCTTATAAGGGTAATTGCTATCAACGGGATCGAAAGGGCTCCCCCGCTGACGCGGTGCCTGGATAGATAGAGAAAGGTGGGAAATAGTCGCCTTGGGCCTCATTAATGGAACTATTTTCACATTTCCCTAGAATGGCTGAGATAAACCACGGAAAACTTTACGCAAGCCAAGCCCGACTACGGAATTAAACCGCGTCTGGGGAGTTGGAAAAGTATCGAAACTTTCGGGAGACCATAAGAATAATTTTCGGCGCTGTAAACATGAAACTAAAGGAGCGTTTGAAGAGGGGGAGGGGGTTGAGCTTTGATGTCAAACTTTGGGGTGGGGTGATTATACCCGATGAGGAGACTGTTATTGCGGCTTTCTCCTCGGATTTAACTACTTGTAAAGTAAATGCTCCATCTGACGCAAATCGTTGGTAAAAACCAACAGAATGATTTCTACATGAGGCAGCTGACGCGATTTTATTCAATCGCAGAGTTTTCATGATTCAAAACCAATCGAGACAACACGGCGATAATGCGAGGGGGGCAACAGCACGTAGCGTACTCCTTCCAAAGGCACCTCCTAGAACCTGAACTGCCGTTGCCCACACTTCGGCCCTCCAACTCAACACATACTGCACAGACTGGTACGTTATGATGTATTATTTGAATTTCTTACCCGATTGTCCACCATACTTGAAACCAAAAGGACAAAGTATACTTAAACTAATAATTGCTTGTTCAATACACTGTGAAAACGATGCATTTTATCTTGATCTTTTCGTAAGTATAACACTCTTCTAGTTCCAGCAACAATACATGTTCAGTAATTGTGCCAAAATGAGTTTCTGGATAGATATACACAGGCTGATAGACAGACAGACAGACAGACAGACAGACAGACAGACAGACAGACGGAGAAAAGCGTGGAATGATCGATGTGGTTTTATTCCTGCTTAGTGATGGTGAAGGCCTACCCTACCCGTCATCCCCCTCTCTGTATGTCTACGCTCCATAGTCCATAGACAACCGAGGGACGGCTTTGGTTGTGGATTCGCTCCGGTAAAGCGGGTTAGATGATAAATCACTTTAATTTAACTTGGAGCGGTCTTCAATGCGACTATTTGAATGTAAAACTGACCGCAAGAAGCAAGAAGCTTGCATGCGCTCAAAGCCTCTTATTGAAATCAAAGTCCTACAAACACTCCACTAAACGGATACCTATTGTCAAAAGTGTTAGAAGAACGGCACGGATGGTTTTTGGAAGGCTGTGGTTATACAATATGGCTGCTTACCGTTGCTGAATGCATTCGGAATATTAATGAAAGGGGTTCTCTCCAGTCGCGGTTTCATCTGCAGAGTTTTTTGTTACAGATAAATTATTCGGATGGGCTATACATACGAAGGGGCTTTCCAAGTTTTTATCAAAGTGTTTTACTTCGTCAGAAAACAAAGATAAAACAGAAAGTGTTTGTTTGTTCTTCGACAGTTTCGATTGTTGATTTTGTCTATGGGAATGAAATATCGTTTAACGGATTTGTAGTTTGGAAACGCGATATCTTCAGAGAATTACGGGAGTCTTTGCTATTTACTTTGCGAGACAACAAAACCACTTGAAATCGGATGATGCTGCCGCGTTCCCTCATCCATATTGAATCAAGCTCTCAAGTAATATTATCGTTCATTTAACAAAGTTATTGGACAAGGATTTCAAGACTTTGTGAAAATATCATCTAGTATCCATCTTCACTTTAGCCCGACGCTTCCGATCTTCCTGAGCTGAGTTTTACTCGTCTCATCAAATACACTTTGCGATATAACATGGATCCTTGGACGCATTGCAACATTGTCAGTAAAACTCATTACGATACGTTTTCCAGTTCCATTGAATGTCTACTTACTTGAATGTAACTGTTCAAGAAATCTTCATTTGCTAAAATTATTACGTACATTATTTCAATAAGAAAACAAAAAAGACAATGAAGTCGAAATTCAAAAAGGAAGGTAACTGATTTAGCTAGGATGTATCAGTTTTCACTTAATTCCAAGAGCTGACGCAATAACAATTGATAAAAGTTGTGAAAATACAAACAAAAACTGTGCTCCAAATGCAAAACAAAAATAACCTCATCACTTTGGCCTGTGTCGCCTCTCTCACTTGAAATGTTTTTTACAGATGAGAAGATTAGTACGAACAAAAATTGAATTCTGATTCCATATTGTACATTCCTTGTAGAGCTAAGGTTTAGTTGCCAAAGCACAATTCTTACAGTAATTTACTAATTGCTAATAATGTTGTAAACTACGTACTAGAGTGTACTACAGAACGCACTGGGCAATTACGAGGCACAGCGTAATAACAATAAGTGATGTCGTTATCTAGATAATCGATTGACTACATCTGTGCAGATCGCTGGAGTAGGCTATGTGAAGCAAAGGCTGCTAATAGTAATTATAATTACACTCGCTCTACCATACATGCGTTCCTTTCCTTGTAGGCCACTGTGCGTTCAAACATCCTCATTCACAACAGTTCAAAATGTAGTTTCACCCATCCGAAGTCAGTAACAACATTTGGTTTTTACTAAACACATCCTCGGGATGTACTTCCGTCCTGCCCCCATGGTTTTAAACACTACACGAATCATGTCATGTGTATTCCACTTAGTAGAGGGCACAAGCCTTATTACTTATACGCCCGTTGTCTTTGGGAGTTTTAGGTATGTAATATGTGGTCATAAATTATCACTAGTAAGCCCGTTTCAAGTGTATAGTATAGTATGAACTAGCATTTTGGCTATTTCATCAGTCGCAGTTACGTTTGGACAGCATTGGCCTGTGTTTTGTCAAAACCCACTGTCTATAAACTCAAGTTCTAAACCTGTGCTCCCTGTTGTTCGTAGCGTAAGCTTGCAAGAGGTGGGAAGATCCCCCCTCCACCACCCAACACAAGTCTGCGCGTATGAAAAGATTTTCTAAATTTGTAGGAACGTCAAACAATCTTCTGCCCCTGAGGTCCCTTTTAATTGTCGTACGAATTTTCAGTTCATTATAAAAGTGAAGCACGTACGAAATTCTTTCCAAATTAACTTTCTGCAGTCGTATAAAGTTATAGAAATAATGGTCTACATTTTAATTGTTAGCTTGACGTATCTCTTGGGGCAAATGGCAATTAGCTTCTAGCTCGGGGTGGTGTAATGATGAGGACACTCTTATGCTTGTATTCTTGTATACAATATGTGCATGGCAGAGAGGGCTATCGTGACGTAAGCTAACATACACATAGATGTATCATCTCGTTTGCACCGCATGAAACTCAGGTCATATCCCTCCCATGTCAATACTTGCAGGCCTGCTGATAGGAACACAGCATGGCACACAATGACAATCTCAAATAATGCAATGTTATCATTTCAACTTATCTCTTTTTATAGAAATGTGTGTAAGTATCGCTCTGAACACTCATTAGATTCTAACATTATCATTTCATCAAAATATCAAACCAGTTATTTATGAACATAACAAAAATGTGCATAGTTTTGCTTTTGATATATAATTAAAAACTAAAGGCAAATAATAAACGACCATTTGCAAATATTATATAGTGAACTAAAATTAATTATATATTACGAACATAAACAGTGCTACTATAATTAACGAATACATTTACCGTTGCGACTAACAAATAACAGACTACGCTGTGGCAATCATCTGCTCTAAAGTGTTTTATATAATTATAATTATACTATACATATCCTAACCAGAAACATGGGAATCAGGTATGAACACAACTGGTACTAGAAAACTATACGTACATAGACATGGTAAAAACAAAACAATAAGGGTACCTTACAAAGTAAGAATGAAACAAGAAACTACTTTAGGCCTACGTGAACCACGCGAACCAATATGCTTGTGTCGTTACCTCTAGATCCAGCGTCTCCCAAAAGACTGCGCGTGGCTGCAGTCCCAAAGTCTCTCTCCACACCTGAGGGCAATAAGGAGAAGAATGGATTAGTTACACTGATTTTAAATTATCAAAGCTATTCGGAATGTTCATAGGGGGACATTTGTCATCAAGCGGCCTCAGAATATAAATTATAGTAATAGGGTACCACACAGCTGGAAGACTATGTTGCTCATCTCATACAATATTATCAACCCCTTCTCTGCTTCCACCCTTCACACATATGCAACACTAAACAAAGCTCTCTATTCACACATCTGTTTTTGTGGTGTTTGTAAGAGAAAGAAGATCGAACAATAAATAATCATCCTTGTGTCTGAGTAAAACATTTCTACCTTTTCTTTCACAGTTTATTTGAATTCTCGTAATTCATTCATTAAATTCACTTCTTTTACATTCTTCTATTCTGTTCTACAATAGAATGCAATGAATAACACTCTGCAATGTGAACAGGTAGGTTTTCTTAATTGAGTGACCGGAAACAATTGAACGTGCAAGAATAAAAGATAGAGTTGCAATAGTTTCCATTTCAACAGTGTCTAAACTGCATTAGCTGTGCCTAGTCAGTTAGTACACCGGGTTAACAATGTACTATCATATTTCATAAGGAACTTGTAAGAACTGAGTGGGCCTATTCTATTACTATTAAAAATGTGTGTCTCGAATAATAATCGAAACAGTTCAACGCTTATTAGGTTTGCCTATTGGTCACAGAAAACATCGCTAATATACCGTCCACGCATAACTACAATAATGCCCCCCGAGATATCTGTGTAGATACCTCGGCATCATTTCAAAATTTTCTGTATCGTTTCAAAGATACGAAGAGAAATTATTTTCTAAATCCGAAACTATTTCCGTAAAAAATGATCATTTAAAAAAGTTAACGTTTCAAGTCGCTACAAAAACCACGTCGACGCTCTCCCAACTATCAGTAAGTTCTCCAAAGAGCGCCTATTTGTCAATGTGTGCGAGAGAGAGAGAGAGAGAGAGAGAGAGAGAGAGAGAGAGAGAGAGAGAGAGAGAGAGAGAGAGAGAGAGAGAGAGAGAGAGAGAGATTGATTGATTGATTAAGGTCTTTTTATTTATGGCGGGATTAAGGCCAGTGAGGCCTTATCTTCCATCAAACCATGCTATAGTTATAAAAATACAAGAAACAAAATTCAAAATGAAGAATACAAAAGGTAAATACAAAATACAAAATTCATAACACAAAATACACAATACAAAATACAAGATGTAAGATACACAATACATGTCCAATTGTTATGATTTCAAATAAAATAATTTTAAAAACAAAAAACAAAAAATTAAATTTCATGAAAATTTCACGAAATATAGGGAATTACAAGAAACAAAATTCATAATGAAGAATACAAAAGGTAAATACAAAATACAAAATAAAAAATTCATAACACAAAATACACAATACAAAATACAAAATACACAATACAAAATACAAAATACAAGATGTAAGATACACAATTCATGTCCAATTGTTATGATTTCAAATAAAATAATTTTTTTTAAACAAAAAACAAAAAATTAAAATTCACGAAAATTTCACGAAATAGGGAATTTGTTAATATTTTATGTGTTATTTTGAACTCATTCATTCATTGCATTCATACATTAATTTTAAAAATTAAGAAATAACAAAAGAAAGAAAGAAAGAAAGAAAGAAAGAAACAATGGGATTCAGTTTCCAAACACATTAACTTATAATTTAGCGTTTGTACGAATTGAACTGTCACGGCTGCTGCCATCGTCCTCATTATTTATTTGATTTAGATAGTACGACGTAGTGGCACTCTTAAAGGCGAAGAAGTGGTTTTGGTACACGTCTCTAATGTCGGTCGGGAGAGCATTCCAAGTTCGAATAGCGTGAATAGTAAAAGATTGGCCAAGAAGACTTGTTCTGTGGACAGGAAATGTAAGTTGTGTACCAGATCGAGACCTTGTATTAAAATTATGATTTGAGTGAAGAAACTGAAAGTTAGAAGCGAGGTAGGAGGGTGAAGATGTTGAAAGTAGTCGGTGAACAAGACAGACAGAGTGAAGATTGCGACGGTCCTTTAGACGAGACCAACCAAGTTTTTTATAACCTGGAGTTATGTGATCAGATTTTCTTATTCCCAAAATAAATCTGACACACGAATTTTGAGCCCTTTGGAGGCGAATAGAGAGGTCTTCACTTAAGTCATTATATACAACGTCGCAGTAGTCGAAGTGAGGTATGATGAGGGATTGTACTAGCATTGTCTTAAGTTTAGTCGGGAGGAAGTTTTTAAGTCTGTTTAAAGAATGTAACGCAGCATACGTTTTTTGACACACGTGTTTTACGTGTTCTGTCCAGGTCAGGTCTTGCGTCATTAAGAGTCCTAAGTTTCTAACGTGGTGTTGAAAAGGTATTGTATTGCCATTTAAAGATACACTGTCGACATCTGGTAGGTCTAGTTTTGCTAACAGTTTGTGGTAACCTAAAATAATTGTTTGTGATTTATCGGGGTTTATGTGCAAGCAATTTTTGTTTGCCCACACGGCTAATGATTGCAAGTCTTTATTTATCATTTTAATTGCTTGGTTAATTAGTAGAGGGGATACATGTAGGTAAATTTGGAGGTCGTCGGCATATAAGTGATGGTGGCAGTAAGTGAGTGATTTTGAGATGTCATTAATGTAGAGTGAGAATAATAACGGTCCTAACACGCTTCCTTGTGGCACACCAGTCGTCACTGGAAGCCATGTTGATTGATTGCTGCCTGAAATTACACTTTGTTGTCTACCGCGGAGATACGAATTCATCCACAGAAGAGTGGAGGGAGAGAAATTGATGGATTTAAGTTTGCTCATGAGTATGTCTATGTCAACGGAGTCGAAAGCTTTGCTAAAGTCAAGTAGCGTTAGTACAGTAAGTTGTCTGTGGTCCATTTGATTACGAATGTCGTCAGTTACTTTAATGAGAGCTGTGCAGGTGCTGTGATTCGATCTGAACCCGGATTGAAACTCGTCTAAAATATTATTTGCCCTCAGAAAATCTGAGATTTGAGTATGTACGATAAATTCTAAAGCTTTAGAGAGAGCGGGCAAAATGCTAATTGGTCGGTAATCATTGGGTGTGGAGGCGTTTGTTTTTTTGGGTAGTGGACGGACTAAGGATTGCTTCCAAATGTTAGGGTAGGCGTTATGTGTTAAAGAGAAGTTAAAAAGATATGTTATTGGTTCAATTAAGATGGGAGATAGATTAATCATAAGCTGGACGAGTTTTATTGGGATAAGGTCAACTCCTTGTGCATTTGATTTTATTCTTTTAATGGCATGCAAGGCTAGTTTTGGGGTGACATGTTTAAAGTGGAATTGATCATGGGGGGACTGGGTGGAATTGTTTAGAATATCATTAATATGTGCATTCTTTAAAGTAGGGTCAATATTATTAGGTAGAGTAGTAAAGTGGGTATTGATGGTTTCGAGAGGTACTTCCAGGGGAGCTTCCTCTTCCTTATTTTTACCAATTCCCATATGTGAGAGACTTTGCCACATTTTTTTAATAGGAGTTTTAGGGTCAATTAAGCTATATGTGTGTCTCTTCTTTTCGGTCCTAATTGTTTGGTTAGTCTTGTTTCGTAAGAGTCTGTATGTTTCTTTGTTGTCGTTAGTAGGGTTGGTCCTGTGTCTATTGTATGCTGCGTCTCGTCTAGCCATTAGGTCTCGTATTTCGGCGGTGAGCCAGGGTGAGGGAGGTTTACTTACTCTAACTACTTTAAGTGGAGCGTGCTTGTCGTAGAGCGCTAACAACAAAGAGTTGAATGCGGATACCTTATCGTCGATAGTAGGTGCAGTTACAATATTATTCCAGGGCAAATTTATAGAGTCTAATTTAAATTGTTCAATATTAATGTCTTTCAAAGCACGCCGAGAGATTAATTTCGGTTTATGCTTTGGCGCACGTATTGAATATTGTAGATACAATAAATCGTGTGCCGAGATACCTGGAACCGATAACTGGCCGTGATTGAGTACTTTATCTCGGTTAGATGTCATCATAAGGTCGATCCAGGTATGTGACGTAGAAGTATGATGCGTAGGTTCTAGGGGAAGTACAGTTAAGTTGCAGGATTCGAAAATGGTTTTTAATTGTTTTGTATCGGTGTGGCTGACTGATTGTAGATTGGTGTTGAAATCACCCATTACAATAATATGTTCGTAGTGTGGAATAAAATTTAATAAAGCCGCTTCGAATTCAGCGAGGAAGCCAATTTTGGGGGGGCGATACACGACTGAAATAAGTACTGGTTTATTTGTTAATTTGATTTCGAAAATAATGTATTCAGGTTTAGCGCTGTATGCACTTGGAGACTGACTCAACACTTTACATTTAACATCGTCGCGGATGTAGGCACAGACACCACCGCCACGACGTTTGGTGCGATCGTTCCTTATGAGTCGATATCCGTCTAATTTTACTAAGCTAGAATTGAGGGATGGTTTTAGCCATGACTCGCTTATAAGAATAACATCCACTTTATTTTCGTTGACAATAGCCTGTAGCTCGAGGCAGTGGGCCATTAGCGAGGAGGCGTTTAGGTGGACGACCTGGAGCGACCTTGGATGTCCAGCCAACCGTTTTGACAAAATATCTCCAGCTGATGGGTGACTGGTTGGCGACAAGGGGGGTGAGAGGGTTGGGGCATTTACTGTGTCGGGGAATGTCATGAGCGTCTTTGTGAAGCAAGAAGTGTTGGGAGGGGGTGAAGAGATACTTGGAATGCTCAGTGTAGCCAACTTTGGTTTACGTGCCATTTTTAAAACGTACGTGTGGCGCTAAATAATGATGACGATCCCAACAGCAACGACAATCCCTCCAAAACAATGTTTCTACTAATAATGTACTGAATAATAAATTAATGTGTTTGGTAAACTCACCGATTTCAATCTTGTCTTCTTTCTTCATGTTTTTTAAGATCACACACATACACACATGCACACTAAACAAATTGACATAATTCCTAAGATAATTATTAAAACTAGAACTGAAAGTATGTGTACACATAATTAACACGACGGATTAGTTCGTGTTTCTGTCCGGGGTTTAGGTGGTGAACACCGTGCGTAGTCGTTCAATATCCCGCTCACGAGTGACGTACGCCCTCGTATTGTCTGGACACAGGACTATGATACGACCGTCCTGGGTCCAGACACTGCGGTTACCGGCAATCTCTTTAGCGGTGTTGTAAAGCTTCGCCCGCACCTGTGTAAGAGACTCGGTGAGCAGTAGACCCTTCTTCGCCAGTCTACGTTTCACCGACCAAACGTGGTCTCTTGCGAGGTAACGGGTGAACTTAATTATGATGGGTCTGGGGCGTCCCGACGCCACGGCCTGTGCGGCGGTGCGCCTCGGCGGCCCCAGTCGATGGCAGCGGTCGATGTCCTCCTCGTGAAGGTTCACGTTGAGGCTCTCATGAGCAAACTGGAGGACAGCGTCGACGACGTTCTCGTTAGGCCGTTCTGGGATGCCGTGCACAAGAAGGCAGTTCCGCCTGCTGTACTGCTCGGTGGCGTCGATTTGGTCGGCGTGTTCCTCGGACGTCGCTGTGAGGCGGGCGATGTCGGCTCTCACCGCCTCCAGCTCCTGGGCGACGCCGGCCTTCACCGCCGCGATCTGGCTGGTCAACAGAGCCTGCATGTCGCGGATAGCCTCGGTGGACGGGGCGGCGTCCTGGGGGTGGACACTGGTGACGTCGGTCTTCCTGGCCGCTATTTCACTCAGCTGCGTTGTCAGGTTCTTCTCCAGCGCTTCCAGCCTTGTGTTAACAGAGCTTTCCAGACTGCAGCAGAACGCCGCAACCTCCTTCACGGTCTTGGGGAAGTTTTCCGTCTTAGGGTTGGTATTGCTCGAGCTGGCCATCGTGCGAGATGCAGAATGATGCGATGAGGTGAATGGAATTTAGAAAATTGCGGTAATAAGCTAAAGTTGATATTTGACTGAAGAAAAAAAACACGGTGTTGAAAGATAAGAAGTTTACGGCTCGAATGAAGTTGATTTGTAGAATATTGAATTTGAATATACGCCGATAAATGGTAAAACCCCGGAGACACGAAAAACTAGCCGTCAACACTTGTCGCCATGCGCTTCAGAGAGAGAGAGAGAGAGAGAGAGAGAGAGAGAGAGAGAGAGAGAGAGATAGATAGAGAGAGAGAGAGAGAGAGGCCCTCACCCCCCACACACCCAACCAAGTCAGACGGGCTAACAGCAATTACGGGAGCTGTCTCCTATGTGTGCTCAGCTGGCCCGCTAACTAACACATAGGGGGACAGAAAAACAGGAGCGGGATTGAGATTTTACCACCACTCACAGCTCACTCATTACGCATATCGACAGCGTTAGCGTCCTACTTTAGCTCACATTAGACTCACAGCTCACTCATTACGCATATCGACAGCGTTAGCGTCCTACCTTAGCTCGCATTAGACTCACAGCTCACTCATTACGCATATCGACAGCGTTAGCGTCCTACCTTAGCTCGCATTAGACTCACAGCTCACTCATTACGCATATCGACAGCGTTAGCGTTGGCAGTTCCGAAGATACACGACAGATAGCGCCAAACGTCGGTGGGCCACGGAGAAACGTGTGGCGCATTCTGTGCGGTCACGGCCGAACTGTTACGCTATTGGTTCGGGCATTTAGCCACCTTGTAAGACCTACATTCGACCGTGGCCTGGACTGGCCTACACAATGTCCAATGTAATCTAGGCATACAAAATATAGAATATGCAGAATGAAATATTCTAAACCTATACAATATAAAACAGACTATCCGTATATGTACAAAGGGGAAGTGGAAGGGCAGGAGTGGAGGCAGCAAGCGGGGGAGTGGGGGCACTGCTAGTAATAACACAAACATAAGCAATGCTAGATTTCCGAATGATAACCAGTAAAGAGAGACGTTGAAACCGGTTTCCAGTACAAATGTAATTAGTTGCAACAAGAAACTGAAGACCAGAGAGAATAAAACGCAGCATCTCCGGATCCATGTGAAGGAATGGCAAGAACGAAACTCTGCCCTGTCAAGTTTCCCGTAGGCACAAGTTAACCCCTCGCTAATCTCGTCAAAGGCATAAAACACACTTAAATTCTCATTTTTCCGTAATTCATGAAATACTGTGTGAAACTTGGCGGCAAGTGTGTAGGGCTCTGATAACGTTGCTATCTGGTACAACGTTAATTACTGCCCGCCCTGTATGAGGGTGGGTGGCTTATTCTGTTGGTGGCTAATTATCCTGTCTTCTATCGCAGGGGGTGTGAGGGGTGGGGGTCGTCTCTAATTGGGAACACCGCATCAGCATCAACCCCCATGGTGTAACGAGACAAGGGGGCCACAGCCCCGGGCGGCCAACCAATCTGATGTTTCATCGTTTTATCCTCGAAGCTTCGTTAGATGCAAGGTTTGTTAATTATAACAAGCCATAAATTAAAACGAGGGACATCAAGGGGAAGGGAGGGGGGAGATGAGGGGGAAGAGGTGCAAGGTTCGATCGCAGTTCAAGACTGCCCAAAGGAAGAATTGAACCCGATATTCATCGTGTAGGGTGGACTGAGGAATGTCCTGGGAGATATTGGCTGCGTATGAAGTGATAAGTCTGCTGTACATGATCATGTGTAGTGCTCGTGCCAGCAATAAGCATGTAAGCGGGGCTCACGTGGTGACCGGTGCACGCACGTAGGCACATGACACGCATTACTCAACAAGTAGAGACCTGCACAACCCTTAGCGCATGATCATGTGCTCGTGCTTGCAATAAGCGGGGCTCACGTGGTGACCGGTGTAGGCACGGAGGCACATGACAGTCAAATATTTCATTCTCAAATATTGAGTAGATCGAACACTACACAATATATTGATCCCGTCCATTCAACTTATTTAGTTTGCAAAGCAATTTATGGTTACATTTATTTTGCTATGCATCAAGAAATTTGAAAAGCACTTACGTATTTTGAAAACTGGTGCCAATACTTGACCAGCTCTTCATAATAACCCAGTAATATTGCCGCCAACATAACATCTGCAGTGCTAACATGCACGGTGATACTTCTTACGAGTGTGGTTTTGTTTGTAGGCCTGCGGTAGTGCTAAACATCCAATCTGCCGGGATACCAAATTGATGAAACGTGCTCAAGCCGGCTTATTTACGGCCACATCGCATCACACCACGAAGCAGAAGAAGAAGAGCGGCAATTGAGTTTTCTCAGCGGACATTTGAAACGAGTTTAGCCAACTCAAGCGTCAGTACTACACTCATTCGACACTAAATAGCTCACTCAACAAGTATTGTCGGGTGGCACCAAGAAGTGAGTGTGTGGTCTTTGACTGGACGCTTTCTGAATGTATTTCAATTAAATAAAATTCACAATGCCGAATAATTTCAAATTGGAATTCGATTTTTTGTTCTATGGAACTATGGGGAATCTTCAGTTGTTCTAGAAACGCAGAGCATAATTTAAAAATGTTATCTTCGGGCACAATTTTCCAATATATTATAATAAAGTAACCTATGGTATTTGTTCTCCCGATCACTTCATAAGGGTTGCCATAGTCAAGCATGACTCGCCAAGACATTGATAATGCAGAAGGAAAAGCCTTATATTATCTCAGTATTTTGTTGTAACTTGTAAGAGTGTGATTACTATAGAAGATCACAGTGTAAATGTTGTTTACAAAACATCTAAAACCCTCTACGCATGTTTCTGTTATGCTTCCTCAATTCCCCTTTCGAGTGGTCAACGTTTTCGCTTCGTACAATACGCTGAATGGAACGTTCACAAATATAATTATATTAATCTGGTGGGTGGAGGTTATTTGATTGCAATTTAGTAAGCCCATACAATCAGTGAGTTAAGGGTGGGAGGGCTTATCATTGTTGGTCTAGTCCCCGACGATAACTCGATATAACTCGATATATCTCGAAACTACTATCGAGTTTCCTGCCCCGGCTTCTATTGATAATCCATACAACCATTAAATGCCATACACCAACCCCATATAATACTGCTCGCTAATCTTCTACGGACCAGCGTGAGTGTTTGGCATTGCTTTTAACTCATGCTCCGTTCATTACTGTGCTGTTATTTTCTATCAGCTCCTGTGTGGTCTATGCATATCTAGAGTTGAGACTCACTTGGAATGCAGTGTTTGGCATTGCATTTTAACTCATGCTCCGTTCATTACTGTGCTGTTATTTTCTATCAGCTCTTGTGTGGTCTATGCAACACTTGTTATGCTCTAGAGTTGAGACTCACTTGGAATGCAGTGTTTGTGTTTTAAGTCTTGTGTGAAGGTGGGCGTGATAATTTGGTAACGAGGCAAGGACACCAGTTATTAATTGGTTTCTTAGGTGTTGGTATTGTATTGTATTGTATTGTATTTTTATTTTTCCAGTAGATATATACATTGTATACATATAGGAGTCGTCATTGGCTTAAAACTAAATCTTAGTCTAACAATATCTAAGACATTATCTTGAGTAATGATAATAAAATTGACAATAATAAATAATAGTAATAAAATAATACAATAACACCATGAAGTAAAGAATAACACAAAAAAGACAAGTTGTAATAGTACATATCTATGAACTTAAGAACTCATTTAAAGAGTAGAATGCCTTCTCGAGTATTGTTTGAGATCATGTTTAAATGATTTAGGGTTTCGAATTACTATTTCGAATTCGAATGGTGTTGTGATTGTTATGGTTAATGCTGTACATATAAGAGTACAATACCGTCATGATACAAATCAAGCTAACACCAACGTTGTTAAGTTTGGTCGTAATCTAATCAAATCAACTACATCAGGAAATGAAACCGTCAAATGAAACAAAATATGCGTTTCAAGCCGCCATCCAATATTTACGCCGTTAATTACTTTATTCTTAGTTCTTACGATAACACATTCATTAGCTCTGTATTTTCATTTTTCACTGTACTGTGATACAGTTCTCAATCATTCTTCTAGTTACATTACTAACAAAAATAACCCCTCGTTGTTTTAACTTTTAACACTTAGACTGGAATTGCTCACGTCGTAAGGGGTTCTAGGGTAAAGAGGTAAAGACGACACGACAAATGCTGCAAGACTCAACTACGCAGCTTCCTGTAGTTGTGAGGGGGCGGATCTCTTTGAACCCTTCATCTCCCGTGATGGGGATGGATGGGCAACGTTTTATTGGTCAAATTAAACTCGGTTCACATTGATCAAAGAGATAAAGCAAACCAAACGGGATAAATGATTTTCAGTTGTTTGAAACTGACACTTTTCTAACTCATACATATTTACGGACGGTCGTAATTCAACACGTTGTATAAAACCACGTCCAACACAATATTCGATATCTATCGATACTGTTAAATAAACAAAGTCTGGGGCGATCCTAGCGGCGAGGCTCTAATCTCAGCCCTCAGTCATGTCCACGGTGATAACATGGCAACCGCTTCGGAGCGCCTTGTGTCTTTGGCATGAGCAACACGTTGTAGGACAGCAAACACTGGTGGCGCGATCTAGCGGCGAGGCTCTAATCTCAGCCCTCAGTCATGTCCACGGTGATAACATGGCAACCGCCTTGTGTCTTTGGCATGAGCAACACGTTGTAGGACAACTAACACTGCTGGCGCGATCTAGCGGCGAGGCTCTAATCTCAGCCCTCAGTCATGTCCACGGTGATAACATGGCAACCGCCTTGTGTCTTTGGCATGAGCAACACGTTGTAGGAACTGAGACAACTAACACTGCTGGCGCGATCTAGCGGCGAGGCTCTAATCTCAGTCCTCAGTCATGTCCACGGTGATAACATGGCACCCGCCTTGTGTCTTTGGCATGAGCAACACGTTGTAGGACAACTAACACTGCTGGCGCTATCTAGCGGCGAGGCTCTAATCTCAGCCCTCAGTCATGTCCACGGTGATAGCATGGCAACCGCCTTGTGTCTTTGGCATGAGCAACACGTTGTAGGACAGCAAACACTGCTGGCGCTATCTAGCGGCGAGGCTCTAATCTCAGCCCTCAGTCATGTCCACGGTGATAGCATGGCAACCGCCTTGTGTCTTTGGCATGAGCAACACGTTGTAGGACAGCAAACACTGCTGGCGCGATCTAGCGGCGAGGCTCTAATCTCAGCGTCAGTCATGTCCACGGTGATAGCATGGCAACCGCCTTGTGTCTTTGGCATGAGCAACACGTTGTAGGACAGCAAACACTGCTGGCGCTATCTAGCGGCGAGGCTCTAATCTCAGCCCTCAGTCATGTCCACGGTGATAGCATGGCAACCGCCTTGTGTCTTTGGCATGAGCAACACGTTGTAGGACAGCAAACACTGCTGGCGCGATCTAGCGGCGAGGCTCTAATCTCAGCCCTCAGTCATGTCCACGGTGATAGCATGGCAACCGCCTTGTGTCTTTGGCATGAGCAACACGTTGTAGGACAACTAACACTGCTGGCGCGATCTAGCGGCGAGGCTCTAATCTCAGCTCTCAGTCATGTCCACGGTGATAACATGGCAACCGCCTTGTGTCTTTGGCATGAGCAACACGTTGTAGGACAACCAACACTGGTGGCGCTATCTAGCGGCGAGGCTCTAATCTCAGCCCTCAGTCATGTCCACGGTGATAGCATGGCAACCGCCTTGTGTCTTTGGCATGAGCAACACGTTGTAGGAACTGAGACAGCAAACACTGGTGGCGCTATCTAGCGGCGAGGCTCTAATCTCAGCCCTCAGTCATGTCCACGGTGATAACATGGCTACCGCTTCGGAGCGCCTTGTGTCTTTGGCATGAGCAACACGTTGTAGGAACTGAGACAGCCAACACTGCTGGCGCGATCTAGCGGCGAGGCTCTAATCTCAGCCCTCATGTAGCCCAGTTCTCTACTCCGTCTTCCTCTGCTTTATACCCGCAACAAGTTAAGCACTCCACTGTTTTGTATTTCTTCATCAGACAGACTTTCCATAAGTTCACACTAACTCAGCCAATCGCTTTCATTTGTAACATTTAGGGTCAATTTTGCACCACTTATCTCCTGATAAAATTACTAACCCTATCCATGTGACCAATCCGGACGTAGATGTGCTCATATACCCTACTCCCCCTCATCCCCCCAACCCCCTTCTTGCCAGGTCGACTCTTTTCAAAACCGCGCTGTTCTGTATTACATGAAATTTAGACAATACTAGGCCGACACACAGACATAAAATGCAATACTGCGGTGCACCTAGCTGGCAATTGGTTTGTTAGTACGAAATGAAAGCTGTGTATATCAGCCAAGTCAATTCGACACTGTTTGACACATAAATTTGTATCACAAGTAGTTAAAATTGGGCGGGGTATCAGGAATTTTGCTCGTAACTTAAAACCCGATTAAAACAACAATTAAAATAAGACCGTGGGTCGACAAAATGTAGATTGGATTGCGATACTATCGGGTGATTCAAGATAATGTATCGATCGATTATCGAAAGCTTGATTCAACCCAGCCGTAATAAAACATGTCTTACTGTCTGCCAAACCATGGTCAAAGGTCAAACCACGTGTTTTCCACAGCCAATGAGACTCGGGCTCTAACTCCCAGCCAAACAGTTACCAAATAATTTATAATTAATAAATAAATTATAACTACCAAATAATATAATTACCCAGCCAAACAGTTACCAAATAATTTATTATTTATACATTTTTACAATTAGATCAGAAATTTTTAAAAATTGATTTATTACACAACTTTAATATTTTTAAACCGATGGAAACGCTACGCTAATCTCAAATTTTGTCCAACGCACATTTCAGTGTTTTTAATTTCTCATTTCTACAATTTTAATGCGGCCTCCTTTCATGGTTTTTCTTTCAGGGCTATAAACATACTAGCTACGTTTATCCCCAGCTTGACTCGACGTTGTCGCCGCTGCTTGCAGACAGAGCGCAGCACTTGCGCCTCTTATCTTGCTTGTGTTATGTGTGGGGGCAGTAGGGGCATAACGTATTACTGGGGCGTGGTAGTTATTTTCGAGTGGCACAGCTGACGAGGCTTTGCTTGTTTGCTTAATTATCTATATACACGAATACACACACACACACACACACATCGAGAATAGGCAACCAACGCCAAACATAATTACACACAAATCATTCCCTCTCTCTCTAGCACGTAATTACCCACATCTCGTTATCTTTGTTACACTTATTACTCGTGCGTTCTCTCTCTCGCTGACACCCCTATATCATCTTTATCATTGTTCAACACGTTTTACGATCCATAGCTATTACTTGTTTTACTTGTCATCCATTTAAGCTCTTTGGTTTTGTATTGCATCCATCGCTCTCTCTCTCTCTCGCACTCTACATGCGCGGCGCTATAACCTTTGTTAATGTGTGTGGACAATAACGTTACGAAATGAAACATCGCATAGCTGCACACATAGCCAGGCCCAGAAGGGTTAAACAACTTTTAATTCGCGTGCTAAAAGATTTCCAAATAGTTCCTTCGATGTTGCAACTAAGCTCGGGACTTGTACACATGCAACGGCGGTAATCGCGACGATATGCTGAGCGTAACCCACGTAACCACGCGGATACGCTGACGACTCGAGAGATTGGACACCTACGTTGCGGGGTGTCACGGTGGGGGGGGGGGGGAGGGGGGGTTGTAGGATTCAATCAAATAACGCTTATGTATGCGAGTAAAGGCTTATAAAGCTGTGAAGTAAATAAATAGAACCCACAGCTCAGGGTTCCAGTCCCGATCGGACATGTTTCAATTTGACCTTACGCCTTTCAAGTCTTCCAAGTGATAATAATAACAAAGATTAGACTGTCTAATCTTTGATAATAATAATCTAATAAAATAAAGACACACGAATTACGAAGCAAACCGTTAGGTTTAAACGTCGCCATCAATAAGGATGTAACAATTTCCTTTCAATCGGGTATTGAGATGGAATCTAGTTTTAATTACAGCCGACTAAGACCCAATAAGATATCGAACAGTCTGGACCCCGAAACGCTGAGAAGTTTCCCCCTCAATGGCTTCCATGCGTGGATGAAGACAGACAGACATACAGACAGACATACAGATAGATACAGACAGACGTGCACACTCACGTCCACACACTCATCTAGACATAACAGATGAATAATGAAAGATATATCACTCTGTCTGTTTTCGTCTCCCACCCCCGTATTGACATTCAGGTCTTCCGTCTCGCTCCCTCCTCATTATTACTTGCTTCCCTCTCTCTCGCTCCCATTGTTGGGCCTGCTCATTATCCGTGGCCCTTGTTAGTGGCACAGATAAAAGAAGCGTCCAATTAAGCATTTCCCATTCGATTGTCGGATTTCTTTTGAACTTTTCACATCTTTTTGAGTTGATGGATTTTGGTTGGTCGCGACTTAATTAAGACAATTAAAAAAAATTGTCAAAGGAATAAATAAAATTAATTATTCAAATGGATGGGTTTAACTAGAACAATTATAAAGAGACTACTTGCGGTGTGCAATTATTTACATACTCAACTTAGCAGAGACGGGCGGTAAATCAGGAACACTCCACAGCGAATAAGTCTATGTGTAAAAATACTCCGCAGCCTATTCCTAACAAGACCCCCCCCCCCCCCCCCCATGTTTACCACGTACCGACAGGGCGAGCGTTACTCGTAGGCATACATTAATCACGACCCCAGCGAATTGTTAATGTAGAACCATGTGCTTCTCTTTCTCGGGTAGACAAAGAAAATAGGGTCCAACTTGTTCGTTTTGAGTTTCAAGTTTTCATGCTTTTACCAGGTCACAAGAGATCACGACCTGCCCTGTAGCCCACGAGCGCGAATACGGTCTGAGCCAATCAGTGGCCAGCGATCGCGCGCTCCAGCGAACGGCGCGAGCGCGAATACGGTCTGAGCCAATCAGTGGCCAGCGATCGCGCGCTCCAGCGAACGGCGCGAGCGCGAATACGGTCTGAGCCAATCAGTGGCCAGCGATCGCGCGCTCCAGCGAACGGCGCGAGCGCGAATACGGTCTGAGCCAATCAGTGGGCAGCGATCGCGCGCTCCAGCGAACGGCGCGAATTACGAGGCGAATTATAGCTTAGTCATCCTAAGAACAAATTAATTGGAAGCTATGGGATTGATAAAACGTTTAGATATCCATGTGTATTTTCACTATACGTAGTTGAAAATTATTTTTAGAAAATTCCTGAAACGTAATAACCAAAACAAATATCTAGTTGGTGCGCGACAGCTGTTATAAATGTACAGTGTACGCGTATCGGAGGCATATGTGTACACGCTAGGAGCTATGCAAGATATGTTGAGAGACGTCAGTAACACAGGACCGCATGTTTCTGGCACGGCCACTATGAGTGAGGGGTCACGTGGGAGGTAGGAAGTTAATCACGGCCTCTTGGATTGGGTGAATGAGAGTCAATTGGACGCGTTACTGAGATGCTGATTGCGGCGATACAGCTAGGCCACTCCACAGATTCGGAGCCTTCACTTAATAACAAAGCCGCTCCAATCTGGCGTAGAAAAGATTGTTCCTTTCAGTTGCATGGCCCACTATGAAAGCGCAAACGAACGCCGGAAAACTGAGATCCAAAACTTCCATTAGGTCTAGAGCCAAATATAGAACCACTCTTTTTTACCCCTATTGAAGTGAAGAGGAAATGCCCAAGCTTTCCGCGATTAAGTTATAACATTGTTTGGCATTAAATTTCAGAAAAAAATGACATTACAATAATTTTATTTTTCAAAATTCTTTTTAACACCTTTTAAGCAAGCTATGACGGCAAGACGAGAAATACACATCTTACTTATTGACCAACCTCCACCCAAACCCGCTGAACTATGTCACTTCTGTTTGTATCTCTGGTATCGTTGGGGTGTGTGAGATGAGATGGGCCAGACAACATATTTGGGGTTCTCACCCGCTAGATTTATTTTTTACCATATGATCTACTGCACCACACCAATCGATAATGAACCATTAAACATCGTAAGTTGAAACCTGTGAATTGTTATTAATTAATGAAATTTCTGGTTAACTGCCGCGGCGACTGTTGGTGTCAGCCGGCTTTTGGTGCGAGTGTACTCGAAGCGATTTATCTAGATGGCCTTGGTGTACTCCATTCGACACCGCATAGCAGACCGCGTTCATTGTGCATGCGTTGACTATTTCCCCTCCCAATACTACTACTCACTCTCTCTCTCTCTCTCTCTCTCTCTCTCTCTCTCTCTCTCTCTCTCTCTCTCTCTCTCTCTCTCGCTTGGCTTACTTGACACCAACTCGACAGTCGACACCCGCCGACTCGACGTGCACAGCAACGCACAGCAACGCTCAAAACGAAATGGAGCACCCGATTACACATCTTTATTTTGTACCTGAACGGAAGCTCCGATTACAAAACCAAAATATACGAAATACGCAGAAAAGAAAGACGCAGCGAAAATTATTACATCATTTTTTTTTGGAGCAGAATCCTCCAAGGTCCCAAGGCATACAGGTCGTCCCAATGCTATTTCTTATGGGAGATTTTCGCCGATGGGACCTAGCTCGAAAATCACTAACTTTGATATTTTTTCCCCGGGTTATGGTGAACCCGATTTCTTTTCATTTAGTCGCTAATTTCATAGCTAATCAGCCTTTAAGAACCCCTTTAAGTTCAAAGGTCATTTTATTCATTTCTATGTTTTGATTATGGAAATCTTTCCCCCGATCCATTTCTTCTAAACTCACACACATTTACAACATTACAAATATGCTGGCGCCTGTGCTACATTGAGGGGCGCTTCACCCTTACCATTTTATTCCTTATCTGCGCCCTATGGTAGGACTAGTCTAACTTCACAAACTCCATATCAGATGATTACATACGTTATACAAAACTCAACATGGGCATACATTAAACACATAAATACGTTCTGATTTTCCATTCGTTTACAATACGTTTTACTATGAAGTAATGTGAGATACCGATACCATATCAATAGTATTGTTTCAAGTGTCGGGCCAGCGAACAGGGAGTAATACTACGAGGGCAGCGGTGTCAAGCTTGTGGAGTGAGTAATTTATTAAAAAAATCCTTGTAAATGAGATTTATCATATTATTATACTGCTCAGTTGGAGAGAGTCCCGGTGGAAGTAGGGAGGAAGGAAGGAGGGAGGAAGAGGGAGGGAGGAAGGATGACAGGATGAGATAAAACATAATAAACTAATTGCGTTGCAACTTTTATACAACTTGGATCAAAAGTATGGGATGCGGGTGCGTGTGCGTGTGCGTGTGTGTGTGTGGTGCGTGTATGGTGCGTGGGAGTATGAGGGGGGGGGGGGGCAAGTGAGTAGGTGGATGTGACTCTCTGTACGGGCGGGGGTTATCTTTAGCTAATGCTATATTGCTCGTGACAGTAATTTCGTCGTCTAATGTTGTGAGCACAACATTATACGTTTCTTATGATGTTCCGAGGTTCTTGATACATGTCTTGCTCTTAGACTAACACAAACCAAACGTGCCAATAAAACAATATTGCACGAAAGGATTTAAATGTATTTTCATGACACTATTAATGCACTGGACTTCGTAACTACTTACGCAATTTAGATGCCAAGCAATCACTATATTATCATTTTGTTTAGCTGTGATACATAATCAAGTTTCAATTGATTGGAAATACTGACGTATTCAAGATTCAAAAACGTCAGATGTTGAAAAGGAGCCCAAAACATTGGATAAAAGAGCGAAGAGTCGTTTTTCAAGATTGAAATCGACAGAATATCAGTTTGGCCCAACACTTCATTGTTCCCCGAACTGTCGGCCCCGCACTCACTCACACTCACAGACGGATCACTTGCTTAGAAATCGATTCAGCTAAAACAGTATTTTTAGATATTCAGAAATAAATTGCATCCTCTTCCCCCGGTCCTTGAGTGTTTTCGTTTAACTGGACACGTTATTGCCTGAAAGTTAACCAACCTATCTCTCACAGCATTCCGACGCGTGGCTGCAGAACTCACGTCGCATACAAAACACTCGGGAGCAATCGACCACGAAGCTGCGTGGCCGCACCGAGGGCGGGGGTTCGAGACCCGCACGTTACAAGACACACGCGAACCAACAAACAAGGACATATATATGTTAGCAGGAAGTAATGAAGGTTAGTTCTGAGTGGTTTCAGTATCGTCGGTTTTCTGTTCTGTTCATCACAGATACTTAGAACCAAGTAAGGATTCTCTGTTTTTTGTCGTATTATAAAAATATTAATCAAAACCGAAATTTGGGAAAGAAACTTGGCCAGAATGTTCTGAAGAAGGGACTAAAACTGGATGTAGTTTGATTTAAATTGAAGCTATTTTAATAATATCTGGATACAGAATCTTATCCAGTGATTTGTTTTTTAATATTTAGCCTAAGTTTGTTCAGGGTTTCAAAGCATGCGGGGAAACCCGCTAACATCATGGTCTAGCTACTTCCTGGATTCAACATATGGTGGAATGAAAGGCTTTGTGACCATCCAATGAAACTAGATGCCGCAGAAGACTGCTGCATGGCCACCTGGGAAGAAGCCGTGGATATGTTGATGCACCTCTCAGCGTCGACCCGTCCGCTGTTTGTCCTGGAATGTGCTCATTACTGCATGGCTGCGTATGGTTCAGATGATACACAACCGTTGAAGGTGAGTTACTTGATTGCTTGGGTTGAAACACTAATGTAATGTGTAACGGTGTTTTCCTGGGCGACAAAGGGTTGAATCGGTTAAAATGTGTTAAAAATCAAAACCAAATTCCCTGCGGGACTAGCCTTGCACCTCCGCACCCTCCTTACACCCGAATGGAAAATTTTGTTTCTTCTTTTACCCGCCCCCTCGTCACCCCTATTCTTAATGTATTGTATTCTCTGTGCCTGTTTCGGTATGTTGTTTGGCGTCGCTTCTATTCTAGAATGTATGTATTGTATTCTCTGTGCTTGTTTCGGTATGTTGTTTGGCGTCTCTTCTATTCTAGAATGTATTGTATTCTCTGTGCCTGTTTCGGTATGTTGTTTGGTTTCGCTTCTATTCTAGAATGTATGTATTGTATTCTCTGTGCCTGATTCGGTATGTTGTTTGGCGTCGCTTCTATTCTAGAATGTATTGTATTCTCTGTGCCTGTTTCGGTATGTTGTTTGGCGTCGCTTCTATTCTAGAATGTATTGTATTCTCTGTGCCTGTTTCGGTATGTTGTTTAGCGTCGCTTCTATTCTAGAATGTATTGTATTCTCTGTGCCTGTTTCGGTATGTTGTTTGGCGTCGCTTCTATTCTAGAATGTATTGTATTCTCTGTGCCTGTTTCGGTATGTTGTTTGGCGTCGCTTCTATTCTAGAATGTATTGTATTCTCTGTGCCTGTTTCGGTATGTTGTTTGGCGTCGCTTCTATTCTAGAATGTATAACGGATCTATCCTGACTCCCTAAGGATCCTGAGACGGGCCCCCTAATTGAACTGGCCAGTAGCTACGGCCTACGTAGCCATGGAGATGCCATGAAAAATGAATCGGACCCCCACCCCACCCACCCCAGCTTACTACAGTCAGAAAAGATGAGATTTTTCTCAATTTCCTTCGGTTGAAATTATACTCGGCGAGTATTCCATTCCTCTGCCGTTTGTTCTCTGCTCAACGGTCGGTCGCTTTGAGGGATGCAGCAGGACATGTGCAGTACCGTAGTCGTCCACACATGCGCTCTCTCTCTCTCTCTCTCTCTCTCTCTCTCTCTCTCTCTCTCTCTCTCTCTCTCTCTCTCTCGCTCTCTCTCGCTCTCCGTCTCGAGCGGCTCCGTCGCTCTTTACTCCAGTAATAGGTTTCCTTTTTTGAAGGGTCAAAAGACATGATTTACTCTATCTGGAACCTCAATCATCGTCTGCTACTATGTGAACCAAAAAAGTCCAAGCCTTTCTTTCCGACATAATAGCGTGTTTACTTTTACACCCCGGAACGAACACCTTTTAAACGTGTACGAGAACGCCTGGAAACTAGAGTGTTGAGTGGAAAGGGTGTTTGAAGTTTTATAATAACCGGAAAACGTCAATGAAGAAATACAAACACTCAGTACAATTTAGTACACGTCAACAACAACAACGACCGATAATGACAGAGAAGTCAGAAAGGAAATGAGTTGCCTCCAGATACTCCCAGCAACGACATTGATAGTAACAGCGATATGAAAACAGCGCTGCACGCGGAGCGGCTCTAGAGTCGAGTCAAGGTTTCTCCACCGAGAACTTCTTTATCGACCTGACCGACTCAGATTAGAGCCTCACCGCTAGGATCGCCACCAAGAATGTATTGTCAATCCCAGTCTGCCGAACAAACCTCTTCACTCATGTTTGTTCGTTCGAGCACGGTGATTGGTGCCCCCCAGATATTCGTGCTCTTCAAGTCCCCATCTTTCACGATCATTCCAATCCGCCCAGTCCAAACTGTCATTGCGTTTCTTTCCCTCGACTCAACCGTAACACTTACATTCTTCAAGCTAATTTGTCCTGTGCCTGACGAGTGAAACTCGTAAGCCGCCATGGGGATCCCTGTTGTCCCTAGATAGGATGGTTTGAGCAATTCCTTCTCCATCGCCTCTTCTACCCTTCAGTCGTGGTGATTGGGTACATTATCGTCAAGGACGTCTAGAATGAAGTCGGCCATGCGACATCAACCTTCCCGTTACACAGCTGGTTGAAGCGTTTACAGTTTCCACGGCGATCCAGGCCTAGGTTTTGTGATTTTATGAAGATGGATATAATTATTAGCCAGTTGTTTAAGTACGTGTATTTGTTTTGATGCGTCTTTGTGGCCATAAGTTGAATACTACAAGACACACAGTGAACTCTCAGCACAAACACAGGTGGCGGTATTCGAGTAAGGAAGTTAATTTGGGGTAGCTTATTCCTCACGTTACTTCTACCTTGATTAATCAGTTGGCATAACTTATATACTGGTAGTTAACGGACGAAAAATGATTTATAGTTAATTGCCTATAGTTGTAGAAGAGACAAAAGCAATTGATTTTAACAGTAATCATATTGAATGAAATGACCGTGCACGTAAACGCGCTTTGTTTTATCCAGGCCATAGTCGGTTCGGAGCCTCCGTCAAACTTCCCTCATATCTTTTGTTTTTTCCCCGTAAAGTTGCTATAGACGTAAGTTACAATAAAACTAACTTTTTGCGCAGTCAATTTAATAAATCGCATAAAAATGTCGGCTTAGTGTGTGGAGTGAGAGGTGAACGCGAGGGTGGGGTAAGGGTAGGTTATTTGACAAATGTACGAGCGGGTCCCGCGCTCTAAACGCGTTTCAAATCCACACGGAAACTATAACGTTAAGCAGTTAGGCGAGATATACACGACGCTTAGCGAAAGCAGACATTTTATATTGAGAAAAACAGCAAACAAACAAAACATGAAATATGAACGGTTTAGTATTTGCGCTGGGTCCCCGTGTTCTCTGGCTAAGCTTACGGCCTAACAACACACAGACATTTATCAAACATATACAATGAGCAAATAAAAATTGTGAATTTCAGGTTGACAGCTAGTAACATTACGTGATATCGTAGTAAGCCACAGGCTTTTAAATTTTAATGAATAGGGTCATTTGTCATCATTATCTAATAAACACACATAGAGGTGAGGACTATAGTAAATATTGCCAGCCAGCTATTCGTGTGTTTACTCGTTTAGTACGGATTTTGCCTCCCTGGCCTGATAGGAGGCGTGAATTGTACGGCAAACATGCGCGACCAAATATACTAGTACAGTCCGACACAAAACCTGCGCGTCAGAGATACCCAGGTGTTGCTGCAGTAGAATTAAAACAGCGAGAGAGATGCGATTTGAAATGAACCATTTGGTTTAGGGTAAGCAATATTTACGGTTCAAAAATTGAGTAAACACGATTACAATGTTATACAAATGTTCCAAGCAGGATTCGCTCAGGAAATGTCAATAATGAAATACAAGTAATAACAATTATAAATAATGTATCGCCTGGTAAGTTATAGAGTGAAACCTAAGGTTGTCCTCCTTGCATTGCGTGCACGTGCACCGGTCACCAAGTGAAGCTCGTTTTATCTTCCCCCTCGGTCGTCTTGAAAATCAGAATATAGCGGCTGTATGCTATCGTCTCTGATGCTGACGTCATAGATGAGCAGTGGAATACCAACATTATCGACTCCTGCTTCTATAGTTGCAATCCTGAGCATGCCAACCTTCAGCACGATTCTAAGGAATGGAAATACAACTTTCACAGAGGGGGAAGGGGTGACAAGTGGGCCCAATATTATTAACCTAAATTAATTAATATTTGTTAATTGCGCAAATCTAACAAAAAACTTCACTTGTTGAAAATGTGAGTAATAACTCTGCAGTATGTGGATGATTCGTAAGAAGTACAGACTGCACCAAGATAGGTAGAGTACCAACCCCACATATCAATCTTTGCGGTGTGTTTGACGTACTGGGACAACCATTTATAGGTCACACTGATGCTGTGTTACTACCTGGACGTCGACGAGCGCCGGAAATAGCTGAACCGACCAATCACGACGAAGCAACACTCGGAAGCGCTGAAGTTGGTCAAATCCAACTTCTGTGGACTAAGCTCGATGCTGTGGATAGCGCTTGGCACACACACGTCAACAACGGAGAGAGGAGAGTGGACCGACTATACCACAGCAGCGAGATGACGGCCCTGAGAGACAAGGGTAGTATTTGCATGGCGGTGTTACGTCATCAACGGAGAGAGGAGAGTGGACCGACTTTACCACAGCAGCGAGATGACGGCCCTGAGAGACAAGGGTAGTATTTGCATGGCGGTGTTACGTCATCAACGGAGAGAGGAGAGTGGACCGACTATACCACAGCAGCGAGATGACGGCCCTGAGAGACAAGGGTAGTATTTGCATGGCGGTGTTATGACAAGTGTTAATTGCACCGAGTTAGGGGTTTGCGGACGTTGTGCGGTGGGGGAAAGGGGTGCGCGGCGCGAGGGGGGAGGGAGGGTGCCGGATATTCGAGTCGCGGAAATTGGGTGCCGAGTTTATTGGAAATCTTTCAGCTGTCCGAAGTCGAGGCCACGAGGAATTGCATTTCCCGATGAGGAGTGTCGGCGGGGGGGGGAGGGGAGGGGGGGGGGGGGGGAGAGGGGAGGGGTTTGCAATAAAACCGATTCTTATTACACCTAGAGAACGGCCCAGGACCAGACCAGGCTACACTTTTAATAGTCGTACACTGGAATTGCTTTCAATCCGATAAGTTTTTTTCCAAAATTACTTTCTGAGTGAAGTTGAAGCAAGGAAAGAAAATTGAACTTTACGTCAAAACTTTATTACTATTTCCCTTTGAGAGTGGGAACATGGCTGCTATCTTTAGGGCGGTATAGAGAGCAAAGGCAAATATGGAAATCCAAAACACATGTTATTTGTTCACGAGGTGCCAACTGCACCAATCACTCTGCATGCTCTCATTTGCTTCGCATTATTTTCTTTCAAGTTGGCTCGCTTGCATACAGATCGCAGACACAAACAAGGTTGGCTCGTCGTAGCTGGTTAGCAGGCTGGGGCAGGGGTGGATACAGGACAGTGTGGGGGGGGGGGGGGGTGATCTGGTGATAGAATGGGATAAACATGCATTTATTTATGAATTTAGGGCGCTTCAACAGCTACGATCATTCGCGCATGGGGGGAAAAGCAGTTTACAAGCTAACATTTAAAAAATATACTAAGTATGATTGTATGATTTATTGTATTTATTGATAACCACTGTCCTGCGTGAAGTGAACAATGTTGCACATGTGAAGCACCAGGATCTATTGCTGATAAAATAAATAAATAGACAAATGAAATACAGATCTAACAGTTCTTCTCGAATGTGTAAACGAGACACGGCAAAACAACGTTTTATTTCAAAAGACTTTTGACATACGCGACTCCATGGAAATCTACACCACTTTAAGACAAAATGGAGTCCGAAAGTGTTGCCCGTCGGGTGAGGGGGAAGAGGGGGGGGGGGTGGACGTCGCGTCTTATTTTGAACGCGTCAAGCTCGACAATCCACTTCTTCGCCCCCACAGAGAAGAGAATGTTATTCAGCGTTGCAGCCTCTATTTTGATTAAGGTTGATATGTCTAATATTGGTCACTTCGTTTATCTTGGAGGGAGAAAGTTATTTTTGCTCGCGTAGATCCTAACTTATTTCTAGGAATGAAATTGATTCAAAAGGTTATTTTGATGGAAAGGGATAAGATTGAAACCTATCCCGTTTTGCTGTGTTATTGGAATTTTATTTCGTTTTATTTTTATCGCTCTTCCATGTATTGGAACTCGTTTCGATTCACAATGAGAAAATAAAAACGACTCCAGGATAAGTGGAGGGAAATTTGCTTGAAGGCTCCTAGGCTAAGCGGCTACGGCCGGTCGGCAAACATCATATGTGTAGCAACGACAGTTATTGCATACGACTTGTGTTATTTCTATTTTATTCAAGTTGAATGCAAACTGTATTATTTTGTCAACCTTTGCTATGTAAGATGACGTGTTTAGGTAAACAATAAATAAGACTTTTTAGATGACTTTGCTCGTTCAGAATTGTCCCTTGAAGCAAACACCTAAACCGTAGTTTCTTGAGCTACCAAGACCCCGGAGAAAAAAGTTAACTCAGGAAACTTATTGGTGTTATTTTGAAAACCTGTACTCCTAATAAGATAATGTCTGTATTATCATGTCCACGAAGCAGCAATGACAGTCTCGTTGATGGCAGCGCCACATATGCTGTGCAGGTGCTACACAATGTCGGTTCGCTACCTCGGTCTCGCTGCAGCATCTCCGGAGACATTGATTATGAAAAGCGCATTTGTTGCCTGTAAACTTTCACCCAGTCTAATATTATCCGTTTCCATGCCAACGAGCTAAAGGCAATGCAATATCTCGCCAATGGAATCTCACACAACCTTCTTAATGAATCGTTTCAAAAATCCGCCCAGCAATATAATCTTGATTCTCGTGGCCGGCCGGCTAGGAGGGGAGCCCCCCTCTCCCCCCCCCCCCCCACCCCTAGCTGGAGTGACTGGCTTTATTGCTTCCCGTGTGATTCCCAACATCCAGACTTTTATTAATATCTGAAATGCAATCTACAGACCCAACTTAACCTCGCCTCGCTCACATTCTTAAATATAAGTACACATCTCGTCATAACTTTCTGGCGGGGGAAGTGAACATTACCTTTGCATTCTGCTGCTCGGCTCGGCTCGGCTCGGCTCGGCTCGACTCGGCTCGACTCGGCTCGGCTCCACGAGGTGCCACCCCATTACACGGGGCGTAATGTCACCTTTATTCGCAATTGAATTCAATGGTCAATATTTTGACAGTGCTGGCCTGCCGAGCCTCTTACTTCCTCACACAGGTGCTCCACGCTAAATAGTCCCACGCTGACGTCAGAGCAGAGTCCGCTCTATTGCCAACATCACCTGAAGCCAGTATTGGAACAAGGAAACTCTCCGTGACAGTGGGCGTGGCTAACCAGGTCAGTTCACTCTACTAAGTGGAAGATCTGGTATGAGATGAGTTTAATTGAAAAAGCAAATGTAAACAATGGTGTTCCTGCGTATACATTCCAGAGTGACGTCAGTACAATTAGCAGCACTGTCGTGTAGACTGCTCTGTGATTGGTGGGTGGGCGAGTCTGAGGAAAGGCTGAGTTGAGAAGCACGTGAGGAACGACTATGCACTCGACCAAAGAGAGGGCTCAAGAAATGGGAAACGATCGCTAGCCATAAGAACTGTTTTTTGCAAGAAACTCCTACCAGGATTACCGCGATTTTACTCTAAATGAGTCCAACAAATGGCCCGAATAAGATCTGCCCCCGCCAATTTGACAAGTTTGGCGCGAGCTACGTTTGTTATTCCTACTCGAAATGGTATCTTGACCAAACTTTTAACGATGTAGAATATACCCGGGGCTATGCTAAACTACTAAAGCCACTAACAGCTTCGACAATTTGAACAAACTTTTATCCACGTAGGCCGAGTAATTGAAAGTGAGGTTAAATTGGACAATGCAATATTGACGTGGCAAGAATGCCCTAGCTAGACAGAAACCATAATACCAAGCGATATTATTATAACATGTGTTCTGTTGGAGACAAATCAGTGAAGATTCTACTGTGGACATGTCCTAGGCTAGGTGATACCCACAATGTTCGCCAGCTGACTGATCACCTCTAAAGTTAGTGTACTATGCTAGTCGACTGAGGAAGATTAGGATTCACCCACTGAAAGACAAACAATATAAACTAAATGTTAATTACGTTTTCACAAAGAAAATAACGTTACAACATTGCGAAACAGAAATTCATTGATATTCTAGGTCAAGGTTTGAGAAATCGAAAATTCATATTAAAAAACAGATTCTGATGGTGTCATTACGCAATGGTCACATAAAACCCATCGCTATCAAAACGTAATGCTTACATGACGGCGCAATACGCGATCCATTCGATTAGCATAACCCGACGGGCGGTTTAATTGATCAACTACGATTATGATTAACTATGAGTATGATTGATTCAACAATCGTAATCACAATACTCAATCATGAAGGCATCTTAGATTCCACGCAAGTAGAATGGGATGGTGAGTATGCGCACAAGATTAGGGACATACTTAACATTCATTGTGTAGAATCATTCATTGTATAGGAAATGTATTTTGCAAAATGAACTAGCGAATATCTTGAAAAATCTACATTTCTCAACAGCACAATCTAATAATTTATCTAATCTTATCCAATTCTGATAATCTGGCGTAATTTAAATAGAGAGCAACAATATAAACGGCATTAATGAGAGTATTGTTACGTAAAATGGTTTGAGTTGTCCAAAAATGTCCAAAATTTGTGATCACAACAGTTAGCATTACGTTTTCAGTCATTAGTTGTTACAAAACATATGTTTTCCACTATTAAAGTGTTCTTGAGCTATGACTGCAAAAGTTCATTATTTTAATAAGAAATTTGGATACACGAACTGAAGTTTCAAAATGATCTAAACGTGTACGGGTTGTAGGAAAAACAATTATCGTAATATGCGGATTGTTAAATTACCATGTATATCCGACCATCTCCGACTATCCTGACATGAAGGCCTCACTGGATTGAACCCCACTATTCACAGTCCTGATGGGACAAGAGTGTTAATTAAGGATGTCGAGGATTAGGCTCCCAGCTAGAGGAACCCTGAATGCGCTGGACGCTTCTAAGGTTTCCTTGGCCAATCCTGCTACTTCCCATGTCAAGACGTCTAGACTTCAGTGTCAACCCTCTCAAGCAGCTGGTTACGTTAGATTTCTGATAGATTAATTTCTAGACACTAAACAACTTCTCCCCAAATCAAGGGTGCCAGCTCGGTACTACCTGAATTGGCAGCAGGACACAATTTTACCGACGTACCACTCGTCTCAACAAGGGATTGAACTGGGACTCGAACCGTAGACCATCTGCACTTTCAGCAGGAATAACCTACAAGATCAACGAGCTCTTCGATATCACAGAACGACAAAAGCTTCCTGCAGGTCTCGGGCACCAAGGTAAAAACAAATATTGCTGAGCATGCAAGAAAAGCATTCTCATTACCTTTTGGACACAGTGTTGTTGAGTTGACGTACAAACTGTCTCATTTGCCACTTGCCACTCTCTTCTCTGCTCTACAGGTGAATCCAACGGCGCACTGAACCAAAGTGACTAACTCAGCACTGCAATGCATTGCAAAGCATGTTGCCTTATCCACTGCGCTAAGATCTGTCACGGTGCACCTGCACCCAACATTCCTCCATCTACAGCATAGCTTACTTATGCGTTAGCAACACAGACTGTTTATGTACGCCGTGGCCCACACACGTCATTACAGCCCTACACTGCTCATGCTTAATCATTTAAACTTAGCATGCATGGTACGTGCTAGAAGAATGTCTTGGCACAAGAAATTAAACCCGGTTTAATATGCACGTTAAATTAAATTAAATTCGCAGCGTTCGCGAATATAAATGCACATTCAAACTGCGAATATCTACCTTTTTGCTACAAAGTTATAATACTGGCGTAAACTTTGGATATACGTGCAGCAGCAAAAATATATATAAAAGACCGATATCATACACGGAACGTCACGATATTAAATTTATATTTCGTAATAAATGCGGGTTTTAATATTGTAGGCGATGTTAACTGCACTCGGCGCCCTTGCACGCAGGCAACCCTGTATGACATGGTTGCATAATGACACGTTTTGTGTAACTCTGTATAGTAGGATGGGGTTGCATTATACAACACTGTTACCGCTGTATTATGAAGTAGTATTAGTGGGGAAGTCATCATGTGATAATCATATATACCCCTGGTTCCCCGGTGCTCATACATTCTCTTAGCCCCGACGTAGACAGCCTTATAACCGTCTACTGCCTCTAACATGCACACTGTTTCAACGAATATCAACAGATTCCTGGCATTCGTTCACACACTTGTAAACACAGTGTCCACTGAGTAGAGTGTTCAAGTCTCAGACAGTAGACACGCCCGCTGTGTTGGGAATTTCCAGATATCTAACTCAAGCAAGACCATAAAATACCTGAAGGACATGTTTCAAAAAGACGGTAGGAACTAGAGATGTAGGAAATTAAGTTGGTACTGTTGGATTTTGTTATTTCGTGAGTATGAGACTTGTTACGTTGGGACCACTTTATCCGCCACTCGATCTTATAGATATGCTGTGATAAGAAGGGCCACATAATCTCAATTAGCAGCGACGCTAAAACATGAGACGTGAAGCTAAACATCAATACGTGCTACGTGATTGCCCACACGCCCGGACGCTGGTTCAATCTAGTAAAGTGCGGATATCTGCATGGTGGGCCACGTTAATATCTTATATTCATGCAATCAAGACAGTCTGACAGATACCCCTTAATTAAGCTAAAAGGAATCCGGCACATGTTTGGCAAGACCGTACATTACGTACACACGATGCATTCACGTAGATTTAAGTTAAGTGGAGACTTTGCATCCGGGCTTCAATCTATACCTAGATACCATCAAATATTAATACGACCAGTTTGTCCATTTTGGCTTCCGGAAGAGAAAACATGTGTAAACAATCTATGCTGTACATAATTGCAACACACAACGTATAAACTCGGGATGTTGTTACTGATTATTGGTGGCATTTTTGTATCGGCTTCAGTTTGGGCAGCAATTTCCACACGTGTTTCACCGAACCGTGGATGTTCATGAAACCTGAAACTAGTAATTAAGTTCAAGTGTGTTTTGTGAGGAAAATGAGCTCGACAATATGGGCAAAGAGTATTAATATTAATGACAGGGTTATTTTACTTTTTAATTTCTTTTGATTGGAAGTTTATCAAAACTTTACATTAGTACCCATAATTTTGGTAATTCTCGTGGGGGGGGGGCATCTATGGGGCATCTATATGTCTGAAATGATAATTAGATGAGTGACGTCAGGATGGCTTGTAGGCCCGTGTATGGGTTGACAACGCCACTGCCACACAAGGCCCCATTGAAGAGCCATGTTGCAGTTTGCTTGGCGAGCACGGTGCACAGGAAACAATAAAGCAGCCCTCCGCCAATAAGTCAAGAGCAATACGTTCAAGGCATTTCCTATTTTAAATTTGACGTTTTTTCGGACATGATATGTTGGGTTTTTAATGCCCGGACTCTCAATTTTCTTTATTTTCTTATCGATTTTCCGCTCCTGGCCGGACGGCGTCGTTTTAATAAAAACTTTCAACTACGTGAGTTTCACTTCTGCTGCTTTTTAATAAAATATAACAAACACACTTTTGACACTTTATTGAAAAACATTTTTCGTTGCGACTTCGGACGCAAATGACGGTTCAGAGCTTTTTATGACACAAGCAAACAATTACTTTTTAGAAGCTGACATTACTTTTTATGGGCATGACGTAAATTAAAAAATCCTGTGAAGGTTTATCTTTTAAACTGAAGGGAATGAAATTAAACATAAAAGGCTAAGAGAACAGAACTTTGAAGAGAGTGGGCAGAACTTTACGAACCCCATTCCAACGAAGTACGCATTAGGTCATACGGGCTTCCTCGATCCCCTGACATAACATTGAAAACTGACCCGTGGAGATCGAACACAACTCGAAATAAGCCTATTCAATCTATCAGAGCACTTCCATCTCAGCCTAGGCCGCACTACCAATAAAACAGATCAATTTAAAAAAGCATGGTTTTGTCAACAACAAAAATCAAATTTCAATGCCAATAATAAAAACTCTGGTTTACACCCTCGACAGAAGGGTAGCTACCCAATTTCACACGAGCCTCCCTCAGGCTCTTTATTACTCAAACTGTCGTTCAGGGGGTGGGTTTTGTGACCCACCCCAGTTGATATCCGCGCCCTGTATGATTGGATATTTTACCCTCAGGTTGAATCGCCTTAAAGCCGTCCGGCCGGGCAGGCAGGCAGGCGGCCGTAAGATCCCGTGTACCGTATTTTCAATCAACGGGCTGTCACGGATAGCGGGGCCCTCAGCTCCCGGTTTCAATTAGGAGGGCTGTGCGGACTAGGGACGTGTATTGTAGCGGCACCTCAAGACAAACGACCACAGTCACACATCAACATGGCCAATGACGGAGAAAATTATTTCCGCGCAGCGTCTTTGATTTGTAAGAGAGATACGTGTGTGTTGTGAGTCAGCTGCTCCCCCATTACGCGCCGGACTGGTCACACCTCGCGATGAACCTTTTTAGATTGGTTGTTCTAACTTTTGGACAGTGTATGTGTCGAAATTAAAAACAGTCATATATTTTTTTTAAATATTTTTTTAAATTATTATTAATATGCGAGAGCAATTTTCATATAGGTGAGCACTAAAACCACTCGATATGTATTATGTATGATGTATCTTTTAGCAATTTTAAAACGTAGAAAACACATCTACGATGGTTTAGTCGCAAGGCAGGGTGACACAGCCTAAAGGCTCGAATACTTATTTATTTATACCCCCCCCCTCCATTCCATACCCAAACGTAACTTACGGCTTCTCAATAATGTCAAATAGATTTGTAAATATTAAAAAATGAATCACTTTTTATTATTATTATTATGCCTTTATTTACACAGAATTAAAACAATTCCACAATGGAAAATATAATAAAGAAAATTTTCGGGTTATTCCACCACGTCGATCGGTCACACTCACTTAAAAACATGTTGCGTTTCAAGAGCACTCTGGGTCCCCTCGTCAGAACATCAGAACGACTGAAAATGCACTGCAGACGATTGAAGTCCCGAAATGACTGATAATATTTCATTATGAAATGAGCGTCCCTATACAGTTTCTGTCGATACCACCAGATGGCCGTATAGGCCTACACACAATGCATTAGTTGGGTTGGGTAACCTGTAACCGCCATCACTGTTGTTGCTCGGGCGGTAATGAAGTGAGCTGTAAACCCACGTCTTATTAGAGACGTTGAGAGTATGATAAGCAGATCAATCACTTCTCAGGCTTCTGTCTGCACAATACAACAGTCTCCTCTCATTGGCTGGGAGAGACGGTTCTCTGCTCTTATTGGCTGAGACGAAGCTGTCACTACAGCCCCATGCATTCATTTCCAACTACTACTTCCACAGTTGTTATTTGTTAGTATCCTAAATCTGTATTTTACAATTACATTACTAATAATGAGTGATGGCTGGTCAGTCGCTCTCTAAAGCATCTGCTTCCTAGCTGGTTGACTGGTCATGTCGCTCTCTGAAGCATCTGCTTCCTAGCTGGTTGACAACAACAATGTCATGATGATGGTCGCTTGACCCACAATGACCTCTGCGCCTTCCATGACCTTCCAGCATCTTCGGTGTGCAGATCAAGTTGGAGCAGCGGTTTGAAGCCAACAATGTCATGATGATGGTGTCTTGACCCACAATGACCTCTGCGCCTTCCATGACCTTCCAGCATCTTCGGTGTGCAGATCAAGTTGGAGCAGCGGTTTGAAGCCAACAATGTCATGATGATGGTCGCTTGACCCACAATGACCTCTGCGCCTTCAATGACCTCCCAGCATCTTCGGTGTGCAGATCAAGTTGGAGCAGCGGTTTAATAATTCGACAGTCGAGGGATGATCTAGCAATTGAGACCTGCAGCACGTAGGCTTGCTCTACCAGTAGTCAATATGGATGGAACGATGCTCTTTATAAAAAATTAATAGAAAACTATAATATTCATGGTCTGTTGGTTTTTTCGATAAATAACATAGTAATTTTTGTTTTTCCTTTACACTGTGCGAATATTTCCATGGGGAATTTGTACGTGGTATTGCGATGATATTTCTCACAGAGGCGGGCGAACCATCTTCTCTGTATATGGGCCGAACCGGACCAGCATGCCTGATGCCTGCATGCGTGCTCACAGAGGCGGGCAACCCTTCTTCTCTATATGGGCCGAACCGGACCAGCATGCCTGATGCCTGCATGCCTGATGCCTGCATGCCTGATGCCTGCATGCGTGCTCGTACCAATACAGGATACGAGACTCGGAAATAAGGCTTCGTGGGTGTATGATAACAAGTGGTGTGTTTAAGTATTGTAGGTTCTGAACGCGCCTGCAGAATAATGTGTAAACATACATATTGATGGCCCGTATGAACCGTACTATCACTAACGCAATTAATCTTACGTCAATCACAGATACTTATCTACCACGCCTTCACGCACGCCGTTTCATCGAAAATCAAGAGAGTCCTGGCGTTCTGTTACACATCCGTAACGGCAGTCTTCCGCTAAGTGGAGTGCACAAGCCTCACTAGTCACGCCCGCTGTGCTAGGAATCTCCACGTATCCCACCCACGTAAAGTGATGGGAACTGAGCACTATTGGACTGGGCTACTTCACAGCATGAGACTAGTAAGATTGTCAACTTGAAGCAAATGAACAGTGTCACAAGGCGATGTCTGATGTCTGTTTCACCTGGTAACACCATCAACAAAGCACGTGTGTGTAACTGTAACGTATGTGTGAAGACCTATAACGTGCATTGTTAGTCAAGGACATATGTTGGTACGCTTGCACGCTGTGGTTACGTGGGCGTTGTTTTCCGTCTAGACTTACTTGACCGTGTATTGTATACACAACTCCACATGATTTAGTGACCCGTCAATCCGACCTTTCAATATTAGTGTCAACGAAGCGAGAGATTACGCTTATCAAATATCAATAAGTAAATCATCTCATCTCAACTCTATTTAATTACTTTAACTTTGAAATTTCCAATTATTAAAAAATACGCCTACTACTATGATAAGAAAATATATGTTTTCAAACATTCTAAGTTGGTCTTTGCATTATATTTATTATTTATGTATTATTGTATTGTATTATTTACAAGTACAATCTGTAGTTGTGATTATTTATTGTCCTCCTAAAGAACACCAACACCAGCTTGGTTTTATCGAGTAATCTACACCTTTGAGTTACGGTAAAACTATCTCCGGACAAAACCTTAGCGCGGTGTTCTATTATATTATTGTAATAATGCAATGTTGCTGTGTTTGTGTGAGAGGATGAGGGGTGAAAGGACGATTACATGCCTCATGCGGGATTAGAACCCACGTACCTGGGTGGAACACGCCAGGTTTAGAGCACGAGCGCGTGCGACATTGTTGAGCCCCAGGATGACCAAGAAAACACCTGCGACCACGTGACAATCACGTGACTCGCGCGATAACAGCAGATAGACAGACAGACATGCAGCTCGCTGCGACCTGATACCTTCGCACAGAGATGAGTTACACCTGTAATCCGCTACGTGTGCAGAGCTCATGTTGAGACTCCTTGAATGGCGCACTCGCACTTTATTGGTACCTTGATATCCTCAAGACATTGAAAAATTGATTGATACCCGGGATTTGGTTTTGTACCAGCTGAACTATCAAATATTGTAATTGTTACGATTTTGATGATAACTAAAATAACAATCGTAACGATAAGTTTTTTTTTTTTACTTTTTGCATTAATTGTTTAGCTGATATGTGTGTTACATTTTCAATACCTTGAAACGTGTTCAATATATCAATTAAATACCGTTAATTTTGCGAGTTAGGCTACCCTTGACACCCAGGGTCGGGTACCATAGCAAGTTTAAGAAACATACTCCTTACTTGAAGCGACGACTACGAGTTATGGTCACTCATACCTTGATGTTGCTTCACTCCATGAAATAACCCTACCGTTTCAGTTTATCGACGACTTCAACAATAACACCCTTTTACTTTTAGGTCACAATACTCACTATAAGGGGGGGGGGGGGGGGCTCTTGCGTTGACCTAGAAGACACGCATAATGCGTATCGTCCTCGAAAACAACTAGATTACTGTTATCTCTGTAGCAATCATAGGATAATGCGTGACAACGAAGCATATAATGGGTGATGCAGCTCCTTGTTTGTCATCAAATATTTAAAATTGTCGCCCTCTTTTACCATGGTAGTGCCGGAACGTCTCATGGAACACATTTCCTTTGGTCGGCGTGTTTTGGAAATCCTTACACATGTTGTTTGTCACGCAACGCAAGTGTATAAGCTGTTCCAGGAACTACTTGCGAGAACACACCCCAAACGAATACGGTTGTTTCAGTCAACACTATCAATGTAATAACATGGTTCTCTGCCGACCCGCACCAGTTGCTAGCAGCCGGAATAACTCGATATGATATTGAGCGCAGAGCCGGACTTAATCAACACTTTGCAGAGTCGAATACTTTGCGAAAGTAATTTTAAAAAACAAATTTAATACAGGTTATAAACTTTAACCTGGCTAGTAAATCCCGTATATTCCGCCCTTCACCTCCCCCCTCCCCCTGAATAACCATCATCACAATAATTAAAACTATAGTTATTAGAGTGCGTTATAAAATAAGTACTTCAAAAATGATTATCCAGTTAGTTTTAAGCATATAAAAGCAAGCAGCACTGTTTGGACGTCCGCACGCCACTGGTGCCCCTACGGCGTGGCCTATCCTCGTTACCTCCTCGGCCCCATCTCTGTCAATACCTTGGCCTCTCCCCCGAGGCGCTACTGTCTCCCTCATGAGAGCAGGAGACTGTAGTATCAACAATACATGCGATGCTGGGTAACTTATGCTCGCACGTTTACCGGGGCACAGATAACAAATTACCTACCGGGGCGAGCAACCTGGGCGAGGCAGTATGCACAGCATTACGGTGCCCCGTCGCAGGCTTGGGCGAGAGTAAGTAAGTAATAATTATAATAATAAGGTCGTACTTAGGTATACTAAAATTTCAATTTCTTTTCAAGTTGGGGAAAAACGTGAAAAACCCAAGTACAACTCTAACCGCATGGCATATAAATTTGAAAAAAGTAAAAAAAGAAAAAAGACAGAAGGTGAAATTTAAAACAGTCCTATTTTTTACTCAACTTTTAAAAGCGAACGCAAATTGAGCGAAAATGTTGTTAATATTGTGACAAAGTTTATTATTGGGAAAAGATTGCATTTTTGTAATAATAAAGTAAAATCATGTTTTGAAATGATAACTAGCTCTAAAAGTGTATTGAGTGAGTTTACCGGCCACCAATAAACGGTCAAATTTCGACCGGATTTGAAATCGTAAAACCCCCATAAAAAGCCGCGTACCTGCAACGAACACTACAAAGCATCTCCGGGACCCGGATATGGTTTTGTTTTTCCGGAAACCCCTATAACGCGTCATTCACCTTAAGTCCTGCCAGAATCCACAAAGAACCCTCAAGTCCCTTTGTCAGACGAGACGAGGAGTTCTTTATGGCTAGATGGCAAGACCTCTCTGTTTAATCAATCAAGATACGTCACCAAAACTAGTCTAATCATTTAATACAACAAGATCTGTCGTCCAATCAGGCCACGCTGGCCGACTTCGTTGACAATAGCGTTAGATAGCGACAATTGACGAGCGCGCAAACATGACGACCCTTTCGCTGACACATTTATCTATAATTAAAATCATCAAAGAATGAATGGAACTAACTATTTGGCTCACTAAACACAAATACGAATACGTCTGTTATTAATCTGATCCCAGCTTCATTTCCGTTCATGGAGATTAAAATAACAAAACTTTTTGTGAGTGAAAAAATTAATTGAATTGTCATGGTGACAGTTTCATTATTGGAACCATCAATGAGGAAACTGAGATAATTCGTTTGATCAGAACATCGAAATCGGAACAAATTAATCGAATGCAGATAGCTGAGAGTAAATACGCGCATGCTATTGTTATCTTGTGGGGTGGGGTGTTATGTCACGCTGGCAGACGATACTGGCAGACGATACTGGCAGACAACCATGGCAGATAGCTGAGAGTAAATACGCGCATGTTATTGTTATCTTGTGGGGTGGGGTGTAGTGTCACGCTGGCAGACGATACTGGCATACGATACTGGCACACAAGCATGGCAGACAATCATGGCATACGATACTGGCACATGAACATGGCAGCAACCGGCAGACAATGTTATGGAGTAACCTTGTGACTGCTGACGTCTTTGATTAGTGAGTCGGAGCCAATCAGCGGGTGGCTCTTTCAAATACTGACATTTGGTTGGCCAATGTCTCACTCATCTATGACGTCAGCGTCCCCAATGTTGCTGTGGACAGACTTTATAAAGAGTGATTGCATCTCTACATAAGATACGTGTTAACAAGAAGTGAAGCTGTATAAACGCATGTTTACAAAAGCACACACGGATTGTATTACAAATCACAAAGCAGATATTGATTGAACGGTTGAACCAATACATTAGGAAAACATGGCGGTCTACTTAACTTAGTAAGTCAAATACAAAAAGCATAACGCAAGTTTTTGTTTCAAGACACTTTGGCAATAAATAAGTTTGTTAATATTCAGAGTTAAATTGAACGACCACTTTATTATTCGTATTGCTAATTACGAACTTTAATTACGATCACCAAATGTTTTTTATTGCATTTGTGATTAAGATCGCCGAATGTTTTTAATTAGGGAATAAATTAGTAGCCAGTGATATTGTTGCGTCATTTAGGGTGTTTGTTGTATGGTAACGAGTTTAGAAGGGATCTGCGGCAAGCTGCGCGGAGATAAGAGAGAGTGCATGTCGTTGTGTTGTGTTGCGCTATTATGAACGCGATGGTAAATGTAGCGGCACACGAACCCACAACAGGCAACTTATGTGTGGGAATTGATACTATCGACTTGAAGCTTTAATTGGGCTTTAGTTATACACTCGTACACCTGTTCAACGTAATTAGGCCCGGCTAATACGTGTTTAACATGTGTGGATCGATTAAACTCTCTCTTGCAATATACAGGTCAAACTTGAGTCAGTGTCGACCACAACATGGATTGTCTGATAATGTTAGCTGGTTAGATAATCGGAGAGATGCGCTCTCGTCCTATCGAGGTCGCTGGTTCGATCCCCGACACCGGTAACCCTAACGGAAGAGTTTACCGAGGTCATACCGAGTCACAAGGCAAATGTTGGGTGACAAAGTCTGAAGAATATCTCTTGGACATTCCTTTCCAACCATCTAATATCTTATACAAACAGTTAAAGCTTTGAAACATTATTGTATTGTCAAAAGAAAATACTTTTCTGTTCAAACAATGTACTTGTTTTGCATGTACTTGAACTATAGGCTGTTATAGGAAAAACTAGGTGGCTACACGTAATATCATACTGATAAAAAGTAACTCCTCTTGAAATTATTGAAGAACACTGTGACTTTTATAATGTTTCTCCACTAGACTATTGAACACTTGATGGAAATTTGTTTCTGCTACACAAGATCCCCTATACTTATCATATGAACGGAATTTCCGCCTCTCTTGCGGAGATTCGAAGCCATTTCCGATTGGATTTCGTATTGTAAGTCAGGACGAAACAAACATCTGGACTGTGAAAGTGGTTTCGTGATAGGCGTACGTAACAGTGATGTAAAACATACAAGGAAGATATCCCAGAACCTATTTACTGTGTGAGCATTGACCTCTTTGCATTGGCCTCTTTGCATTGGCCTCTTTGCACTGCAGTAGGGGTAATACAGGTCTAGGTGTAACGTTTACTTGTACACGAAGGTGCTATATTATTAAAGTAAGGAAATAGTATAAACCTAAAGTTATGAATACCCCACAGAGCCAGTGGTAATAATCCAATGAAAATTATCCCTCCCAGGCCACATTCACTAAACTCTCTATACTGGCAATGTACGTGGCGCGGTGTAGCGGTCAAAACTAGAACTTAACTAATGACAGTGGTAGCTCGTTGCGCACACAGGTATATCAGGGAACACAAGTAAAGTTCCTCATCTTAACAACGTGTCTGCATAAAACTTGGTGTCCAATATGGCTACTGATGTTCCTGATGTGCGTGTTAAGCATACTGATTTATAAATTGGATTCACACAGAATCTGATATGTTAAGTCCAGAAGAGTTGTTACAACAAAGAAGTGTTTGGACGGTAAAGTCGTTCCACAACAACCATGTGGATGCTGGTGAGGCATTGGCCAACCAAATGTCATCATTTGAAAGCCACCCTCTGATTGGCTCCGAGTCGCTCCTCTATGAGAAGGTCGCTGTGTGACTAACCACTCACTTGACATGAGTTGAACGCTGGGCTCAGCGACGCCGATACTCCTGCGGTCGCTTGCCGTGGCTCCATATGGTAACGAGTTAAGTTGGATGACTGCGGGCTGGATGGGGGGGTTGCGGTGCAGCCATTACTCATATGGGTTTAACTAATTATTGCCATGTGCTGTTACAGGCCCAGTCTCTAATTCCCTTGGCGCCTGGGTCCGGGGTTCGAGCCATTACCGTGATAAACCTAGCTCTATCTGTAATTACCACCCTCCACCACACAAGTGTAATTACTGGAACACACTGGCCGTTAAGAAAATACAACGCCGAGGACTAAAAAAACACCCAACAACAACAACGTTGTTTAATGCATTGCCGTAATTACAACAGAGCCATTCAGACGTTGCAAATGTTTACTTTGGTAGCTGGCGCGCGGAGCGCAACTTTATGTATTTCTCTGTATTGACACGGGAGGTGAAACAACATTCAAGTGGACAAGTCAATGACAATAGGTTGTATCAATAATTCGATAAATGGAAAAAGAGTTGAACGTCAAGTGTCAGGGTTGCAAATCTACTGACAAGGAGAGAAGTGACAGCGATAGCCGACACAAAATAGCTGTACAGATGTAATGCGAGATACAACTATTAACTATTTGACTTGCTTTCAACGCAACTAAACGAGCATAACCAGCACAGACGCTTAGGTCTAAAAAAGTATGTGTTTTACATAATTATATACAATACAAGTGAATAATATAAACGATAATGCCATAAGAACACACACACAACATGAACACTAACATAATATTATGTACAATCTGAAACACTGTTTTGGATGCCGAAGTTGTCACCGATCACAAATTAAAATCGTTTCATAGAACTATCGTTCGCATAAACGATTTATTGAGTCGAAGCGGACTCAACGGTTGAAGTAAGGGTAATCGAGACGATTTTATTGATCATACCACGAGATGTCGGTCTGCAAAGCACACAAACCCACCCTGGCCATCGATAACAGGTCCCGTTATATATAAATGCAAATAAGAACAGGCCCGGAAACCATATCGTTCCAAATCGATTTCAACTAAGCATCGATAAAGCGCGCGCACTATCTCGAACGATTAATCGCATCGCCTTATGAGTTCGTTTCGTGTGTTCTTATGTTTTTTATGTCGCAGACATGTTTGCAGATCGCATTCGCTGGCGGCGATATTTTAATAACTTCGCCCCAACCCCCTTAACGTTTTTTAACGGTGGATGTAAATTATTGCAAATTAAATCGAAAATATGGAAAAATATCCTGGCGGTCTTTCATACTTGCGGTCTGAGGGGGGGAGGGGTGATTCTGTGCTATGATCTAATTAAGATAGGACCGAACCACCACTAGAATATAGACTACACGGAGTTCCATTTACGTTTTTAAAGCGTGGAGGAGAGGGGCTGGGGGTGGGGGGAGGGGGTGCGAGGGAGAGGGCTGATGATGAAAATCACTCCCCATAACACGGAAGTGGCCAGACTATGAGGTTTCCACGCAATCTCGGTCCTCATAAACCAAGGGTGTACAAAGAAGCTCATCTTGGCCGAGCATTGCCGACACTGTTCGCAGACCGGACTATGATTAAGAGGTCGTGGGTGCGATTCCCGCAATGTCAACGATCCTGAATACAGGCGATACTGCTGGGACTGACTCAACCTTTGGACATTCCTTGCCAAGGACCCCAACACATAACACTAGTTTAGTTATGTCACTATAGTTCGTTGTCTGCAGACGGTCAGTGAACCATGCTTTAGGTCAATCGTAGCATGTAAATTTGTAAATTTATACAATGCACGTAAGTAGCTTTACATTGTAGTTCATTTTATGTCTTTGATTAAGATATTAAATATAGATATTAAGAGATTTAGATATTAAGATATTCAATTTTTACCGAAAAAACTGTATTTTTCCAAATTTTCATTTTATCATATTTGTCAACTTTTGAATGCAATAAGAACGTATGCCCAACCTCGAGATTATATTATTACGTGAGGCATACAAATGTAGAATATTTATTACGCAAAAAGCAAAGTATAAAGAGCGACCCCACAGATTGTCATTGCATACGGAGGTAAAATAACACTCAAAACGACCACGGTAACCACGCTATCATTTTAATTGCAGCAATGCTAACGTGATAAAACAGTAATAACGTACGTCGTTAGCATTCTAACTATGTGTCACACATAAAAACTGCAGTTAAACGGAAATTATCCATCAAGTAATCCTTGAAGAGATCATACACTACAACAAAAAACTGTTATATGTTTTTCCTGTATCAGTTCTCTATGTAAACTACTAACAGAGAGTATATGTTGCGAATTATTGCTACCATGTTACAATGCACGTAAGTTGCACACATTATAACTTTCGTGACATATTAATATACCAAATACATATAGAATCAAAATTTACCTGGAACACCTCATCTTTAATATTGAAAATATCAAGGTGCTTAAAAGTATAATATAAATCACACATATATATATATATATATATATATATATATAACTATAACTGGCTCTTCATCCAAGTTAACCGTTTCAAATCTAATTTTACCTTTTTGTTCGTTCTGTATGTTTTCACTAGTTTGTGTGACTAGGCCAACACATCCTCGAAACTAATGAAAAGATAATATATTTGTATACTGTAGTTCAATTATAAAGTAAAAATTAAATAATTGGAAATATACTAATTTCAAAATTAATGACTGTCTTCAATAACAAAAATGTACAACAATTAAAATAAAATCAATGTTAATATGATGGTCTTGTATGCATCAAAGATCCTTCACATAACATTTGAAAACTTGTTTTTATTTGTTGTCATTGAAGATTTAGAGAACTCTTTATTTATATAAACAGACTGAGGGTCCCGGATCGTTATGAAAATGGTATATTGTCCGCGGACCAGCAGGAGTTGGGCTTGCACCAATAGTGACGCAGCAGCCGCAGGCCCGCTCGTTCGCACGCACTTGTTTGCACTTCCCGCTTCACTTCTCTGACGCGTTAAATCGTGCGCGCGACGCGTGAACTGTGCGCGTAAACCGCGCCCGAGCAAATACGCGCTCAAAGCTGCCACTATTGGTCCATTAGCTGCACAACCCGGTGAGGTAGGCTCACACTACGGTGACCGGTGTACGCACGGAGCTTGCAAACATTACAACATCTCTCTCACTCTCTCTACCCATTGATGAGAGTGACTTTTGAGTTATACAAGTTTGTTTCATTCAATGTGTTAACGAAACATAAAAATGAAAAAAATCTGCTTCCAACCTCAAGCAATGTGTCAATATTTTCGTTTGAATTTCTGTGGTATTTGTTTATTTTATATTTTTATTTATTCAATACACTCACCAATACAACATGATTCAGTTTATGTTGAAAAAATATAACAACATACATCATACATATGCATCAATAACAAACAAATACAACAAAACAAATACAACTAAACTAAACGAGCTATCCATGGAAAGCCAGTTTGAAAGAGTTAACAGACACAAACGTGAACACAAAACTGTATCCATGCAACATGAGTGACACAATTGTGTAAAGTACGACAACCCTTTCCTTCGTGGAAGAATTAAGCCACGTATTTAACTTTGATTATCTTATTGTTTAAGACTGGGTTGCAGGATGAACACACAGCAAATAATGATCCATTACATTTACACCTGAAGCAAAGTCATTGAAACCTCACCGACAGAGAAAACAAGGTTAAAATCTCGTACAACCCACTATTCGTGTATCTATGACTTTTCATAATAGCAATAGAAACATAAATAAAGAACATAATATAGCCAATCACATGATAATATTCCGCGCACACAAATGATATTGTTTCCAGATTGATCTTCAACAACCCGTGTCCATAGCGGCCTATAGATCCATGGCTGGCTAACATTATGCAAAGAGACTGTTTACACAGCCCTTCTGGCTGGAGGAATAGAATCTTCCGGCCACATTATTGATAAGACAGAGCGAACTCCATCGGACCATTGGTTGCGATCACAGTCTAGTCGACACCGATGCGACGTCTAATTCACTCATTTTGGCCACCCCTGTGTTACAACATACTGCGTATAGTTGCAGCGCTCACCCGCCCGTCTTAGAAACCGCCCCGTTTGGCCACCCCTGTGTCTAAGAGATCAAGGCGAAACTCGATCGTTTTAACATAAGCTCGACGCACAAGAGCGCTGTTTTTTTAAGTGCACTGCTAAAAAGTGTGTTAGTCTGAAAAGGATTTGATATAGAACCACGGTTAAAGTGTTTCCCGCTCCACCATGAAGATATCTTCGTCGAATAGTAACCATAGCATTGCCCCGCCATGTCGAATAGTACCCATAGCATTGCCTTGCCACGCGAAGCCTCCATTCGCTCTTCATATCATACGCCTATTGATAGCGTTTCGCTCTCAACTCTCGACTTTCAAATATTATCACACAATGTTTATAAATGGTATTACAGTTAAATTCTCGCGGACAAGAACATTATTCTGTTACAAAGAATGATTAGGGTATACTAAGAACCTTCTGACCTCAAAACACACTGTGTTATAGAGAAATCTTGGTATACCTTGTTGACATTTTTTTTTACATTTTTGACAGCCTACTCTACTATTATACGTTCAAACACAATTTAACTGTATTGTGACAGTCTAATAACAGTCCCCCAATATAACTGAGAATCACTCAACCACTACAGTAGTAGAACGCTGTAATTCCAAAAGGAACGTATAAATCTGCACAAACGAAGTAAGGTCATGCATGGGCCTATAGCTACCAATGAGAACCATCAGGCATGGGCCTAGCTACCAATGAGAACCATCAGGCATGGGCCTAGCCACCAATGAGAACCGGGAATTAATTTCCCGCATTACGTATTATTTAAAATTATATTGCCCAACGTTTCGCCCATAATTCTCGCGTTTTGGTTCAACGAGCACCACTGATGAGTTACCTAAACGCAGTGTTAGCGTTGTTTACATTATGGAATGGACAATCAACTTCCATATCACTTGATGTGCGTAGCTTAGCGCCGTGCAGGTGTGTGAACAATCACACACAGGTGGGACGTTAAAAACTATTCTTTGCATCTCCTACGCATTTTTTGTTTTGTTATTTTTAAACAAATTAAATTATTCCACCAAAGCACTTAACATACTTGTTGCACGACATAAGGTACTTTAAAGAAAGCTTTACAGTGTTTCAGATTTATTTGCAGTTTTCGTGATACGGCGAGAAAATAAAAGTTAAGCTCGGCATATTATTCAGATTGACAAACTGGACGACTAATTAAGTCCACGCTAGAAACATTCCGTGTAAGAAAAGGCCACTTTGAGAAGATAAAAAAACGTGAAATCGGGTCAAAAAAGTAATTATCTGCAGTTGAGTGGGCCTTCATCAATCACCTCGTGGCTCCCTCATACAACACTCATACGCTCACTCATACAAGACTCATACGCTCACTCATACGCGTGCGACAGTCGGAGAAGTCATTAATATGCGCATAAGGGGTGGTTCATTGATTTAATTAACGCTAGGGGTAGATCGCGTTCTTGGCGAGATCTGTAGCATACTAGGCATATACTAGGCATATACTAGGCATATACTAGGCATATACTAGGCATATACTAGGCATATACTAGGCATGGAGGCGGGCGTTATGATGGGTAGATTAATTGTCACTGGGCTTCATTGTATAAGATGAATGTTTTTAAATAAATAAATCACATACAATGTTACATACACATACAATAAATACGAAGGACATGTGTTTAACTTAACTAACTTTTTAAAATAATTTAATTTTAAATGGCGTAAACGAAAATCTGTTTGTGGTTGATTCATAACTGTCGCCTGTCGGAAATGCAAAAAGAAGGTGATTGGTTTAGTCGTTAGAGCTCTGTTGAAGCCAACAAGTGTGCTATACGTCTTAGACAGCGACCGGACGCTGCAGGTTGAGGATTGGGTAAGAACGTTGGCGATCCAACATATCAATGGTGGAGGAGCCGAGTACAGCGAACCAGATCGCATTGAGCAGATTGAGAGAAGTATGAGTATGAAATATGACTGCGAGGGGAAGGAGGGGAGGAGGCTAAGGTTGTTGATGAAGAGATAAATGTGTGTTGTCTGAACAGGAGGCCAAGGACCAAGGACCAAGGAGGATGTAATGTAATATATATTGTTTCCAGGAGAACTAAGTGCTCTATGGCTGTTGCTAAGTGTCGACAAATAAATGATGTTTTAGATAATTTTGTAAACATCTGTATAGCGTGGCAGCATCGTCTCGTCTTCATATTGACGCGTTCATAATTGGATATTCTGTGCGCTAGGTATAGTTGCCGTGCGCTGGACCTACGCTACCGCGGCCAGCTTCCATCCACAAGATCGTGTAATTGTTCGATAATCAATCAGCAGACAGTTGACACTGGGCTCAGGCCGCACGGTCACACGTCACCACTGACGTCACTAGATCGCGGCGAGGGAACACAAGACAACGAGGAATACACTTTACGACGCCCTTTAATATTCGAATATGATGGGTGTTCCATATCAGAATCTGTCACCCGAGCCTATAATACTCTAACAATGCCTGTCTAGCGTCAACCAATATCCCCTCTGTCATACAATAACCCCCCTCCCCAAACCCCTCTAACCCTTAATGAGAAATTTTCACTTGGATAATTTTTCCATTAACTTGGGTTGTAACCTCTATTAGCGGTGCTCCGTTCTACTTGACTATAAGGCTAAGGAGAGACACAGGCTGCAGGAGACGCAACTCAGGCTGCTACAGTCGAAACAAAAGATATCAGTTATACTCAAGTTGCCCCAATGTAAACAGTATCATAGCAGTCCAACAGTAGGGGTACCACTTACTACTCCTACTCCTCCTACTACTCCTCTAGTTCCTACTATTTACAACTGTTTCCAAAATGACAACTGGAACGATTGCAATATATATATATATATGTATATATTATATTGAATTGAATTTTTTGAGACTTTCTCGCCCAGAGGCGACACGGCCGATATATATATATATATATATATATATATATATATATATATAATATATAGGCTATATAAATAAATTTTGGTAATCCGGTTTTTAGATCTTATGAAACTAAACGTTGGTTACTAAAACACTGTTTTAAATATTATGAAGCGTTCTTAGGATAAGCAAAAAAAATCTTCGAATTTGAGTGAGTGTTAATAGTTGAGACTCGAATGTCTTAATATCACGTAATCTAGGACCTTGTTATAGCGGACACACCCCCCTTGCACAAGACACATCCCAGGTGAGCAGTGGGACTCTATACACAATGTGGCCGAGCTACAAAACATGAACAAGTTTGCCTCTTATAATGGGTAGTCTCACATATCCGGTATTAGTTTCAAGTTTTTGCTGCTTCTGGTGGCGGTGTTAGGAAGGGTGATGGCGTGAAGGGTTGTGTCAAGGGTGGCCTAGTTAGGGCGCTTCATAGGGGTTGGAGGAGGGAGGGCTGGCCTACCGTGAAACCCATCTCCGATCGTCTTTTCAGCTATGAAAATGTTTGGCAAAATATCAATTATGAATGTGTCATGGTGGTTAAGCCAAGTAACAAAGACGTTTCGTCATCGACGGAGATTGAGAGGGGGGGGGGGAGAAGAGAATGGAGGGGAGGGAGGGTTATTATAATATACCACCAATCTCTGACTGAATCGATCGGCTACTCTGGTCTTGAATCAAGCCAACCTAAAAAAACGAGCTGTCAGATTCAATAAAGCTTTGAGGCTGGAAAGTGGTTTGGTGAGATTATAGCCACTTATCCCTTTGACTATAATTTAGAGTTAGATTAGGCAGTAATGCATTTGGCCAGATAATTTGGAGAAATACTAAGCAAGTATGTGTCTACTCACATCATTTAGAGATGTATAGAGTGTTACACTTGTGAGTGTTTTTATAATTTTAGAGTAACATAGTCAATTATGCGATTGACTAGATAATTTAGATTAGGATTTTGTACTGACCAGATTAATCAAGATTTATTAAAAAACGGAGTCTGAATGATTAATACTTGGTACCGGAGTTCCCAGATAATTTAGAGTAAGATTTGATGCTTATGTGTTCGACAAGATTAAGTTGACACTTCTGCGCGTGGCCAGATTAATTAGATTCAGTTGTCGACGAAACACTCAATAATATAGTAAATCAAGTGGGATGTGTGGGCTTGAGATTAAGAATACGTTGAGTATTCGCGATGCGCTGTCCCTTTTGGGGTCGAACTAATTACGAACCTTATCCGTCAATTTTCAGCGTCTACACATGGTTGGATGTTCTCAGACACAATTTCTCCTCCCCTCCCCACCCCGACTTCTCATCCCCTCGCCCTCTTCCTTTCTCACTCTCACTCTCTCTCACTCTCTCTTTCCACAATAATTGAATCCAATTCGCTTCCCCCCCTTTTCATCACCGGTTTTGATTTCTATCGGCTCGAATCGTTTTCTTAGCGAGCTCAAGTTACACAATGGACGTTCAACTGACCCTCTTTCTTTAACTGTGTACGAATGTTCTGTATATTTAAGCTGCGAACATTTGCATAACCAAGAAAGAGACGAAAAACTTGGATATTCTCGTGCGGCTGATTACAGTCAACAAGGCGGGGGGGAGGGGGGGGGAGGGGGGTAAGGTTCATTACCAAGCCTTATTCAGGGCCCACAGTTCAATTTCCTGAGAGCATATAGGACCCCCTCGAAACAGATTACTAGGCATTCGAGCTAACATTGACCTAAGAGTTGAGCGCGTCACAAAGCGGGTTTTGACTTTTTTACAATATCAAAAATCTATGTTCAATTTCCTTTAAAAAAGGACCGCCTCTTTCTCCCTTACAATTCCTCCACGCAGATGATAAAGGGAACTCGTGTTATTGTGCTCTCGGGATCATGAGCGCGCTTATATCATGCCGTACTTAAATAATATTGAATAAATCGACCCATAAGAGCGTTAGCTTAGCAAGGGTGTGTTTTATTCATGTTCTGTGTCTAACTCATTCATCGGGGGGTTGTCCGTGCAACTAGGGTAATCAAGACGCTCAACGGGTGATATACTTTGTACCGGCACGTAGCCTAAACCTGGGGAACTGATGGCTTATTATGTCATTTAACTACGTTTCTTAGATTCCTTCAGTAACAGATGTGAACGTTGCTTTAATGGGATCAATGACTGGTACTGCCTAGAATTAATGTAAATTATCGCTATTTATGAATAATATATGTTTAGTTTATACCCACATTAAAATCAAAGCTTTGGAACTACATGTTGTAGATGCATTATCAAGGTCCACAAACAATTTTTTAAAATAATTATGTATCATTTTATAATACTATTTGAACGAAATCACAACTTCCATATCTCAAACTTGACCATTTTATCCAATCTAAATGCAATACATAAATATATTTTGTTCCATTTTCTGAAGCACTAATTAACTTCTACCCACCAATCATTTCTGAACTGTTCTATTTAATTCGCGAGTATAAGCTACGAGGAAAACCCGCCTCTACTCGATATTCACTATGTACATTGAATACTCTTTAATCATGAAGTATGTTTGTAACTTGTGATGTCATTTTCACCTGACGTAGCGTTTTAAGTACAATATACCTTCGCTTCAATTTCCAGTGGCAATTTAGAGCCAGCAGGCGTGCTCTGTGTTGCAATGTTGCAAGCACAGGAGAAATAAAAATAGGTCTTTCACATTGAGTGGTGAAGTGTTTGCTGGGATGTTAGAACTGGTTCAAACACCAATACCTACATCGTTGAACGATCGACGGAGCTATCATTATTACGAACATATTAAACTCAAATAAAACGGCATCGTTTCAAATTGTTTGAACTTCTTCTACTGTTTCTAGAATGTCAACACATTAAATGCACTGGTATGGTAACCTACCTGTTTCTGAGCAAGCGAGCAAAGCGAGCGTTTTCATTCTTAGCAATCGTTTTGTTTTTGTTTCTTGTTTTGTTTTATGTCTCGCGAAACGGGCTATGAAGTTGATAGTTGGATCATCCACAAGCTTAGATGCGGATTGAACGCCAATATTTGTCTGGCAAAACTGAACAAGTAGTTAATAAGTTACAATACAACTAAGTTGCTCGAAATATTTTCCAAAAACAAAATGTCTACGAAATGTGAGATGACCATTGTTTAGTAAATTTATGTCTCGTCGCGAATATGTTACTTTGAACGCGATCTGATCTGATAAGTGTTGGAGGCAAAAATTACAATTCTATTGCTGGCAGGGTTGAAACTATTTTTAAGTATTAATTTATTTGTCATTGATGTTTTCCTTACATACATCTTCAAGCTTGTAGAAGTAGTAAGTGAATTAAATAACTGGAGACTTTTTTAAATTTAACTCTTGTAGGACATTTCAATTTCGAATTTCCAATTATTAAAATATTACAAAAACACAACTCATTTCAGAAGGTTGCAAATATTAACTTTAGTCAGGGGGAAACCCGCGAACGGAAACAATGTACCCCTTTAGAAAGTTGATAGTGTTCTGCGTCTCTTGGTGAGCCAACGGTCAACCCCCAGACTACCCTTATAGGACGACTTGTTTATCTTGTAGTTTGAAGAGTAGCCCCGTACTATGCGGGCCAGGCTTGAACTCAACGCCCGTATAGGCCACTCAATACACACACAACACGCAGCAATGCTATTGATAAGGTCGTGTGTGTCTGTGCAATCTTAACTAGAGTGCACGCAAAACGGTCAATTGTCATGCCAACCGAGGTAATTATTATGCTAATTTATTGGCTTGTGTTTTTCTGCGTGTTCTCGTCCTTTTGTTTCGAGTGGAGCGCATGCACGCCATGGCGACATCCTAGGCTCTAGGCCGGCCTAGCTCAGCTGCCTCGCGTCACAACAGGTGAAAATAGACTCAATCAAGTGTGTGGACACCCTTATCTTAGAGAGGTCAAGGGTCACCTCGTGTAAATAGCGGTGTCAAGTATCAGTTACACCATGTTTTGTTAAACCAAATGTTTAGTAATTGCTTCGGTAACTTTACTACCAAAATCAAATTCCACAAGAAAAATTGAAAATAGTAACTTATTATGTATAAAAAAAATAAGAATTAAATTACAATCTCAACACAAGCATGCACGATTTCCACAGAACAAACTTGAAATTGCATGATAATGCTTACAAAGAAAAACGCATTCGTATCTGAGAATACATTCACTCAATTCAAAAAAATATTTTCCATTAAAGTTTTTGAAATGACGTCAAATTTCCACTTAATGATATATTTTTAGCCAAATATTTGAAAACACAGGCACTATCAAGATTATGTGTAATATACACGGCACTTTCATCTACAACTAACTTCACATATTGGTTTAATTCAACCGAAACTCATAGAGAAATTTGGCAAGCTTCAATGCAGTATAAACACTTGCATTTTGCATCCAAACCGGGTGCGGCGAGCAGTATCAGATAATAATATATAGTTTATATTAAATACATCGTTACTTCGAACAATACAATATCTCCAGTGGTCGCGCTCAGTAACGATGTAACAAGAACAAGAGCTAGGAAGTTCGTTATCTCTTTGCGATGTATGGAACAGAGAATACTGTTTATTTGTATCGTATGCGATATTACAGTTAAACTGAGAACATTGTTAACTTGAGCGACGGTGGTTTCATGGTGACCCACCCACGAGGACGTTGAGTGTTGGAGAGGCGGTATAGCTGAATGCAACAATCCACCCCGAGCAGACATGTCCAAGTCCCGTATCCTCCTTGTGTGGGACTCGAACCCACATCCCTTGGTTCACACCAAGCACATCTAGCAATCTTCAATTGGCTACAATGATTTCAATTAAAAATAGAAAACCTTTCACAAATCACGTAACTCTATTCAATCGTCCAATAAACACATCTGCCGAACACATAATGAAGTACAGCTCCGCACACAGCATCGGCAACACGTCCAGAACGGGTCGATGTTATTGTACGCTATCGTACCTCCTTCACGTACTTGAAACTCGGCTCCAATTAAGCTTAGCTGCCGCGTATTGTGTACTCAGGTCCCTCCCCTACCCAGCTAGTAATTAATACGACACTAATAATTAAAACAATCAACTCAGTACTGTGTTGACATTTCAAACTCATCAACAGGACTGGTTTAAGCTGGCACGTAAAACATAGCGCCAAGTTGGCCGTGCAGGCGGCTGAGAGGAGAGGAGAGGACAAGTTCGAAGACACGGTATAGGATTTAAGATAGCTTAATTAGAAGCCGCACGTTGAGTAGCACGAGCAAGGCTAATCAGCTACACGCTACACGCTACCGTGTGTATACGCTACCCTGGTCCTCGGGATGGGCAGACATGCGTTGGGAGTCCCGGCGTCTCGCGACGGGTTTTAATTTAACACATTATGCGTCTAGAGATTAACACATCACTTCATTTTGATATTTTGAACACGACATCATTATATTATATCCGATCTGTCGGTAATGCATCTATCAATCCAATACAAATCCTCACAAAACATTCAAGAAGCAGTCTTGGCTGAATATGATATTGGCTCTACTTGCCCTGCCATAGCATCTATTGGTAATATTGACATACGTAACCCGATAAGGATCCAGATTGAATCATTTATAGCTATTGTTATAAATTACATTCCAGCTTCATTACAATTACAATAGGTTCTGCTGTGAAGCTTATGGAAAGAACTGTAGATGTGAACCAAGAGGAACTATGCTACGGACCACCATGCGATTCAAAGACTACTAAAATGCATAATATGTCTTTCTCCGCCAAAATGTTTTCGCTAAATATTTGGTACTGGTTTAAAAGGGGCAGTAGACACGGATTTGAAGTCGATATGAGGCTATTGTTTCTTTGGAATTGGTATAAAGATATTTTTTCTACATTTATTTTGTTTAATTATAGAACATCCCCCTTTCCACTAATACCTTACTGTGAAATTCTGGCCACGCCAGTGTCAGCGCAGTCAAAGGAAAACAGTCATGTCGCAATTCGTACTATCTGTTTGCGCGGTGTTCAACTCATTGGTTCCAAGCTGTCTGACATTTCAAAGAGACTCAGTCAAAGAGATCACAAAGAAAGACAGGAATAGCTGCATGATCATGCAAGCCACGCTGGTTCAACCGCGTTATGATCGCACATGCATGACCCTGGCGACACAAGACGGCAACCTACCCCCATCAACTCGAGCCCTCCCTGAAAACACACTTCGCATCCGCATTGTCGTATGTACGACAACAGAAATATTATTACGCAGGGTAATGTGGAGCACATTACCACATTACTACAATGTCATATTTGAACTAAAGACTTTGATAACGGATTTCCAAGTTGAAGGATAGTCGTTGAGAAACGTGAGTACTGAAAGACATTAACATTTCTATAGTTGCGTTTTGTCTCGTCATCATACATAAAATACAATCACAAACATCTAGAAATGAATGCATATACACTTCTATTTATTTAAGTACTACCCCATAATGAAACATTTGAAGTAAAAAAAAACATCTCTTTCATGATTTTATCTAGAATTGTTAGTTCTCCACTTCTTCAGACACCAGAACAGTCGTTCCCAAGTCCAAAACGCGGTCCAAAAGCACATGAACTTCTATGACCATTAACATGATCCCTAAATAAATGTTAGTTGGAAGTAGATAACGTATTTTATGTTTCTTTCTTTAGAATGTGTTAGAAGAGACAAATCCTGTCTAGGCACAATGTCATGATAAGTAGGCCTCTGTGGCGTTTGCACAGTACAAGCTGTAATAATCTTGGCCCTTGGGTCTAGGGTTCAGCAGGCCTTGGGTAACTGTAATAATACCTCGTGTAACTAATGCGTAGCTCTGTTTTATGGTGTGTTGAATGGCAGAGATCACGTGACGCATGGGAAGGTAACTGGATCCTGCGTGCCTGCGTGGTAGCCTGGCTATAGCATGGGGCGCAAAGAGTTGACTTGATTGGCTATTGTTGCCTTTCAATGGGTCATTGGCGCTAGCAATAAATAATTCGTGTTCTGCTTGCTCGATTCATGTGATGCAAGAAAACTTCTCGCGGGTCCCCAGTCCCCAATAACCCCCTTGTCCGTTGGCCTGGATACACATTATGGTGACTATCTCAATCAATTGTGGCTCCAGATTCGAATGGCTGAGAGGATTCTTGCAGTTGTTATGTTACCAATCGGCAATCGCCATTTCAGGACGGCCACTCTTCTCAATGCGAATCAGGGTGCACATCTGTAAAATTAACTACTTCGTGCTCATCGGACTTGCAGAAGTTATACTCATAATTGAAAAGCCAATGAAAATATTTACAGTTTTTCCGCTCTGCGCAAACGTTTATCTGGTAATTTGATCAAATACCCGACAAGGAACACAATGACTATTAATTAAAAGTAATAACTGAATCTGTATGAAGACATACCAGCAGTGGTGGTGCCTAGACCGGCAGTGGTGCCTAGAATGGCAGTGGTGCCTAGACTGGCAGTGGTGCCTGGACAAATCCAATTATGTTTGTGCTTGGTGGTAGTTGTATGACTTCCTTATGTGAATAGTACCACACATCTTTGACAGAAAGTTGAATTGTTTTATATTTTATGTATCTATGTGCAGGACGAAGTGTGGATGATAATGATAATGACGACGAGTGGTGAACATATGAAGGAAACCACAGAAACACCTGCCTTATATAGCATTGCTGGTTATACACACAGACTCGAGAAAGTGATGTATGTATTTACGAGACATTTACAATGATTTACGCATATTCTTCATTTTACCGTTGACAATTATGCACAGTACACTCATGTAATAGCGCAAGCTGCGATCAAGGAGGAAGTAACGTCGGACAATTGCACTGACAGCGCACATATGCGGACAAAGTACGTCATCAGTCGTGGCTATAGATGGCGATTAACCTTTGTTTGTCCGGTTTCGGGAAGTTTTGTTCTGCACAATCTCAAAACTATTTTTAGAATGGAGTCTTCTCGTAAAATAAAGGTTTTAGCATCAAAACACAGGTTTTTGAGTGAATCCCATTAAACATGTGTGGACTCAGTCTGAGTGATCAACTTGTCCCGAAACAAGCTTGCTCATGACTTCGTCATGGACGAGTGGTTCGTAGAATCGTAGCCAACCAGCGAGCCCTAATTTTAAATGCCGATCGCTAATTGGCCACGAGTTATTCGCCTATGTCGAACGCGTCGGTAACGTTATTTGGGGAGAAGTATAAATATGTCCCCTGAGTGCAAACAAGGTAAAATGAACAACGTATACAATGTGACTCAATACTTAGTAGACTATTTGGTCGATGTAGCCGGCTCAAGCATAGAGTGAGTATAAATAAGTGTCGAGATGTCCCTGCGCTAAGTGGATGTTGCCTAATTGCGCAGGTTGAGAGTTGAGTCTTAATTAGATAGCCTGCATATAATTAAGACGTTTGCTTCTTTGCTATGCTAATGGCCGTGTTTTGTTTGCGCTGGCTGGTCTGCTTAGAGCGCTTAGGATTCCGTGTGTTTATTTTCATGATAATTATCATGTGTTACAGTCTAGACTTACAACCGTGTGTCACCCTGGTTCTGGCCAGTGTGCGACGAGCCTCCCTGATGACTGATGACCAATAGCACAAAAGGAGGTTATGGGTTCGATACTCACACTCAGAAATACTCAATCAAGGTTTATTCTAGGGTTTCCTAAGTGGTTTGGTGAATGATGGGCTGAGTAATGTCTTTGGTAACTCGCTCTCAACTATTCCACTACCCTATCCTATGGGTAGAGGGCAACTATCCCTACTCTAGCTGTGACTATCTGTATTAGATGTCGGACTTTAAAACTACATCACGAGACACAATACCGGGAGATCGCTGGTTAGATTTTCAACGTCGCCAATTAATAATCAAGGTGTATTCACAGTTTTCTTCAGTAAACACGAATCATTTCTGTCTTCTCTTGTCAACTGTGGATACGTTGATAGTACGTACTATATCATGGACGGTGTGTGCGCCCTAGGCTCCTATCCCCTCCATATTGCCCAAACCCATTTTGCACAAAAAGAAATACCCACTCACCGGAAAATGTATTCATTATAGCTAATTACATTTTAATTTACGAGGTCCTTGTAATTTCTATTTCGAGTGCTAAACATTATTTATTTGCAAAAATGACTCTATAGACACATTTGTTCGGGGAATTTTTAGATATATTATGACATTTTATATCAAAATTGAAATAATGTGGAAGTGACCTTCAAACTGGCACCTATCTGTGCAGCGAGAGTCATCGAGATAATGTGAGCCACACAACTGACTCCCTCGCCTCACTCCACGCCTCGTAATTACATTGCACGCAATCAGTTCCTCTTGTGTCGTTTTAAGAAGATTGTACCTTTCGTTTTATATTAGATTCTGTACAGTGGCGTTTACCATGGGATTCCCGGTGGTATTTAGCGCCCCCCCCCCAACCCCTCCCCTCCCTCGAGAACTGATCTCCCCCATCTGCATATAACTTAGGATTATGACGTGAAACTGAACAAGAGTTGATTAAAATTTGATTATTAATTTTCAGTCCCTAAGTTCCAAGATTAATTTCGTATGTAACAGCAAAATAATTCTCATCAAAAAGTTATATTAACAGTTAAACCTGCAGGCTGGAGTATAATGGGTCACTGTTTGGCTTAGCAGACTTTGTTAGAAGATGATGACGTCAATGGAAGAGTGGAAACGTGTCACTATTCACGAGCCTGAAGGCTGGAGCCAGGTCGGCTGGGTCGCTCCCACAGGTACACGTTAAGCGTCGCTTCGCTAGGACGAAAGCTGGTCGGGTAACCGTAGGGTAGGGTGAGCGACAGGTTGGTATAACTGTGCCAACCCACCCTGCGAAGAGAACAAAGGGGAGTGGCCTCTCTCCCGCTAGGTAGAGCTAAGGGTTATCCCAGAGTCGCGTTGGACCCTTGCTCGCAGTTGCAGGTGTCTAAAGTAATCACCCTCATGGATGGCAGAATGCAATACTAATTAAAGTTATTTATCTCATAGCAACACTCTATCCAGGTTACCAGTATGTTTGTTTATGGCCCTTTTGGAGGAAACCCAAGAACTATATTCCATCACATTTGATAGTGCTAATCTTCCTTCAGCTACTTCTTCTTCAAACATCATCCCTTATACCCCTTTTTTACTCTATTCTCTTTGATCAGCACCCTTTTAATAACTACAAGAAGTTGGTAAAGTTTCACTTATTAATTAGTTTATTTAATTAAAATGATATGATATTAATATGTATCACGATTTCAATAATGGAAGTATAAGACTTTATATTTTGTTCCGCCACACTTGACGTAGGTGTGCACTGTGCAGCCAAAGGGGCGGGGAAGGGGGCTGGTGGCATAAGAACTATAGCCAGAGCCATAAACTAAGGGCGTATTGAAGAGGGGAGTAGCCCCCCTTTCATAACGTCCAGAGTCATTTGTAATTGGTAGTCTGGACTCCAGACTACCAATTACAAATAAATAGTAATAGTTTGGACAGTCACTACTCCAGCATACAAGTGAACACAATGTTTGCTCCAACTAGTGGAACAGACTTCCTTTCTTATGAAACATTATCGGGCAGTTGACTGTCCACCAATTCTCTGTGTGAGATCCATTGATTGATGCACCATCACTTTTAGGTACATTCAACTCTGAGTGTTCCTACACCAATGACTTGCCCCATCGTCTCGCTTAGCCTCGCTACACATACATCGCTCCGTAATGCAATACCTCGCCTAGCGTATCGTGTTATGCACTCTACACAGCACACGTGTGATAAACAAAACACTGCAGCTCCTTGCACACATGTGTCGCCTGGCCCAACTGCAGCTGCTCTGCTCTGGCTGCATGGCAGAGAAAAAATATGTGTTGTAATTTATATGTTTCGCTCTTACATCTGGGAAGTGGAGTGAAGGAGGACGTTATGAAGTGTTACTGCAGATAGAGATGTCTCAGTTGAGTGAGACACTGATCCAGAGGTCCAGGGTTCGAGTCCCACTATCTGAAGGGGGCGCCTACATAGGTTTAGGTGAATCTGTTCACAACTGGACAACGTTAGCCCTGCAGGAGATCTAAGTGTGCGACCTTTCGTGAGATCTTTGATATGTTTACAAGTAGATTCGCGCCTAACCATAAATACAAGAAGTGTTTGGTATTTTGTGTTTCAATTATTTCCAAATGGTTATTTATTGGCATTTAATGTTGTTGGAATTTTTACCATTATGGCTTTCTGGTCTAGACGGTCTCTATGCCATGGCAGTTTTGTAGACACATTTTGAATTCTCGATTTTATTGAACAGTCATATTTACAGAATACATTCGTGATGATTAAACCCACAAGGTCTTTTATCTTCGGGACAAATATTTCGGCAATAATTGTATTCTCCATACTTATGCAACTTCTGTAATGATTCTCTTTAGCTCTAGTATATAGATAAGACACTACAGGGATAGATGTCCTCACAAAAGTTGTAGGCCTAGTTTGCCCCACGTTTCGTTTCCATCTAACGCTAATCTGACTGGGCCCTGGTTTAATCGGAGCCCTTGGTTAAAACATCACAGACATTGGCTACTGAAGCGTTGACCAGAATCACATCCACACGAGTGTCAATATTAGCAGTCGTGCTGAGTAGATTGAAGGAAATCAAGTAATCCGTAGTTAATGAATTTGTAATTGAATATGTTTTAGAAAAGGTGAACCAGAGCTGCCGCAGCCATTAGTGTTGTGTGAAATACAAGTCACGTGATAGTGTGGGAGAAGGAGAAGGACGCTGACAGCCCACAGCCGCCTTCGTCGTCGTTGCTGTTGTTGTCGTGCGTTACAGCAAGGCACTAAAGCATTCTGGTGGCAACATGATGAACCAATGCACTGGTGACGCAGACGAACTAGGAGGGATCAGGATGGTTGAGGTGTCGCTATTACTGAGTCTCACTCAGTGAGGAATGAGATCTCCAGGAGACGAACCAATGGGTCTATAGTTCCCGAGAAAAGACACAGGAAAGACCGAGGAAAGACACACCGAACTGGCTCCATGAAGTGTCTTTGGGGTTGAAAACGGTAATTTTTAAACACAATCAACTAAACTTCGAAATATTAATCTGTTTATAAATTTCGCGATTTCTACAATAAACTCATTCCTATTAAAAGAAAACCTAGCAATTCAGAGTGCCTTTAAACCCGTCACTATACTTAGAACATCTAGGGCACCGTTTCATACTTACAAATGAATGACCGTTACAAAACAAACATGCCTTGTGCGTGATTCGAACCCACGTCCCTAGGACTTTAGGACCGGCGGGCTATACTAGGCTGTGCTAAGTGATAGGGGCGTCTTTTCCACACACCCTGTAGGTTCAGGCGAGGCTTAGCGGAGGTTCGAACCCATGCACTATGCTAGGCGAGCTGGCTTCAAGTGATGGCGCTACTAAGTGATAGGGGCGTCTTTTCCACACACCCTGTAGGTTGAGGCGAGGCTTAGCGGAGGTTCGAACCCATGCACTATGCTAGGCGAGCTGGCTTCAAGTGATGGCGCTACTAAGTGATAGGGGCGTCTTTTCCACACACCCTGTAGGTTCAGGCGAGGCTTAGCGGTAACGAGCGATCGTTACACTAACACTAATGATACTAATGAGCGGTCGCCATTGCTGCAGCGATGTCAGCTCGTTAGAGGATAAGTGGGAGTTGGGGAACTAACGTCGTTCAAAATACACACAAGACTAAAATAAGAATATCATTGAAAGACGTTTGAATCACTGGCAAATGTCGCCGTGCCGACGCTACAAGGGTTTTCAGACCCTCAGGAGAATCTTTATACAATGGATGTTACTTTATAAACTTGTAGTACCAACATGTTTGTACACAACAACATAAACTCTTGTACGATCTGGGCCGCGCAGTGAACGTGGGGTGTAATCGTACGTCTTAGCGTCTAGTTGTATCGCCTAGTTTCAACTACCGGTCATCTTCTTCCATCAATGCAATGAAATGTGTGTCCTGAATCACACGCGGGAAACGAACCCAGGACCGGTCGAACCGTAGCCCCGTCAACCCCCCCCCTGGCCACGTTCTGCTCTGACACGGTTAACTAAAGCGTGCAGTTCAATTATTCATGTCTATGCAAATAACTCCCGGTTGTAAAGTAATGTCGTTATTTTTTGCAAACGCTTCGAATCTGCAAAAGCACATTCAAATATGAATTTATTTAGTAAAACACATTGTGTACTTTTTGTCTGCTCGCTCAATTACAAGAATTGGCTTTAAATGGAAAGCATTGATAATAATTGATTCCCCTGTTTGTGTGACGGAAGAAATCCAATACGACTGTGATACGTTGTATGTTGGTCTCCTGTAACGTGCGGCAGATAAATTATTATTGGTAACAATAATTTAATATTGACAGCTGCCACACACCGTTAAATTTATCGTTTTTTAAAGGCTTAAACATGATAAATGCCTCTATTGCCTGCTTAATTGAGGATCCTATTTCATTATGTCTGGCATGATAAATTGCATCGAACCAATAAATTAATTAACATTATTGGTGAATACCAACGCACGAGGGCGAGTAATATGCAATATACATGGTGTGATGGCGCCGAGCAAAAATAGAGACCAGTCAATTTAAAACGGACCTGGGTTTTTAGTGGAGTCAATCAGCTGGGCTCACACAGACAATTCTAACACGGTAGCGTTCGAAACCGACAAATTGTCAAAGATTACGGTCGTCTGTTTTTAGGAATGTTTTTTCGAAATTGCAGAACTACCCTGTTGAATCCGCATCAAAATGCCAATGTGTCTTCTTGGTCTTCCATTACAGCACGGAGAAGACCCGGGTTCAATGCCCGGTTCGATCACGGACTGAAATGACCTAAATGCCTCGACAGCATTCTACGGCGACTTTAAAACTGTTATAGCAACGAGGCGAATATAATACATTGTATAATGACCAGCTCTTATAACTGCTGAGAAGACAAGCGATAAATGCAGAAGTTGATTTATTTTCATCATAACTTCCAGTAGAAGCAGCGTTTACATCAACAATGAAGCCGCATAGCAGCGTTTACATCAACAATGAAGCCGCATAGCAGCGTTTACATCAACAATAAAGCCGCATAGCAGCGTTTACATCAACAATGAAGCCGCATAGCAGCGTTTACATCAACAATAAAGCCGCATGGCAGCGTTTACATCAACAATGAAGCCGCCACAAGCCGCATAGCAGCGTTTACATCAACAATGAAGCCGCATAGCAACGAGACACGTGGTGGCTGAACCTCCCCCACAGAATACCAACTTGAGTACTAGTTGAAATAAATACACATTTATTGAGTGATAAATAATACATCATGAATAAAATGAACGAAACATATATAAAGGCCACTGTTAGGGATCTCCTCTCAACCTACAATAGGCCACCACAAAAGACCTACCAAATACAAAAGTGAATTACCATAAGCATGATAAAGGTAAGAAAAAAATTGTCGTGCAGCAACTATTGCCTGCAACCCCCTCTGCCCCCCCCTCACCACAACCCCCACTCCAGAACCACCACAAAGTACTTTTCAGGAGATCTCGTGTGAATTTTTCTTTTTTACCACTGAAAAGAGTTATCAAAACCCTGGTTGTTGACAATTTACGAGCAGTTATGTGTCAGCGCTCAAAGACGTCGACCCGTGTGAAGGGTTCTGCTTATAAAGATGTGAGACAAGACAGTATTGTGCTAGTTGTTCCGGTAGAATTGAGACAATCAAATGATGTAAAGTATCGTACTATCATGAGTCGAGTTGAAGGAACAAAGCGTTTAGTTATACGACGCATTGAGAATTGAAATACAGTTTATTAGATGAATAACAAAATCAAAATTACGCAACAGAAAATATTGGATATAGTTTCATTTAATTAGGCAATAAAATGGAAGTGTATATTGGGAAGAGCTGGTATAAAATTTAACCAGCTGCGTTACAAAAATTGCATTATTTTGATTTTCATCGAAACATCATTGAAGCATTCTCAAATGAAGTCTATCTGTATATCTACCTAAAACACAATACATACAATCAATACACAATAAAGAAAGTTGATAGTCGTGCTTTTTAAAGGATCTTTTTACAAATTTATTTCGATATATTTTTGAGAACTTAAAAAAATAAAAAAAACTCCCCATCTTGTTATGTCGTACTCGTATATGCAGCGAGGGTAATCGATACGAAAATCTCTCACGACATTATAAGATTTTTATGCTTGGCCCCCCTGAAACCTCGACTACCCTTTGCAGTAATGACGCCTCCACCGCTGAGCATCTCGGCAAGAAGGGCACACTTTAATGTGTGTAATCAAACCAGTTGACATTTTCAGAAGCTGGCTAATTTAATCTAATCTGAACTTTAGAAGCTGACAGACAATGAAGGCATGACGCGCTGCGATATCAGAAGCGGCGACTGGAGGAATCAATTTAACAGGTAATGGATCCATATTGCGTGAGAGACAGCCCGATAAATAGCCAGCCAGCTTTCGGCCACTGAGAATTAGAATCGCTCGAATCGGGGAAACAAATGCCTTGGAAACAAAATGACACTGCGAAATAAATTTTGGCAAAGCTTTGAAAGCTAAATTGGGTATTAGATTGGGATTGGGTGTAATTTTACACCGAAAATGCGATAATGGTGAGGGTGAAGTTCAACCGTTGCCGGATAAGTAAGGCCTGCTAATTGGAAATGCCAATAGCCGATCTGGCCATTTCATTGGCCTGCGTCGTGTGAGCCATCTGACTTACGAGATCAAAGAAAGGGTCTAGGGGGGGAGGGGGGGGGGGGAGGGGGGAGCACTACTGGGAGGACAGGGGGACAAACAATCGTGAAATTAGCGGCACACATTTTGGAACTCGAATTTTGTAGAGCGCTTGGGACGGGGGCATTTTGGAAGTAGTTTTTTGAGGAGTGGTCGAGTGGGGCACAATTACACAAATAACATGAATGGGTTGGGAACATTCGTCACCAAGTGATGTTAAATTGACTTTACAGAGTTTGATTGCTAGAGTGAGAAAATGTCTAATTATGCTTTAAAGAACATAATAACCTCTCTTTTATGTAAGAAAACAAGTGGTATAAAAGCGAGCGCAGGCAAATGCGAGCTCGAACTCGAAGTGGGAAAGCTTTAAGATTTCATCCTCTCGAAAACCGACAAATACAATTTCATAATCGCAATTTGTTTCCATCTAGAAAATTTGGAAGTGAAATTGGCGTAGAAAAGGAAAGGAAACGGAAAAGAGCGGGGGGAAATTGGAGTGTTTTCATTTTCGAACGTAGCCTAACTATCCCACTCACAATCAAACGAAGACTTCGTTTTTACATCAGCTTTACAAACAACGAGCGAGTTCATCAGACTTACATACGATCAAAAGCGATTACATGTTATTCGTTCAACTTTCGGGGTGCAGGTTTTTCCTCCTTCACAAGTATGCACAGGGTAGCCATAATATACTACGGGACGAAACCTAGAAGGCTACTTCCAAATGTCCATATTCCATTAAATTAACGTGTTCGTATTCATGTAAAAAGAAAGAGTTACAGTTGAATTTTGCGTCGAGCTGTTTTCTAAACAACTTACTTTAATTTATAAAATCGAATGGTACAATGTAGTGATAAATAATGTGGATTCAAATTAGTTAAACATCTTCCAGTCTGATAATAATTGGCAAGCAAATTAATCACGACATAATCTAGACTCCAGAAATCTGCAGAGACCCTTCTTATAATAGGTCCCACCCTAAACATTTCACTTTCAAGTAGAATCCAACACGCTGCTCTGCTATAAGAAACTGTTGATAAGATGCAACACATGTTTCCTACCACGTACAATAGTATTGCAAGAACCTTCCAAGCTCTGCTACGTCACAGGGGTCTATTCAGTCCATACAGGGACCCGTACGTACACGGATATCCGCATTTCTACAGAGTCCACGCAACGTTTTTACCAATGGCGTCAATGAATAGACGAACGCATTGTGAAATTTACACCTCATGTGGATTACACTTTGAATTATACAAACGATTGCGTTTTCGACATATTCAATTATTCACGCACGATGTGACCATAGAACGCCCCGACGGGCGGTCCGCGGGGGGGGGGGAGGGGGGGGGCAACACGGGCTGCCTATCATTCCGAGTCCTGCCATTTATCGGGGTAATCCACTCCCCCCCCCCCGCATGCCACCCGCTGCTATGACTTTTCTCTTTAACAATATAATACGGATTGAAGTTTGAGGTATTATTACAAACATGTTGGGGAGGTTTTGACAGCTAAGAACGAAAATATCGAGCCCCCGTTTGACCCTAGATTATCAAAATAAAACAGGGGCCTTCTATACTCGTGTTAGCCATGACACTAACGTTTCCTGTGCGACATATACGATGTTAGACCCCCGTACTGATGAGTGATTTCAATGTATGCTAACTGAATGAGTTCGCCATTGTCCGTATCGCAGCAACAACGCTGAATGAGCGAAGTAAACAATATACTCCATCGAGGTGCCGGCCTTACACACATCGTCTCATTGCACAGCAGAATGTCGCCCATATCTGCATGGAATGTAATCCCAACGCTTCCAGCTGGAATGGTGACATAGTGGCCACGTCATGTCGCAGTGTAGAGCTAACCAGCTGGGTCGCACAGTAACAAGCGGGACGACGTCCAAACCGTGTTTATATTAGCGTCAACTGGTCGGACATGCAAGTGTTCTCGTCCATAAGGTGACAGCGGTCGAGGTTTCGAACACATTTAAAACGTGCCGCCAAAACTCGTTCATCAAGTTGCCCCAACGTCACTGTAGCCTCATATGGAGTCCAACAGTTCTACATAGTTCCTCCCAACTTGACAAAGGTCCATTACGCCCTTGTTTTGGGTACCTAGAAATTCCTAACACAACGAGGGTTAATGAGGCCTGTGCATTGTGCACTCTATACAAAACGGAAGACTGCATTTATGAATATGTAAAAGGACATCAGGAATCTGTTGATTTTCGTTGAAGCGATGTCCATGAAGGGGGCGGTAGATAAGGATCCGATAGTTTACAACAAACACTCCACGCAGATTCAGATAAATTCAAGTAAGTTATTAAAGTCAACGGATTTGGACCAGAAATGAACGAAGGAGTTGGAAATCAACAAAATTTGGCAAAAGTGCGTTGACTAACCACTTATTGGAATTAATCTGGAAGTGCGTCGAGTGTTGGTTGAATGCCGCAATGTTATAACACGTGAAGCGAGATCCATGCTTCACACTTACTTCAATCCACCCACTTATTACCATTGCGCTAACAAGCATGATGCGTGTTCAAGAGTAAAACACGGTTCAGCACAATCGAGCGGCAAGTCGGAACATTTGAAAACGTACATACACAATATTTACATATGTTTTATTGTAACTTACGAGCACAACAGTTGGGGATGTTGATATAACAACGTGGATTGGAGGTGTCACGTATAGAGTGTGAAAACCTTTTGATCAAGACGTGCGTAATGGGGTGTATTACGCGATACCTCTGATCACGATGTTATTTAGGCTTGATGGTGTAATGGTGGTAGGCCTAAAAGAAGCGAAACAAACACCACATGACATCCAGCCAGGGTTCAACCCAGTGGCGGCCCGACCCCCTTGATATGCCCGGGGCCAAATTCGTAGCATACACCACCCACCACCGACGGCGTGGAAATTGATTTCGGGTGCGAATGAATGGGGGATGTGGGGGGGGAAGCCCCTACAACAGCGCCGCAGGCGAAAAATTTGTATAGAGTTTTTTAATGTGGATTTAAGCGTTTGTAGAGGAGTAGAGGTAGTCTGGAAATGTGTAACTTGTTTGCTTTTCAGGTTTTCTTCCATTGTAAGTGTAATGCATTGATGCATGGCTCTTAAATAATTTCATTTTCTTGATTCTTTGAAATTGAATAGGATTAAGAGGGAGGGGTGGAAAATGTTCATAACACGTTATTAGTTTAGAATGAAATAAAAAGAAAAGTTGTTCTAATAAAATTATGTGTTGTTAATTAACACAACTGTGTTACTAAAAACATAATTATAATTGAAACGTTGGTGAGCCGACAGTAAGCGAGCGCCAAATACGATTACTGACTTCACCAATATACATATTTAAATTCTGAATGATTAAGTTTATTCGTGGTTTGTAATATTGACGAGGTATCCATTTATTGTCAGGCGCGTAGAAACTCTAAATCAAGTGGGGGGGGGGGGGGAAGAATTGTGAGCGCGAAGCGCGAACCACTCGCGGGGTCTGGGGCGGAACTCCAGCCGCCGGAGGCATTTTCGCCGAAGGCGCGAAATTTCCTGGCTATATTAGTTATTTCTCGATTTTTAGGCTTAAATAAATACGTTTTGAGGGCCTAAACCCGCCCCTTCCCTAATTACGCCACTGACCTTCAAGCACCCATTCGCTTTTATTTTGTAATGCTACAAAGTGCAAACAAAGGCAGAGGAAATGTATCTTGTGACGAAGATCTTGGCTTTCTCCGGGGTGTGGGGAACTCTGTGTTTCTGCAATTATTATTCACTGGGGAAATATGAAATTTAGTTGGTGGATGTTTACCCGGGTATTCGTGTGGTATTGTATGTCAGGATGTGCCTAAAGCGCTAAATCGTGTGAGTCACAGGAAAAAGTGAGGGGGGGGAATCTCCCCCCATTCCTACGCGCCTGTTTATTGTAGACAATTAATATGGGATTTAAAATAAGATAACTGGATTTTATCAGTATACGCATTTAGGTATTCTGGAGTAAACAGTATTCATAATGGAGTAATGGGATGGGGGGTGAAGATTCGAAGTCAGGAGGGTTTTGGGGCGATGCCACAGCCACCAGAGGTGGTTATTTCACGTTTTATACACACATATAAAAATCGAAACTTAAGTTATCGGCGTAACAAAATAATATGTTTTCTCTATTTCCTCCATTTTCTTTTAAGAGGGAAGGATACCTCTACGTCAAAAACCGCAGAAAATTGTCGTTTTTTGCTTATAATCTCAAGATTGAAACACAAAACCGAAAATCTGAGAAACCATAGCGCTGTGGTTTGGTCAGCCCTACAGACTGAATGATAAATGTATTTAACCTTATAATCAGTATGACTGTGATAACGATTTCCTTAGTAATTTAAGGAAATCGTTATCACAGTCATACTGATTATAACGTTAAATACATTTATCATTCAATGTGTAGGGCTGACTAAGGGCCGGTATTTCAATGTCCAGTTAAAATTTACTTTTCAGTTAAATTGTTTTCACCATGACAACGGCCAATAAAAATACACCAAACTTGGCTTACCTGACAGTTAAATTTACTTGGCACTTTAACTGGACATTGAAATACCGGCCCTAAACCACAGCGCTATGATTTTTCAGATTTTCTATTTTGTGTTTCAATCTTGACATATACTTAAAAAATGAAAATTTTCTGCGGTTTTTGACGTAGAGGTATCCTTCGCTCTTAAGCGCGCAATTAGAATGATTTGTTTGTAAATCGTTTTGGCTTTTAAGGAAAGATGATTTTGTACCCTGTTATACGCCGAGTTGTTGTATAAGTAGTGTTTCTGTATTAGTATTTTGTAGATAAGCATTATCATATTCTTTACAACTCATTTTGTTTTACAATTACCTTTTTAATTTATGGTTTCGACTAACTTACCCACCCACCCACCCACCCACCCACCCACCCACCCACCCCTTAACGCTCGCGGGGCCATGGCCCCAAATTTGTATGGTCGGGCCGCCACTGGTTCAACCAACGTAGGCAACAACCAATCACATATCCCAAGTCAGGATTCGAACCTGGACCCATGAGCTTACTAGGATAAATATCTCATCAAAACGGCCACTCCGCTATAACCACAGATGTTTGCCAGTCAGGTAACTGTCTTCACTCGGTTGGTAATTAATGAGAGCCAGGTAATGGAATGGTGACGTAGTAAGTTAGGGTGACCTGGCAGCCAACCAACCACGCCTGTCAGAATCCTTACGGCGTCGCCGTCACTGCCCCTAGTATCGCACGGGCACGACATGCAATGCACGGCCTGATGGATATCTATGAATCTAATTAAAACCCCTAAGCACACATTACAACATAATGTGAGTGTCTGTATGCAGATTTATGAGAAACTCAAGTTAGTTGCAACCCTACTTGCATGTCCCCTTAACATTAACATTAGACCTGGGGGTTATTGATTGCTCATTACGTAAGCACAGGTAATTGTATCAATGAGTGAATAGGTTTAGAAGTAAACAGTACAGGCTTGGCCACCACAGTTGTTTAGCTCACAGCTCGCATTCTGTTCTGCACACATTACAATTACACGCACATGGCTGGAATAATACCACATCATGCGTACTTATTGTGTGTCGGCTTACTCAGCTACTGACTGGAGGATTTGCCGTTTCCGGGGGGGGGGGGGGGGGGGGGGGGAATCTACGTCTCGTTGCTGCGACGTACAATTCACATGGATAAGTAATGTAAAATTATACATTGAAACACCTACGCCCTAGCCGGTAATCGAACCCGGAACACTTTGCACACAATAATTGGTCCCCAACCCATATGCGCCATATTGTTGTTGTCTTCTTTTCACCTGCTTTCGGAATGGACAATACTAAATATGTACCTTTAGACAGAGTGGGTTAAATACGTAGCAGACCAGATTCCGCCTTGTCTTATATTTAATCACTGGCATTAATCACAATTGCAAAGGGATTGATTACAATTGGCGCACCTCCTCGAAATTAGCTACGCGTTGTTACACAAGACACTCTCCGATAATGAAATAAGACTAATAATATCTCGTTACGCCCTAATGGATTAAAGAAAGGAATTTCTATCTCATTAGCTTTTCTGCGTTCGTTACGAGCCGCGAGTGTCAAGCGTCAAAGGAAGGATGTTTATTCAAATGAATTAGCCTACTTTGTTCTTGGACAAAGTCCAAAGGCATTGTCTATGTAGTTTTAGTTAGATATTAGTTCCATGAACAATGCAGCAATGCTAAGCGAGCTACATAATAAATAACACCACAAGTGTTCGATAATTAATGGAAGTCTCCTGAAAGCAGCCATAAGAATTGACAGCAACAGATGGTTAAAATAACACAAAGTTGTAAGACTCACGTGCGTTCTAAGCTCGACCTTGAGTGGTTGACAGAAGACGATCGCAGTCTAGACACGGCCCACTCGATGAGTGAAGCTATCACGGCAGATCGTTAGCCAGATAACGGGCGAGATTCATTCATAAATAATTTTACTACGACTTCATTCAACTCTTCTCTCTTCCACCCACGTTCGAGCTCGGAGCGTTCAGTTCGTTCAGTTCAGTTCGGGCGGAGAGACTCAGCGACTCTTGTTCGAGTAAATCAAATTTACCTCCGCACCCCTAATTATGTTGTTGATTTACCACAGCACTTTGATAACTCGCTTAATAAATTCAATTTGCCAATTTAAAATTCGTTCGTTTGGAAGTAATTTGAATGTCTTAATCACTGCTTGCGCTTAAACGAGAAAACGAAAAACGCGCAACTTGAATTAATTAAGATTCTAAGACGAAGGGTCCCTTTTATTTACTACCTTAATCCTTAACGTGTTTACTACAACTGTCTCATAGATAACATCCTTGGAGACGAAGACAAACAATTGAATTACCTTCTCGTTGTAAATCAAGTCACAATAAAAACACTGCGAAGATGTAAAACACGAGAGATTGTCTAGTCTCAGTTCACCACTAAATAAATCGTATGTCCCAGTTGGCTAACGTGTCTGCACACACTGTCGAGGCCACACTACAGCATGGTGCGTGCTTGTACGGCGTGTTGACATGCGTGTGGGGAGAGCCGGAACGTGCGTCCTTCCTCCACCGCTGCTGGTGCGATACTGACACATAGCACGACACTTCGGTGCTTCGGACGCCACCGGCGCACGTTGCGAGTCGGCGCGAGCTTGAATCAGCCGCCGCGACGCGATACCAACTGTGGGAATATCACACCAGGCGCCCGCCCGTCTTGGTTACCCATTTTTGTGGTACACGCTTGCTCCAAATATCTAAAGAAATAAAACATAAATTTCACAGATATATTGGTATTATTTCGTTGTATTGTATTGTATTGTATTGGTTTGTTTGTTTAACTAGATCATTTACATCCATTACACATTTCCGAGATCGTCATGAGGGGAATCCAGTTGGGGGGGGGGGGGGGGGGGCGTAGAGTGGTGGGCGTTTGGATCGTAAGAGGGTCGGCAAGTATGAAGAAGGATAGTGTGAAAGTAGCGAGAGGTATGCAAGATGAATACAGGAATGACTAAAGAGGTGCACGAGAGCCCTCTTTGCGGGCACCGGTCACCTCGAAGAGGGGGGGGGGGGGGAAGGCCTCCCAAGAGCCACTGCAGCCGGTGCGAAACAATTACAACACCCGTCCAGTTCAGCAGGTTTATTGTCCTTAAATGAATCAAGTATATCACACTCTGGTGCTGATTTTCAGGAAGCACTGTACAAAATGTACCCTCCCCCCCCCCCCCCCCCCGTTGAGGTGGGTCCCACCTCAACGGGGGGGGGGGGGGGGGGGAGGGTACATTTTGTACAGTGCTTCCTGAAAATCAGCACCAGAGTGTGATATACTTGATTCATTTAAGGACAATAAACCTGCTGAACTGGACGGGTGTTGTAATTGTTTCGCACCGGCTGCAGTGGCTCTTGGGAGGCCTTCCCCCCCCCCCCCCCCCCGCGTGGAGAGGGGAGGGCGGCCCCGCTACCGGAAGGCGAAGAGCGGATGACCACCACCCGCACTTGGCCTTCCGGAAGAAAATTTCCCAGAATTTACCCTTGGAAGTTGATTTCTACACGTTTGATATATAAGTATGTACGCACGGGCAATTTGTTTTATCATAACCGGGGCTTTTGTAGATAGCTTCGTAACCCAGTACAGATGTATTAAGAGGGCAGTGTACGTCGCACTGGATCCACGGGACTATATTGTGTGGATGAGACGTCACATCAATAACAGCCCAGAACTATTCTCCGCCCTAATATTGATATGTTATATCATGTGACTATGTTCTCAATACAATTACTTTTATTCATAAATGTTGTAATATTCTGATAGCGTGAAAAACAGGAAACATCACGTACGTCGTAAATCATATTTGAAATCAATTTCGTTTCTATAAAATATGATCTAAAATAAATCAGACTCAATATCTTTTGATTAAAAATAATATCAAACGTTCGTTTATTTCGTTTATTGCACTAGACTTAGATTATATTAAAACGATTAGTGGTTCATTATTGTTTTGGAAGGTGTTTCCAGTGTGTAAGAACGAGGTAGGCGTACACAACGCCCTTAATTACAGTAAAGAGTGCCGAGTTTCCTACCCACGGTACTTTGTACTTTATCTGCGCTCAACACTTCCAGTTGACCTTGGCCTAAATGAATGTCAGTGTGAATATCTCGCTATACCACAACGCGACATTGTTTTAGATAATATGCCTATCAATGTATCTTGGTTCTACTGCTGATTGTGTAACTGTAACATGCGACTCTCGCTCTTACAAACTGTACTGGTCACATGAAGATGCCAGGTTGCTGTTGTATACATACATTGTAATAAGTACAAAGGTTATTTAGGCCAGAAATGGGGAGCCTGAATAGCGCCGAATGGAACAACGCCGAATCGATCGTGTGTACTGCACTTTCAAGTATAATCCTAACCCAAAAAAGTAGACCTTGTAAACAGGAACAACGCCGAATATTTTTCGGCTTAAATCCACCGGAACAACGCCGAATCTTTTTCCGCGTGAATCCACCGGAACAACGCCGAATATTTTTTGGCGTGAATCCACTGGAACAACGCCGAATATTTTTTGGCGTGAATCCACTGGAACAACGCCGAATCTTTTTCGGCATTAATCCACCGGAACTACGCCGCACATTTCTCGGTGTAAATTCACCGGAACAACGCCGAATCTTTTTCGACGTTAATCAACCGGAACAACGCCGAATCTTTTTCGGCGTTAATTTACCGGAACAACGCCGAATCTCACAGTGTTGGTTATAATTCTTTTCAAAAAAAAAAATATTTTTGGGTTCGTCAATACATTCAACTCACTGCACCGTTTAACCCGTGTATTACACAGAAAATGATTCGGCGTTTTTCCAGTGGATTTACGCCGAAAAAGATTCGGCGTTGTTCCGGTGGATTAACGTCGAAAAATTTTCGGCGTTGTTCCGGTGGATAAACGCAGAAAAAGATTCGGCGTTGTTCCGGTGGATTTAAGCCGAAAAAGATTCGGCGTTGTTCCGGTGGATTAACGCCGAAAAAGATTCGGCGTTGTTCCGGTGGACTAACGCCGAAAAATATTCGGCGTTGTTCCGGTTGATTAACATCGAAAATAATTCGGCGTTGTTCCGGTGGATTTACACCGAAAAATATTCGGCGTTGTTCCGGTGGATTAACGCCGAAAAAGATTCGGCGTTGTTCCAGGTTACAAGGTCTACTTTTTTGGGTTAGGATTATACTTGAAAGTGCAGTACACACGATCGATTCGGCGTTGTTCCATTCGGTGTTATTCAGCGTCCCCCCAGAAATTAAGAGAATATCATCCCCCTTTGACAACAAATACAAGAAATAAAAGTAGTGAAGTATGTTTACTTTGTTCTTCGTATTTGTAGGTCAACGGGAGTATGATTGAAGTGAACACTTAATGATTCACAAGTAACGCAGATCAGCCCGAGTCCTCTCCAATACACTGGACGTCTGATCACATGCAAACTGATATTCTACGAAAAAGAACAACTTTCTCAGAAAGTAACACTTTCAAGCCATCGATCATCAATGGGGAGGCTAGCTTAAAGTTTGGGTGGACAATTTCACCCCCCCCCCCCCCCCCCCCCCCTCCTGCCGCCAGTAGCCTAGCTATAGGGGGCGAGGGGAGTCTACAGCCAACTTTGGGCGGTGGGTTTTACATATTTCCTAGGCGTTTTCTGCAGTAAATTTCTGGATGAACAAAATTCAATTTCAAATTATTAAGTATCATAATTTAAAAACAAAAACTTGTATTAAAAGTTACGAGATAAGAACATTATTCAGCAATATTCGCTGACTGACAAAGGATCAACGCCTGCTCGTGAGAGGGGGCAACATATCATTGCGTTCTGCACAACCAAAGAAAGAGGGTCTACTATTAGACTATTTACCCCATCGTCTTTGTTTGTGCTATTTCAATGATGAACGCAAATTAAAAGGCTGTTGAAGATGTCGACCAGATAATTTCTCTAATGTTACGATAGTTCATAAAGTTAAGTCAAAATGTTTCTAATACGTCGATCATCAATGTCAAAATTAAATGTGCTATATTTATTAGTGAAGGAATGATTTAGTTGTTAATGATCGGCCGGAATCAAAGGAAGGAGACGGTGAAGGAGGTATTGTCTCACCATCGTATCATGCTTATGCGCTCAGTTCACATGCTACGAGGGTAACCGAGACGACGCCTGTCCCAGCATAGTTGGCACACGGGCGCCGCGTGCAAAGGATGCGCTGGGGTATTTTTGTTTTGCCCGGTTTGCAGCAGTGGCTCCTTTGATTGGGTGCTAGAGTGACATATAGGGGGGAAGGGCTAAGCTGTTATAAGGATTATAATTGGAAACAGAGGGACGAAGACAGATATACCAAAGATATCGTTTTAATTGTGTGCGAGAGGGACGAGAATACCCCTACCCATTGGAACAAACGAGACAGCCGTAGCCCCGTTCAATTAGAACCATATCACGGCAACAAGGAGAGAGATACACACGTCATTTCTGGAGCAACAGAGAAAAGCAATTCCTTTTCCAATAATAGGTACAAGAAAGATCACCTCACCACCAAAATGCGACAGTCTGCCCATGAAAAAGTCCACCGCGAAGAAAAAACCTGCAACAAGAACGGATAGTTGGCATATTCGTGTGAAGAATGCACCGACGTTCGTTTGTTTCGGGGCTTAGATCACAATGGCGCAACGGTGCTCGAAGTTGGCGCTTTCATTATAGGGAGAACAGGACACTTTTTAATTAGAGGGACAGAGACAGCTGGTGTGTAATCCATTACGAGGGAGAAGGAGAGAGAGAGAGAGAGAGAGAGATGCATTACATTGCATTACAAGCCGGCCACTCAAATCACGCCAGCTGGACTAACATGACACTGAGAATGATTGCATCTTGCGCTGAGTCAATTCATTTTCTGCTTTGTTTGTCTGTTTTGATCCGTATACTTCTGTTTTATTACGGTGCGAGGTGATGCGATCTTGCAATGATGCAGTGGCGGATACGACTCAGAATGTAAGGGGGTGGTGTCTTGAATGATGCCAAGTTGTCGAAGCCCCCTATTTTTCTTAACGTTTAAAACGCAGTGATTCACCACACCACTCCACTGTTTGGTATTAAGATTACGATCCCTGAATCAGTAAATACTTATAAATTCTACTATAGTTGTCCCAAGAAGATTACCTTACACATCCTTTCGTCACAGGCGACGGGTTTGTAGCCAATCAGCGATCGGTATTTGCGCGGGTGTGTCCCAGGCGGTTCGCTGGTTGGCTATGAGTGCCTCGCCTGGGCCAAGTATGCCCACATTTCGCATTTTTATTTCACAAAAAACGGATTACAAGACGATGAACATTGATACGATTTTACATTAGTCCTATATAGTTTTATAATAATTATAATATTAATATTAAAAGTATTTTCTATTTAATGTAGTTTTGTACAAATATGAAGGTAAGACGAAATGAGGGTGATATTACTAGACATGCTTTAGTTGTGTTCGTTGCTGCATATCCATACAGTCGGTATAAAATATAAACGCGCTCTCTGCTCTGATGTGAGTCTGATGATCGAACTGTGCAAGAGGTTCCTTTGAACGTCGTCGTCATGGACACAAGATGAGATACCCAGCTCGTCATGGCTGGGGCGATAAGGGCTAATGTGGTGGCTGCAAGGGTATGGCGGAGTTCTTATTTCCTTAGCTCGTTAACATGAGTCTTATCTGAGCTCTTCACAGGTAGGCCTACACACCCTTTCACACGACTTGCATGTCATGTGACCTTTCACATTCGCGACCGTAAACATTTCTAAACATCATTGTTGTCAGTGGCGGATACAAGGGGCTCCCTAACGTCCACTCTGAACCCGTCATAGGGGTATCTGCTGATCACCTCCCCCTTCCTAACGCTGATGATTCAGTCACGTCAAATATGGGTCTGCAGTATTTGCATAAACTAACACAAAATGCACAATAACAAACAGGCAGTATTCTCGTGACATTATGACGTCACAACGGACACAATGGAGGGTAGTATGAGCGCGTGACGTCACAACGGACACAATGGAGGGTAGTATGAGCGCGTGACGTCACAACGGACACAATGGAGGGTAGTATGACGTCACAACGGACACAATGGAGGGTAGTATGACGTCACAACGGACACAATGGAGGGTAGTATGACGTCACAACGGACACAATGGAGGGTAGTATGAGCGCGTGACGTCACAACGGACACAATGGAGGGTAGTATGAGCGCGTGACGTCACAACGGACACAATGGAGGGTAGTATGAGCGCGTGACGTCACAACGGACACAATGGAGGGTAGTATGAGCGCGTGACGTCACAACGGACACAATGGAGGGTATTATGAGCGCGTGACGTCACAACGGACACAATGGAGGGTAGTATGAGCGCGTGACGTCACAACGGACACAATGGAGGGTAGTATGACGTCACAACGGACACAATGGAGGGGAGTATGACGTCACAACGGACACAATGGAGGGTAGTATGAGCGCGTGACGTCACAACGGACACAATGGAGGGTAGTATGAGCGCGTGACGTCACAACGGACACAATGGAGGGTAGTATGACGTCACAACGGACACAATGGAGGGTAGTATGACGTCACAACGGACACAATGGAGGGTAGTATGACGTCACAACGGACACAATGGAGGGTAGTATGACGTCACAACGAACACAATGGAGGGTAGTATGACGTCACAACGAACACAATGGAGGGTAGTATGAGTGCGTGACGTCACAACGGACACAATGGAGGGTAGTATGACGTCACAACGGACACAATGGAGGGTAGTATGACGTCACAACGGACACAATGGAGGGTAGTATGACGTCACAACGGACACAATGGAGGGTAGTATGACGTCACAACGGACACAATGGAGGGTAGTATGACGTCACAACGGACACAATGGAGGGTAGTATGACGTCACAACGGACACAATGGCGGGTAGTATGACGTCACAACGAACACAATGGAGGGTAGTATGACGTCACAACGGACACAATGGAGGGTAGTATGACGTCACAACGGACACAATGGAGGGTAGTATGACGTCACAACGGACACAATGGAGGGTAGTATGACGTCACAACGAACACAATGGAGGGTAGTATGACGTCACAACGAACACAATGGAGGGTAGTATGACGTCACAACGGACACAATGGAGGGTAGTATGAGCGCGTGACGTCACAACGGACACAATGGAGGGTAGTATGACGTCACAACGGACACAATGGAGGGTAGTATGACGTCACAACGAACACAATGGAGGGTAGTATGACGTCACAACGAACACAATGGAGGGTAGTATGACGTCACAACGAACACAATGGAGGGTAGTATGACGTCACAACGGACACAATGGAGGGTAGTATGACGTCACAACGAACACAATGGAGGGTAGTATGACGTCACAACGGACACAATGGAGGGTAGTATGACGTCACAACGGACACAATGGAGGGTAGTATGACGTCACAACGAACACAATGGAGGGTAGTATGACGTCACAACGAACACAATGGAGGGTAGTATGACGTCACAACGAACACAATGGAGGGTAGTATGACGTCACAACGGACACAATGGAGGGTAGTATGACGTCACAACGAACACAATGGAGGGTAGTATGACGTCACAACGAACACAATGGAGGGTAGTATGACGTCACAACGGACACAATGGAGGGTAGTATGACGTCACAACGAACACAATGGAGGGTAGTATGACGTCACAACGAACACAATGGAGGGTAGTATGACGTCACAACGGACACAATGGAGGGTAGTATGACGTCACAACGGACACAATGGAGGGTAGTATGACGTCACAACGAACACAATGGAGGGTAGTATGACGTCACAACGAACACAATGGAGGGTAGTATGAGTGCGTGACGTCACAACGGACACAATGGAGGGTAGTATGACGTCACAACGGACACAATGGAGGGTAGTATGACGTCACAACGAACACAATGGAGGGTAGTATGAGCTGCCAACAGAAGAACACGTTATGCTTATCAAGAAGCATGAGAGTTTTAACAAGTAGGCTACATTTACATTCTCTGATACAGTTTACGAAAATGATTATTTGTCCCGTGGATTGTAAAACACAGAACGAGTGGCCGAGACAAGAGAGAACGGAATTGCGCAGTACGAGTGTAAGATTATAACCAGTGCTTTTTTTCTAAAATTAAGCTAACCGGTACGATCGGTATAATGTTTCATGTGACTGGCGTGGTGTAGCTGGGGTCTGGGGCGAAGCCCCAGCCGCCGTTGGCAAATTCGCCGTAGGCGAAAATTTTTTGGGGTACTGCAATAAGTTTGATGGCCAAAAACGCATTTTTAAGGCGGATTTGTATCGTAGATATCGACGAAATATGAAGCTTATGTTGCACAGCTCATGTTTATAGATCCTGTGGCCACACGATCGAGCAGCGCGTGGGCGTGAACTGGCGTCCGCAGAAAACATAAAATATATTTTTTTTAAACGTGTTAATAGTGATGGTTTCATTTTAATAAGACGGAAATTAAAATTATTTATTCAACCCCCCCCCCCCCCCCCCCCCCGCCTCATGTTGAATCCGCCCCTGTTTAACGTGACCCAAACACGAGACGTGCATTTACTCACTACAAACTTAATAATATTTGTTTTAAAATAATTTATAACTCACCAAAATCGATGATATCGAATTCAAAGCAATTTCCAAACATGACTCATAGTCACGTCAGCAACACGTCGGTCTTTTGCTCTGTTTCGGGTATAGGTGGCGAGGTGACGACCCAAGAAGTTATTTTTCGGTTCATTTTTATTTTTTACACTCTCACTAAGCACATACACACTCGCTAATCACGACGACATCTCCACTCGTCACCAGAGAGGAAACTCACCCTGCCACACACAACTTACAATCCCTTGAAAACCGATCTCCCCCCCCCCCTTCCTCCCCCAACACAACCCAATCGTTGTCTGTAAATTGAAAAGGCGCTTTCCCGGAAAACAGAAAAGTAAGAATAGGTAGATTCTCTTTTGCGGTTCCCAGAAGCTACTCTTGACAGTTGACATTTTAGTCATAACAACCCTAATTATCTTTCCTTAGAACTGATGACCCAAATAATAAAAAAGATTACTGAAGTGAGTGGCCGCCAAGGCCCCTACATATCACACCCATGTCACCAGCAGGTGCATATTTTGCAGTCACAAGCCTGTCACACTGCACACTTCAAAGTTATTAACGCGCTTCAAGGCTAATCGTAGCGTACCGGCTATAGTGTGACTTCATTGCCTTTTACCGGTACGCCTCTTGTGTTAGCCGGTACGCGTACCGGCTCGTACCGGCCGAAAAAAAGCCCTGATTATAACCCTCCAGGGTCTCACCACAATTAACTGTGGATTTTGCTGTTAACAATGATGCTATAAAACGATATCACTAAATCATTTTCAAAGTTTAATTTATGAACCTGAAGCGAGTAAAGAAAATGCATCTTAAATTATACAAGAAGTATATTTTTAAGGACAAAATAAATTTTAAAGTAAAATGTGCACAAATGTAACGCAAAATGTTATATCGTATTATGCCTCAGTCCATTCACTATTATTACAAATTAAATTTGCGAAAGATTGGTCAGGCCGCCATTTTGAATTCCATGACGGAAATTGCGTTTAGCTTCCGGTTAGATCCTGTTTTAATGATTGATCTGTGGATGACATTGTTCAATGTTTACATCATTAGCCCCATACGGTGTCATTTTATGCTAACGATCTAGTTATAACATAATTACAATGCAATTTATTGCTAGCGAGCGATTCATTCAATCTGTTGAAATACATTTCCGTGAATTCTATTTTCGTTCAGCGCTCATATATTGATGGCTGGAGGCTTCAGTTCCGTTCTAGAGTCTCCAACAGCGACAACAACATCACGATTGATAGTACTTACTACGGTACTAGTAATACGCAATATTAGTAATGAAAGTGAAAGTATTAGAACCAGTAGAATCAGAAGCAGTCTTTGCAGTAGGCCTGCAGTATTATGAGGCTGCAAGTGACCACAAGTATGAGTTGTGTTTCAAGTTCAAGGACATGTAGTTGGTAATAATATGCTACTTGTCAAGAGCCAAATACTTACGATGAACAAATTGAATGGCCAATAAACACAGTAGTAGACTTTCCAGTGGGGGCTGGGTTTTTTAATTTCTAACTCAAAACTCCCACCCAAGAGAGGGAGGATTCATCTATACATAATTAGCTGTTTATTTCATTAATATACTCATTATAACTCAGCCCGTGACGGCATCAATAACCTGCGTGCTCACCGTTGAATATATTTTCTTCTAAATAATAATGTTGTCCAAATAAAATCATAAAAGTCTAATAATGTTGTGTGCTTATACGCCTATACGTCTCCAGATATTGTTGCTTTTAGTTTAGGGTGTATTTTATATCAAACAATCACGTAGCCATATAATCCCCCTTTTTATGGAACACATTGATTGTTTTTCTAGATACACATTTTAGTGGTCAGGCAAGTCACGACGTGTTGCTCTTAAAATAGATTGTCATTAGCATAGCTGACATAGGCCCAGCTGACATAAGCCCAGCTGACAGGCCCAGCTGACATAGGCCCAGCTGACATAAGCCCAGCTGACATAGGCCCAGCTGATATAAGCCCAGATATCCATTCTGTGCAATATCCATACACATTTATACATTCATTTGGCTCAATAATTAATTTGTGAATTAAATTAAATACTTGCCCCATGTTGGTTCAACGACGAGTTATGGCAACTTAGCAACATAATTATAGTTGTATGTAACAAATGTATAGTTGTCCCAAGACTACCTTACACATGCTTTCGTCACAGGCGACTGGTTCGTAGCCAATCAGCGATCGGTATTGGCGCTGGTGTGTCTTGGGCGGTTTACTGGTTGGCTGGGGCTGCCCCGGATCGGATGTGACGAAAGCAGGTGTAAAGTAATCTTGGGTCCACTATATAGTATATATATATTGGTATACATATAAGCCGCCAGTACGAGATGATCCATTGAGCGCATGATATTATTCGCCATACTTTATTTAAAGCAGCAAGACAAAATCATATTATTTAGTTTAGTCCAAGATAGCGTGACACGCAGGTTTCAATGGGCTTCTTAGTCTACCTGTGCTCGGCTCGGCTCAGCCGTAAAGCAGTAAAGCTGTGAGTGCGAAGTCCATTAGACCGACGCTCTCTATTTATTTAAGTGTGTATACGGCGATGTAAGTGCTCCACGCCGACCCAGGGGTGAGAGGGGGGGGGGGGATGGACGTCCCCTTCAGACACATAATGCAATATTAATCAGCCCTGCTTCGGACCCAGTACATTAGCTTGATGGCAAAAATCATATGGGATTAGCGTCTCAGTTGGCTCTCATTGGTACACAGACTGGCGCCGCGCTGGGTAACAGGGCGGGGACACAGCTGAGACAGCTGAGACACGCTGAGACAGGCTGAGACAGACTGAGAAGGCGGTGAGACAGAGCAAATATTCTTTAAAAAATGATACAAAACTCTAATTTGCCAATTAAACGATTTGAGGTCGTTTTAACCGCATCTGATTTTAGCCAAACGCCACACATTTTCATATAAAACTTTAGATTTGATTGTAATTTTAAAGCTTTCAAGACAAAACGTCAAATCTCACAGATTCTAGTTATCTTTATGAACACAAATAAGCCAATAGGAAAACAAACAAAAATTGAGTAGTTAGTATCAAGACATCAAGTAAATTATTGCTCTAACCAGTTGTAGTGTACTATTATAAATCCATGCTCTAACTAACCTTTCCATATTTATTTATCTCAAATATAAATGCTATAGTTTAAAATAGTAGCGTTAACTCGAGTTATATTGCTAAATGTTATGTGCGAAATAGATAGGCCTACACAAGACTATCCGAACACTACATTCCATCTTGAGAAAATCCCTTAAAGATTTATCAAATTTGCATTTTCATGGGGTACCAACGAAATCCTATAAGCCTAATGGTAATGACAACGCAACCATGCATAAGTTTTCTAGAATTCAAATAGATGCGCGCGCTTACCCCCCCTAATTAAACTCACCCCACACACACAGAGTCTGTAAGAAAATATCGGGGCTATTGAACCCCTCAACACAATAGTTGGAGGGTTCGATAGTGACACGGTTGCATCTCATAACACATTGATTGACCAAGGCCGCGGGGTGAAGTGTTCAATATTCACCCCCGCACAAGTAAGGTCCTCCTCGTTTCGCTTATAGACTTTACAATCTGAGCTAATCGAAGCTATATACCATCACTTTACAACGACTCTGGCTACAGCTTAAAATAACATCTGTGAAGTCGGTATAATAATTATTGTTTCTTGTTTATTCGGTTTGTAAGCGGTTCTTGCTCAAAATTGCAAATTGCCAAATGAAATGTTTTACAACGATAACTGCAAAGTTTTCGCTTGGCATTCTAATAAACTTTTCATAATCCTATTTCGGAGACTTTCACGGCCGGAGTCAACTATTGAGATTTTGACAAGGTTGTGGGCCACTCTGACATGGTCAATAGTGTATTCGCGACCCTGAAAGTAAACATAAAGTTTATAATAAGAGTAAAGTATAGTGTATTACATTGTGTCTACTCCCAATCACAGATGAGTAGTTGATCTGTACCAAAGCTCTTAGACGGCAAGACGTTCCACTCGTGTCACACCTCGTGAGCATCTACAGCTACACTGATAAGCCTGGACCGAGATAATCCTTCTTTATCCATGCAGACAGTTTCTTTAGTAGGACGGAAAGCAAAAAGTACGCTCTGGCACTTTGCTAAAACAAATTTAAATATTTGATCTGTTGTTGTTGACTGCAGTCGCAACGTTCCATGCGTCCACAACAGGAACCACTCAACTCTAAGCACCCTTCCCCACCCCCACCCCACCACTTTTATACTCCATTTCAAGTCGATTCCAGAATTACATTTTATAATTTATCCTTTCCACTTTGCCTCCACACAGCGTGTGCGGAAACTCGGGCCGGCTCTGCTTCACAGCTCAGCCAGAACTAGTCTGTCTTTTGCGAAATGAATTAAAAGAATTTTCACAACTAGAATGAACTTTATTCAAACTGCTTTAAAAAGGGTTTCGCGAATAGTTAAAGGAAAAGCTTTTAGGGAGTTTTTCAAGGCAGGCCATTCACAGTCTTAGATGAAAGTAAAAACCAAACTGTTTTATTTGCTTTCTTCAGTGACAAAAGACAACAGGATTGAGGAGACAATGCTGACAATGCTGACAAGGTAAGGGACAACTGCGGAACCAGTGAATTATGCTGACAGCTGTTATGTGTTTATAACGAGAGTCACACAGAAAACACATGAATATTGGAAATCCCTGACTGATTCCTACAAAGGGTGGCCAAAATGATGTACGTACTTTTGAAAACGCCTTCTAATAATTTCATCCATTATATCATGGTTTTGTTATGTCAAGTGGAAAAGTAAAAATTACCTAGAATATAGAGATGACATTTTGATTTGACTTTTGGTGTTCAACAAAAAAGAAATAAAATTGTTGATTAATAATATTTTATTGGATAGTCAGGATATCGACTTTTGCCCACTCGCAATCGAAAACTAGAAGCTCTATGTTTTTGTATTAGATGCGCTGGACTTGATACACAAATGCGATATTATTTTGTAATTTTGCATTCTTTTCCATTAATAAATCATACAAAAGAATTTAAAACCTGCATTGAAATAAATTAATTTCCAATATTTTATTTTCCATGTAATAAAAAGTTAATTGAAGTATTCAATAAAATCGATTTTTAGGTTTATGAGGACTCAACACACACACAGTTAGATATTAAAAGGTTTATCCCGTTAACGAGTAATTACATTTTGCGCAACATTAACACACTTGAAAAAACAAAATACCTTCCGTAATTGAAATATTTTCATGATTGCTGTTTGATCTTCGCTCAACGTGTCCTCCATTGACATACAAGAATAAATAAACACAGTAACACACAATCCAAAAACATTAAGCGAACTGATAAACAATGGAGATACATTAATTAGCAAGCTATTGTTTGCGTATTGTCTAGTCTAACCCATGTATGGGGTAAGTATGCGATGGATATGGTGGATACATTAATCAATAAATCGGAAACAGGTAATGGTTGAGAATTTGATTGCATTTATTTACTAATGTCTATCCTATTTGATTATAAAACTCTGACAACGGAGAAAAATAAATGCGATTACATAATATAATACAACACTATCGGAGTATTGTGATACAAATGTATGACTGAAGAGATCCATGCATATTACGTGTAAAACAAAACTTACTTTTTAATTATCTACTAAAATGATTTTGAAAATTTTCAGGCCGAAGTAAAGGCCGAAGTCACGTGCGGTGTTCTAGCTTCATTATCACTCGCGCATCGCTGCCAGAATATGTGACATAAAGCCAAATATATTCATCGTAAAGCACAAAATATCATCAAAATCATTTAGTATTTTTACTATTTTGTGTTACCCTGTTCTTATAAACCTGCTACTGCTAGGTAAACATACGATCCGATATTTTATCCCACCCTGTACTTGTAAATGACAAACTAAGTTTGCCTCACCCTGTACTGAAAGGGTTAGCAAGTGAGTAACTCTTCTTTACCCCTTCTGTACTTACGAAACTACAAAGTGTGATAAACGATTTTTTGTTGAAATATAATACGCTGCTTTCAACACGCGTGTTTTGTACAATAAAACGCCGCACAGAGTTCGCAGTGTTGCAATTTTTATGATCGCTCTATATAATGGATTCTTTTAACAATAATTCATCCCAACAAAATTCTGATTTATAACATAATACTGCCTTTTAAGGCAAAACATTTTTTATTCCCAACTTTGTTTCAGCTGTGATGTAATTTCCGTGTTCTTGTTTAGTTGGTGGCAGTTTTTTAATTAGTGTAATGTTTGGCCGCAGTTTCTATTAGCGCTCGTGAACAATGCCGGCCATCTTGGCTCCCACCAACCACAATTTATTGTGTGTAATTAAATTTTAATTTTAGGTTGTTAGCGTCTCCGCTTCTGCGGTATTATTCAAGTTAAATGAAGCCATTTTAAAGTCCCTGCTTATTATTCGCCTAAAGTTAAATATTACCGTTCTGCACGACTGTCAACCGAAGCCATTCCACATAAAGGTCTTTGTAATCTCCACCGTTTTGGGATACAAATAAAAATACGCAAATAATCGGTATGTAAATTTCAATGCATATTTTAGCTTAAAACGGTAACAATAGTATGCGTATTCTAGAGAACATCTATAGTTAGACAGATACTTAACAACAAGGAACTTGACTTTAATATACGCGTAACGTATTTTCCAAGCCAAGTGCTTGTTCTTGTCACATTTATGACGACATCTCCTCGATTTCTTTTTATGAATTGAGGACTAATATTTTTCTCCACCGTGTTTTATTTATTTTTTTAAGTTTTATTATTTTCAATATCAGGATGATTTATAAATAACAATACATTTAACTAGGAACATAACTAGGAATACGGTATGATACAAGGGTAAATATATACAGTTAAAATTAGTGAATACGCTATACGCCCTCTAATATATCCAGTTAGTAAGTAGTTGCATAACGTAAAGCTGGCGTGCACTCTAAAGCAGGGATTTCTACCAAAAATTGTTACAGTTATGTGTTACCACAGGTGTAACCTATTCAGTTACATAAATATATTTACAAATTAACCATCATTGTCAGATCTAGCCCCACAGCCAAAGGTTACTCTGGCTCTGATACATATTCAGCTGTCCTCGTTCACATGTCGGGATTTCCATCCAGAATTATCCCCAACATGTTGTCATGTACACAACTGAAGTGTGTGGGTATTTGTGAAACTGGTCGCCATATTTAGTAGTGCCTTCATATAAATAACTATTGGGCATTCCGTCCCAGCTATCCACATACCCGTCCTGTACATTGCGCATTCCTACGAGCAATGTTTGCATGCTGTATCACATTTCATGACACCTGAACGCGAGTAATCATTTTGTTATGAAAACACACACGTGCTTGAAATTCGCCACGGTCGCAGTTCCCTGTGCTCACAACACGTTGAGTGGTGTGTGTGCTTAGCGACTCTGCAGTACACATAGACCGACCACGACACTTAGACAACACGTTTAAATTGTTTGTGCAGTTTATGTACCTGCTAACTAGAGCAATACTGGCTCACTCTGTTTCTCGTATCAACAGACACCAGGTTCCTGCAAGAGAGATAAAGTCTTTATTGTTTTAAATTTGCTTCTGATACGAATTTAACGAAGACATGAGAGTGGACTATTGTGCCATATTTTGACCCCCGCCCCCCCCCCTCCCCCCCTAGGATGGGTAAACTACAATAAACTCTTGAAAGCAGCGAACTTCAATTAGATTTACACTTCAAGTAAAAAGAAACGACAAGTAAATAATAGATGAACTGAAAATGTATTTAAAAAGTTATTTATTTTGAATCATGTATGTAACTGAATTAATGAATGTGAGCAATTTTGTAATTGCACAGACCACAGAAGCAGTTATTGTACTTATTATTGGCATAGTGCGTTCAAGTGGCGATGCTGCCGCAATGGGTGTCAGAACATATTTCCCCACCTTTGAGATTAGAATGGGGGGATTCTTCCCACGACAGCGAGCAAGGTATATAATATGACAATATCTTATCGAGCACTTAAGCTTTACGAGGTATGAGCGAAGCCATAAAGGGCTATTACTAGTTATTACTACAACTCATATAAGCTGCTTAACGAATATCCAATGTGCCGTCGAAATAACGGTTTGTCTGGTTTTTGTAAGTCAGAAGTTCTTGCTCGCGTACGTTCAGCCGGCGATAAGAACCGCTCAATGTGGTTGTAAGGTGGCCTCAAGTTCTGCTCGGTTTATGTTGTATGAATATATCTTAGGACGACCTGGGCAGCAACAAGTTTAGTAGGCGCACTGGCAAGTACGCGTGGAAACAAAAATATGTGACATTATTATCAATAATAATACTGGCGTAATGAATGCATTATACTGCCATACTAACGAGGCACATTAGATGGTATAATGTTCTCTACAGAAAGTACGGTTCTGTAAGCGAGTGATACTATAGAGTACTATAGCTTATAAACGTTCTCTGAAAGCAGAAAGGGCAACTAAACGGGACCTGCTGACGAAGGAGCGGACACAGATAAGAGAGAGACTGTGAATGTATCAGAGACAATATGCGGTAAAACTTGACTGGGAAACTGGGCACAGAACGGGATACGAGATAACTGTGGATGTTTGGAAGAAGAATTCAAGAAGAAGAAGAAGAAGCGAGTTACGAATTTTCAGGAAACCAACCCAAGGTCGTGAATTATCCCTAAAATACCTGTTTCAAGTAAAATGGGAGGGACTAGACCAATAGTACTACATTGCACTCGGCTATGTTGTAAGCATCGTTGGGACTAGTGGGTGTATCTCGGTATCAACATTCAACATGTTATTGAGCCAGTCAGATAGTGATAGCAAGGTTCCGGTAATTACCACAGAGCGCTGCACCACGAGTAAAGGATTGAGATACCAATTAATATGCTAATCACACCCTCGCCACAGAAAGCTCGGCCCACAACGACATCTATTGACATGGATTACATTTTATATAAGAATAAATTGACAAACCTAATGCTCGTCGTTCAAGTTATGTTAATGAGTGTATTGTGGTCGCCCGTGACAATGATGCCGGGAAGTGTTTGGCTGCTATTGTTATCTGATGTGGGGGATGTTCAGTGACCTTAGTGACCTCACTGACCTATGCCTGGACGCAGTTGCGGCTCGTGGTATAAAATAATAGGGAGGCTAGGACAATTCAAGAAAGATCGAATATGGAAGCAATGGAAATTAGCGGCAGTTCAGGGGGGTCTGGGGGGCGAGCCCCCCAGTTTGCCCCGCAGGTCGATTTTTTTAAACTGCACTTTTCTACGTTGTTTTAGGTGTTATAATGTGGTTGTGGATGTGGATTTAAGTTGCCCGATTTAAGTTGACGACACTTGCCATTAACCATAACAATCTCCATACCATAACGAACCAAACTCGCCTGTTCCTCTCCATCCCTTTGCAGTTATGGCAAAGCTGGTTTCAGTCTTCCGTCTTGTTTAAATCTTTATTTACTCTTTCCTCGAAGCATGTCTCGTTAATGGTCGCACTAATAACTCGTCAACTATATTTGACTTCATTGAATCAAGCAACTACACAGGAAGAACAACAGCAGAAAAACAAACGACAATCCCCTGCAAACTACAAACTGCTGAGTATGATATATTATGGAAAGCGGGCGACTCGGTTACCTTCGTGAAAAATCCGAAAATAAACGAAGCGGCCGGCCTCCTCTGGCATCGTATTGCACGTGCAGCAACTTAGGCGGGGAGGGCGGGTGTATGCCTACCGCATTCCCCCGCACACCGCTCAGGTACCTATAAGCTGAACGACTGAGAGGCCCGGACTAACGAAGTTCCTCGCGTTTCTACTGGTTCAACGCGGCTAGCAGCCACATTCTGAGGAGGCGCGAAACTTTGAAACGTTGAACATTTTTTGTTTGAAAACTTTTACGATGAATATGTATATTATGTAAGATGAACATTAAAATACATAGAACCATTTTAAACAAGATCACAGACAAGATTAATCCTCCTCCCTCCGAAAATGTTTGAGGAGGCCCGGCCTCCCTTGCCTCCCCCAACCAGCCGCCACTGCCTGGACGTGAATAACACTTCGGCGACGCATTAATAAGCAAATCTCCCCGATATAATTCAGACATTCGCGATTTGAAATTTCTTATTTAGTTATTTTAATTTTATGAAGACGATATTATTGGTTGCATTTGTAAGAGCACAGGTAAATCTTCTGATGCTCATTCTGACAGGTGTTTGAGCTAGGGTCACTCAGTGCAGGTTACTTAAACTGCAATTCGTTAGTGAATTGATGAATGGGTGAATGAGTGAATGAATAAGATAATTCATAAGAATTAAACCTATCTTAATCAGTTTTAGTCAAAATGTAATATTGCACTATTGTTTGAATGTACGTTTATTCTTTTAAAACCAGGCGTCTCATCCTCGCCATCAGCACCATAACAGCAAAGACCTTGGTACCTAGCGCTAGGTTAAGGTCTTTGATAGAGACGTTATGGGAGCCAAGACGCTGTATCTACAACCAACAGTCTCCCACTCAATACAACACTGGGAATAATGTATGACTCAAAGTCAAATCGGCGATCTTCCTCCCTGTAAATTGAATGCACCAATCATATTAATGAGCACTTGAGGCCCCCGCAGCGGTAGCGAAGCCGCCTGATGTGGTTTATGGCCGGTAAATGCCGGGTTTGTGAGCTCTAAACATAAGTGTGTAAGTGTATTGGTTAAGAAATGTTGATGCCGTAGTATCATTCGTTTAGGATTTAATCAGAGTAATAGAAGTTTTATAAATTGCGCCTGTTCGCTCTCCACCACAATCTTGTTAATGGCAAGAAACCACCTTCTATACTGGAGGGCAGGGAAGGAGGCATTTCGTTCATCACTGCGCACTCCATTATACAGGAACTGCTCCAGCTAAGGAACCACCTTCTATACTGGAGGGCAGGGAAGGAGGCACTTCGTTCATCACTGCGCACTCAATTATACAGGAACTGCTGCAGCTAAGAAACCACCTTCTGTACTGGAGGGCAGGGAAGGAGGCACTTCGTTCATCACTGCGCACTCAATTATACAGGAACTGCTCAGCTAAGAAACCACCTTCTATACTGGAGGGCAGGGAAGGAGGCACTTCGTTCATCACTGAGCACTCAATTATACAGGAACTGCTGCAGCTAAGAAACCACCTTCTATACTGGAGGGCAGGGAAGGAGGCACTTCGTTCATCACTGAGCACTCAATTATACAGGAACTGCTGCAGCTAAGAAACCACCTTCTATACTGGAGGGCAGGGAAGGAGGCACTTCGTTCATCACTGCGCACTCAATTATACAGGAACTGCTCAGCTAAGAAACCACCTTCTATACTGGAGGGCAGGGAAGGAGGCACTTCGTTCATCACTGAGCACTCAATTATACAGGAACTGCTCAGCTAAGAAACCACCTTCTATACTGGAGGGCAGGGAAGGAGGCACTTCGTTCATCACTGAGCACTCAATTATACAGGAACTGCTCAGCTAAGAAACCACCTTCTATACTGGAGGGCAGGGAAGGAGGCACTTCGTTCATCACTGAGCACTCAATTATACAGGAACTGCTGCAGCTAAGAAACCACCTTCTATACTGGAGGGCAGGGAAGGAGGCACTTCGTTCATCACTGCGCACTCAATTATACAGGAACTGCTCAGCTAAGAAACCACCTTCTATACTGGAGGGCAGGGAAGGAGGCACTTCGTTCATCACTGCGCACTCAATTATACAGGAACTGCTCAGCTAAGAAACCACCTTCTATACTGGAGGGCAGGGAAGGAGGCACTTCGTTCATCACTGAGCACTCAATTATACAGGAACTGCTCAGCTAAGAAACCACCTTCTATACTGGAGGGCAGGGAAGGAGGCACTTCGTTCATCACTGCGCACTCAATTATACAGGAACTGCTCAGCTAAGAAACCACCTTCTATACTGGAGGGCAGGGAAGGAGGCACTTCGTTCATCACTGAGCACTCAATTATACAGGAACTGCTGCAGCTAAGAAACCACCTTCTATACTGGAGGGCAGGGAAGGAGGCACTTCGTTCATCACTGAGCACTCAATTATACAGGAACTGCTGCAGCTAAGAAACCACCTTCTATACTGGAGGGCAGGGAAGGAGGCAATTCGTTCATCACTGAGCACTCAATTATACAGGAACTGCTGCAGCTAAGAAACCACCTTCTATACTGGAGGGCAGGGAAGGAGGCAATTCGTTCATCACTGAGCACTCAATTATACAGGAACTGCTCCAGCTAAGAAACCATCTTCTATACTGGAGACACTTTTATTTGTCAACTACAATCTGAATCAATCAACATTTTTGCTGATCTCTTCATAATCATTGTTCTAATCCTTTATTTGCTTCTAGCTGTGATTTGTGGTAACAACATTTTGGACATTATTTACGGGCGCTGTTGTGAATTAGCCCAAGAAAACATGGCCCGTCGGAACTACGAGTGTTCCTGTTTCCTATACGTCATATTGCGATGATATTTACTGCATGGCTCTTTGGCTAAACTATAGATAACAATGCAATCACGATATTCGATACTGTTTACATGTCACTGAATCTGATGGAAACATGAAAACAGCTGCTTTTAGAAATGTCCATTTAATTAATTAAGTTAATGAGGCTTCATTTGAATAGTAATTAATTTATTCGATTGTCCTACGAAATAATCCTGGCTGCTACCAATTAATTATTTTATGTCCTGAAGGCTTTCATTGAAAATTAATTTCCGCAGAGTCTACGGAGTAAAGAAAGCACATTTGCACACAATTCGAAGTAGTGATATTGTTAAGAAATGTGGAACCACGAGGCCCAATGTTGACCATCTTGTGAGGGGTAATACCTCCCCCCCCCCCTTCAAATAACAATACATGTATCGTATAAATATCCGTTCGCGAAAAAAAATATACCACACAACAAAATAATTCTAAAGATGTTTTGTCACAAGGTTATTTTTAACATACAATATAATTTATTCAAATTGTTAAAACCTTTTTCACGGACGTATATAGTATATTAATAATTACACTTTATAATCAGCCAGCCCCTGTACTAATTACAGTACACACACATACAAAACAGGATATATGACCCACAGCAAAACGCAATCTGCATACATTATTAGTTTGATCTTTGTAAAGTAAGAAATTAATTAAATCGGAACAGTAAATCATTGTTGTATAGTGTCATAAGGTCAGAGTTTGCCTTTTTATCCACGTTTCTTTCCCCTGTGAGTAGCAAGTGTGTTCCTGTGTAGTCATGTAGTCGTGTAGTCATGTAGTCGTGTCATGTAGTCGTGTAGTCATGTAGTCTTCAGAGTTGAGAGTTGATCAAAACATGATACAAATCATATGCACACATGATCAAATCATTCATTAGAAGATGTTTTCATCCTAGTAAACGAGTACTCGGTTTCCCCCCTATAAACAGTTATTTTAGTAAATAAATGAAAATAAATAAATTGCATTTCTCCTACCCACTGAGGTACAAGAATCCATTTTCATTGAGGAACATTATATCATTTATTATGCTCCACATGTTTCAATAAAGATGGGACTGCAATGTGTGGACTGTACTGAACAATGCGCCAAGGAGAACGTGTGTCTGTGTGCGTGTGTGTGTGCGTGTGCGTGTGCGTGTGCGTGTGCGTGTGCGTGTGCGTGTGCGTGTGCGTGTGCGTGTGCGTGTGCGTGTGCGTGTGCGTGTGCGTGTGCGCGTGCGTGTGCGAGTGCGTGTTCCCACGGCTCCTTCTAGTGCCGCAATTTGTGACGAGAAGTGTACTTGTCTAATAAAGATAAGGATTCGATTTAGCCGTACGAGCCGCCATGAAACGTAACCGCGTATTGCGATGATATCTGAAGATAGGCCGCCATTGTCAGATGCATCGTCGGTCGCGTCACGGCGCTCAATGGATTATTGCGGCACAATGGAGGAGTGTGACAACAGTTATAATCTCTGAAACACAACCCCAGACGTCCCCTGGTCGGCGGCGATGGGGGCGACGATAACGCAGTGTTGGAACCATTCACTAGGAAACTACGAGCACAACTAATATTAGGGTGTATCAGTTTAATAGTGGCCTGTGAACAGAACAGACTGTACTTGCACAACTAATATTAGAGTGTATCAGTGAACAGAACAGACTGTACTTGCACAGCTAATATTAGAGTGTATCAGTGAACAGAACAGACTGTACTTGCACAACTAATATTAGCGTGTATCAGTGAACAGAACAGACTGTACTTGCACAGCTAATATTAGAGTGTATCAGTGAACAGAACAGACTGTACTTGCACAACTAATATTAGCGTGTATCAGTGAACAGAACAGACTGTACTTGCACAACTAATATTAGAGTGTATCAGTGAACAGAACAGACTGTACTTGCACAACTAATATTAGAGTGTATCAGTGAACAGAACAGACTGTACTTGCACAACTAATATTAGAGTGTATCAGTGAACACAACAGACTGTACTTGGAGAGTATCAATCAAACTTCATGTATCACATTCTGAAAGTTTCCTTGGTATCTACAGAAGTGCAATGTGAAAATGTATGCTTCAATATCAATATGTGGCATTTTCAACTTGAAAGTTATATTGTACGCACAGCGCACAATGTTGTCTTTGACAACAATGTGGGAAAGCGAAGGTGCGCTTTTTTTAAAAATACTTCTATTCCAAGTTTAGTTTCCCTCTTCGTCTGTGAAATTTCGCTCGCGTTGTAGCATGTAAGTATTCTTAGTAATGAATAAACAAACGAACGATAGATTTCTTCTATTTCAAATTGTAAAATTGTCTTAAAAATGTTTGTCTCAAATGACAAGAAGAGCTGACCGAGGTGTCTCATTGGGTGGGTCAATTATGACGTCGGCCGAATCAGACCCATCACACATGACGTCATAAGGGGAGGGGAGGGCAGCAGTTGAGGTAAGGGACAAATGGGAGGAGGAATGATAAAGTGGGATACTGGGGAATGAGCCAGAATCTTCTTTTGTCACCTCGTACGACTGGCAGAGTCACCCCAGGCCAAATTCTACCACATCCTTGGGTACTCAATGCTACATAAAACCACCCTGCTCTCAACTCAACATGTCCCATTTGTCTCTGTTTCACTGTTCACGATTCGTTCACTGGGATAAAAAAGTCAACCTCTGAGTCTATTCAAACTAAAACCATTAAGTTGTCCCTGATACAGAACTGCTTTTACAATTTAAATGAATACCGACCCTTCTGACTTTCTCACCTTTCTCTGGAAAACTTCTTACTTTACCTGTCAACACATGGTTTGCTCTCTCACGCGGGGCCAAGAGACAACTTTCCTGATTGTTTACTTTCTAAACACAAACATGTTAGCCAACGTGATGGCGAGAAAATCATGGCAGTACGTCAATGACACCAATCATATAAAGATCAAAAAAATAACTTGTCAACATAGAGAAGATGTTTTACAAAATCATGTGGGTGGGCATCTAACATATTGCTACAATACCAATGCTTTGAAATTTTTTCAAAATATGTCTAAAAAAGTGAATTTTGCACAAATTTGGAGAGTCTACTCCCGCTCAGGTTTGCATGGCCAGCTTGGTTGCGCATGGCAATATCATGGGATGATCGGTTGTAGAGATAGCTCATGCGGCGAGAGAACCCTGCAAGCCCCTTTTAAACGCAATTATCAATTCATTTATGTTTTTGCAACACCTGTTGAATCGAAATAATACCAATACGTCAGTTTTACATGTGCCAACTAATCCGACATGCGTGGGTGGGGCATTTAAAAAACTGATGAAATTACAAACAGTAAATGTGAAGCGCTGTAGTCTAGTTTAGGGTTAGACCTACCCCTGTTCAAAAACTCATCAAATAACACGATGCGCTGAATCCATTACGATGATTCGATCAGCCAATCATGCAACACGTTTGATGAAGACTGATGGCGTCACTTTTAATGGTAATGACGTCACGCCGTAAAACGATTACGTTTCGTGGTGGGTTTTAAATACTGTCTCAGTGTGATGACGGTATCACTCAATGATGATGGGTTTTACAACTATCATGTTTCTCTACATGGATGTCCAACAAATGATACGCCTGTTACTCATTCAATAGTTGTTACACGCTTTTATCAAATATGTCTCCTATATATATTGAGTCCAAGCTTAAATTATTATCAATAAAACATAAATAATCATCCGAATCTAACGAAACATTAATAGCCGAGAGGCAGAGGTAGAACCAACTTTCACTGACCGATTAGTATACACATTTGCAACAATCGTGTGTTGTAGGCCCCCTAATTGAAGGAATAATGTCTTGTTGATCAAAGTAGACAGTATTGTTACAGGGGTAACGGAAAGTCTCCTTCCCCCCCCCCCCCCTTAGACTGACCTTGAGTCCTCTATGACGCCGGTGTTTACCCTGCTTCGGGTGTAGAGCGTATAAACAAGTCAGGGCATCCCCTTACGACTGACCTTGAGTCCTCTATAACGCCGGTGTTTACCCTGCTTCGGGTATAGAGCGTATAAACAAGTCAGGGCATCCCCTTACGACTGACCTTTAGTCCTTTATGACGCCGGTGTTTACCCTGCTTCGGGTGTAGAGCGTATAAACAAGTCAGGGCATCCCCTTACGACTGACCTTGAGTCCTCTATGACGCCGGTGTTTACCCTGCTTCGGGTGTAGAGCGTATAAACAAGTCAGGGCATCCCCTTACGACTGACCTTGAGTCCTCTATGACGCCGGTGTTTACCCTGCTTCGGGTGTAGAGCGTATAAACGACAAGTCAGGCTCTCGCAATGCTTTCTCATTAATATATTGAAAATTTATAAAATAGGCAATCGAATTAGTCGGAACAGTCGTGTTGGCTGGTTGGTCTGGAGGAGCCGAGAGACGAGTAATCGCCCAAAGAGGTTCTGCAAAGATGGGAGCGATAGTTTCCTCATTCATTGATCGATAAAGCGGGAGTAGCTCCTGTATATACTTTACTGTAAGTGCTTTTTATACGGACACAAGAGAAAGATCGCATACGGCCAAAAAAGCTTTCACTTCGTCTAAGTCTATACACAGGGTGCATCGAAATTAGCGACTCCTAACAGGCGAACACGGGGAAAACGAAGCGAAGGTGATCACTAAACAATGAGGCTGAGGAGGGGAAATATAAGTACAGTTGTGTGCATAAAAAGGAATAATCTGTGGAAGAACGTTTGCATTTCGGTTTCGTATAACACGTTCTAAACAGAAAATATACCCGGATCAAACAAAGTTGTGAAGTGTCTGTTTGCTGAAACACATTAGTCACGTGTTTTACACTATTGAATGGTAGAAAGAAACATGGGCGTCGCCAGGGTAGTGTTCAGGGGGTGGGGGGGGGGGGGGGGGGGGGAAGACATGGCGAGTTACTGTCAAGAAATTAATATTGCATTTTCGTTATAACTCGGTTTGGTGAACATTTGGTCGGTATCAATGTATTCTTCTATAAGCCAAAATTGAAAATGTCCTCTTGTATTCATTTGCTGCTCAGTGTGTCTTTGAATACATTTTTGATGGCAATTTTACAAAACTGTCGAGGAGAATTGGCTATATTAGCTGAATAGCTGATCAGTGATACTCGCACACCGACAGAGGTGGAGGACGGGAATGCTGGGAGTGAGTTCCGAAACAGCCGCCCTAATACAGCAAAGAGGGTCAGACATATACAGTGTCTTCCCTATACGTTATAGGTAGAGGTCCGTGTATTTCGCGAATAACGATAACACCGAAATGTGTAAGAATCATTTTATTTCACAAAATGAGCATAAATTGATCGATTTTAAACATGAAAATGTCAAAATTGAATCACCGCCAAACACCGAAATTCGTATAAATCGGTGAATAACACCGAAATTCGTATTATTCGTGTTTTTAATGACGGAAAAGATGAAAAATCAGAGATTTTTAATTATAAGCCCATTTTTCCTTTTTTTGGCCGGTAGGCGACAATCTGGAAAAAAATAGTGTCTCAAGTAACACTGTATAAATGCAAATTCAAACTTTTCGCAGAAAAAGCACGCACGTGTTAGTTGTAAATGAAACGCTACATGCGTGAAAATATAGGGAATATGGATGAAACCGTCAAAATACAGCTTTTCTTGAATAACACCGAAATTTGTTACTTCAAAAACGAAATTTAATGAAAAATAAAACCGTTTTCACGGACCCCTAGTTATAGGTAGTGTATTAGTATTTGGTGTTTCACGATATACTCGACAGCTGGTTCATATGATGTCGCTAAAGGGGTTTCTATAGGGGGCGTTTGTATCGCAAAGAGGCCCGGCAAGTATGAAGAAGAAGCGAAAAAGTAGGAAGATGATAAACGATGAAGGCCATGCACGAACTTACCGAAGGAATGTCCGAGTGCAGTTTCCACCCCCGCCTGGTTGAGTCACCGACATGTATGTACCCACAGTGCAGTGCGGCGTGGTGGACTGTGAGGGTGATAAGGGTGCACACAGCGCACTGATAACAATCTTGAGCACACACGGTCGCACACGTGATACACCAACCAGGGGGAGGTTTATGTACACACCCCGCGACCAAGGTCATGGACTGAGCTCATGTACCCACAGTGCAGTGCGGCGTGGTGGACTGTGAGGGTGATAAGGGTGCATACAGCGCACTGATAACAATCTTGAGCACACACGGTCGCACACGTGATACACCAACCAGGGGGAGGTTTATGTACACACACCCCGCGACCAAGGTCATGGAACTGAGGGGGTGAACATGGAACTGAAGGGTGCCGACCCGGTTCAAACCAACACCGTGAAACTACGATGTGTTTCTCGGGGAACGACGAAAACCAAACCGGAAGCACGTAAATGGAGTTACCTGAACCGGAAACAGTTTTTGGTCATTATTTTTTTAGGTTATGTTTAATGTTCATTCATTTTCAGTCATTATTGTTTCAGTTTTAAGTTTGGTGCTTTGCATTACAACCGCTAAAATTCACAAAATTATCACAAAACAAGTTTGTGATAAATTAAATATAAAATCATTCTGAACATAACGTCACATTGCAATTAATTTGAGCTTTGCATATTATTTTTACCATTAAAAAACCGTACCGTAACTGAACTGAAAATACAATCATAATTTTGTGTTTAACTGGTTCGATTCAAATCTTTACTTTTAGTTATGGTTATTTTATTTAGTTATACCCAAACCAATAATATCATTGATCGGAACCGGAATACAAATCACTTCGCGCCAGTATCTCCCGATTCCAACAAATAATTATTTTGTAAAGTTGTAACAAGTTGTAACCAGTAACTGTGGGGCCTTAAGATCAATCAGTGAGGCACAGATCAATTGTATCCGTCTTGGCCTAAAGTTACAGAAGCTGGTTGATAATATTGACTCATTGGGGAGGGATCTATATAAAAATAAACTATATTATGTGGCCGTAGCTATGGCAGCACAGCGGGAGTTGCCGCAGTTCTTTTATTTGCAATCCGACCTCCTGTTTTGGACGTCCATCAATGACAACGACACAACTATTTGCGGGACGAGAACTGATGAGGATATTTATTTTATACACTCAAAACAAAAGCTGAAAATGTATTTAAATGTTCTTTGTCTCGTGGATTAGTTCTGGTTTTCAGCTTCTTCACAAACATCTGTTAGTTCGAGAAGAAATTTAAGTTGTTTACTCATAAACCAAAATAGTACCTACTAGGATGCTTTTATATAAAATACATGTTTTATTTTGTATAGCATGACACAATATAGGCTTCAAATAATTGGCACTAGACTAGACGTGGTGTAGAGTTTTCAGGTTGGCCACCAAAACGTATGTGTGTTCCTTTCGATCGTCAACTCTTCTAGATTAATCGATTGTTCCCGCGTTAGACACCAGTTTAGGAAAATGTTGTGCATACACTTAACGTTTCGTTTCACAGTACACATAGTATGATAAGCAGTTTTCCATTTTATAGTACAATATATTTGGAGCCAATTTTGTGGAGCAAACAACTTGGAGCTAATCCAGACCCAAGATTTTAAATTCGCGCTGAATCATTGCCGAGTGAGCCGGCGAAATCAACGAACAGTTCACACAACCGCTGGTAGATAGCAGCACGCAACGTGATCCTTAACATTGTAGATGTTGTCGGTAAACTTGACTGATTGCTTTACCCAAAGTTTTTCTCCAATGCATAAAGCGTATTGCGGGATAAAAACGAATGTAATTTCTTTCTAACAAGCTAATTACAGAAACCGAGTAAAAAGTTATTTTTTGGGAAGACTGTTTTTCTAACATGTTCTAACAACGTATTCCCAACCACAACTGTCGGTATCGGGATCTCAATCGTGATCCTGAAATCGTGGCGGTTTCTATGGCGCTGTTCACATATTTTCAATCGTATGTCCACGGCTTATGCATGGTTGCCCGGTAGTGGCTGATCAACACCGGGCAGAAGTGCCGCGCACACTATTCTGACAAAACTATCTGCTATTAATTAATTAAATATCGTTCCTAACCACATTCTAAGTTACAAGGATTTCTTTCCAGTGTGGCACAGTATATACCATTTGGTTGCTACGACAGCTGACATATAAATACAACAATGAATTAATTGTGGTATTGTAGGTGTTGCTTGTATTGTATCTAACATGCGACCTTGTGTAAGCTGCAGCCCAGGGACCTGCGAGCACTCACACGTGAAGTGAAGTGTCACTGTCACTCGTCTCAACTCTCAAGGATCATGTCAAGTCAACGTCCAACATGACGGGACAATAACGATGAATGAATGTTATGTGACGGTGGTTGGGAGCAAAGACGGCAAGACCAACAATTCGATGTCTGCCTTTTGGGACAAAATGTTTGTTGTTATCGCTTTTTAAATTTGTTCAGATGTTCAGAAGATACTAGTCTTGCAATAGAGTTCTCAAGTTTTTCTTTAGTGTAAAATGCTGTAACATGCTTGGATGAAATTCCACATTTTCAATGTATTTTATTTGAATGCTATTAAACTGATTTTGATTTTGAGTGTTGTGTTTTGCGACTCGTGCCCTGATTTATTTCACTCGCAGTAACACAGAGTCTGGCAGGAAGCCAGTTCAGTTTTCAGTATTATTATTATTAATTATATAGTCTATTATTTTATTTTTAAATCAGTGATCATAAATCAGGGTATTTAATTTAACACTTACAGAGGACGTAATTAAACATAGTAATTACGTCGAAAAGCAAACTTAATAAGCCATAGTGAACTCGGTATTGCAATTGCAATGTACAAAAAAATTGCAAGCAAGTCACTCCAACGATAATCTACCCACTATATTATATTATTCGTTAGAAACACACTGTTTTTCTATACATATTGGCATTGCCCTCACAAAAGCATTGCTATAAAATGACGACGATATCGTTTTCATTTGAAACGTTATCTATTTATGTCTCAATTTATTAATAGACTTTGACGGGATTTCTTTGTTAATAATAGATAATATCTTTTATGTAATGACTGTGGAGACATCAACTGCAATATGTTACTGCCCTGTTTATATATGTTTTGCAAGTGAAGTGTATCATACAATCGTCAAGTAAATGATATAAACGCAAAATAAACACAAATCAACGAATATTAATAAACACAATATATATTGACAAAATAGTAAATAAATGAATAGGTGTAATGTGAAACCATGTCAATGTCAATGCTCGACCTCTGCTGTGAGAGCGCTCAAGTCTGCACTCAGCGCTGTCCTACCGTCCCAACGTCTACACTCAGTAACTAACTGCAATAATATTATGTAATTGAATCGAAATGACACATCTACGTCACAACACCATTAACATACACATGACCTGTGACATTACGTTCGATAATTAACACAAAAATCTGCAAGCGTAAGACGTCGTTTCCGGGAGAGCTTGCATTGCTGCAGTACTCAGCTACATACAGACCAGGCATGGCTCACAGCTTCAGCATCGCTGAGCCGGAGCAGGGGAGCAGGACTATGCAGTACATGGCGGCGCTGGCCGGTAAGGTAGTGCACTGTAATACAGGTAGAGCAGGGGAGCAGGACTACGCAGTACATGGCGGCGCTGGCCGGTAAGATAGTGCACTGTAATACAGATAGAGCAGGGGAGCAGGACTACGCAGTACATGGCGGCGCTGGCCGGTAAGATAGTGCACTGTAATACAGGTAGAGCAGGGGAGCAGGACTACGCAGTACATGGCGGCGCTGGCCGGTAAGATAGTGCACTGTAATACAGATAGAGCAGGGGAGCAGGACTACGCAGTACATGGCGGCGCTGGCCGGTAAGATAGTGCACTGTAATACAGGTAGAGCAGGGGAGCAGGACTACCCAGTACATGGCGGCGCTGGCCGGTAAGGTAGTGCACTGTAATACAGGTAGAGCAGGGGAGCAGGACTACCCAGTACATGGCGGCGCTGGCCGGTAAGGTAGAGCACTGTAATACAGGTAGAGCAGGGGAGCAGGACTACCCAGTACATGGCGGCGCTGGCCGGTAAGGTAGTGCACTGTAATACAGGTAGAGCAAGGGAGCAGGACTACGCAGTACATGGCGGCGCTGGCCTGTAAGGTAGAGCACTGTAATACAGATAGAGCAGGGGAGCAGGACTACGCAGTACATGGCGGCGCTGGCCGGTAAGATAGTGCACTGTAATACAGGTAGAGCAGGGGAGCAGGACTACGCAGTACATGGCGGCGCTGGCCGGTAAGGTAGTGCGCTATAATACAGGTAGAGCAGGGGAGCAGGACTACGCAGTACATGGCGGCGCTGGCCGGTAAGGTAGTGCACTGTAATACAGGTAGAGCAAGGGAGCAGGACTACGCAGTACATGGCGGCGCTGGCCTGTAAGGTAGAGCACTGTAATACAGATAGAGCAGGGGAGCAGGACTACGCAGTACATGGCGGCGCTGGCCGGTAAGATAGTGCACTGTAATACAGGTAGAGCAGGGGAGCAGGACTACGCAGTACATGGCGGCGCTGGCCGGTAAGGTAGTGCGCTATAATACAGGTAGAGCAGGGGAGCAGGACTACGCAGTACATGGCGGCGCTGGCCGGTAAGGTAGTGCACTGTAACACAGGTAGAGCAGGGGAGCAGGACTACGCAGTACATGGCGGCGCTGGCCGGTAAGGTAGTGCACTGTAATACAGGTAGAGCAGGGGAGCAGGACTACGCAGTACATGGCGGCGCTGGCCGGTAAGGTAGTGCACTGTAACACAGGTAGAGCAGGGGAGCAGGACTACGCAGTACATGGCGGCGCTGGCCTGTAAGGTAGAGCACTGTAATACAGATAGAGCAGGGGAGCAGGACTACGCAGTACATGGCGGCGCTGGCCGGTAAGATAGTGCACTGTAATACAGGTAGAGCAGGGGAGCAGGACTACGCAGTACATGGCGGCGCTGGCCGGTAAGGTAGTGCACTGTAACACAGGTAGAGCAGGGGAGCAGGACTACCCAGTACATGGCGGCGCTGGCCGGTAAGGTAGTGCACTGTAATACAGGCAGAGCAGGGGAGCAGGACTACCCAGTACATGGCGGCGCTGGCCGGTAAGGTAGTGCACTGTAATACAGGTAGAGCAGGGGAGCAGGACTACGCAGTACATGGCGGCGCTGGCCGGTAAGGTAGTGCACTGTAATACAGGTAGAAAGAGAAAAAATTGATGTTGCGTGTCGTAATGATTATAAGTATAACACTAAAAATAACTAAACAACTATGATTAATAATCATAAATAATTATGAAACTATAAAGCTAGGTACATTAATATTATTCTTACATCTAAACGTATTCAGCATTCATCCGTCCCACTTCCACCTACGTCAGTGAGTCGACTTGTATTCCGTCCTGTGCACCTCCGCCGTTTTTATCTCAATTGTTGTGAGCGAGAGAGATCAACAGTTCATATGTTAAGTTAATAGGTCGCATGCAGACTTGCGGCAACAGGTACAACGCTATTTACAACACGAGGTCTGGCCTTAGTCTGCAGATCGCTGTGTCTCAGTAGTTGCCCAATAAACACAACATGTGAGGAGGTAAACTTGCCCCAACGTAACTAGCCTCATACAGGGTGTGACTGATGAGGGGAAGGGTACACTTGGGAAGGGTACGCACAACACCAAAACACAACAATGAAACAAATGAATTGAACCGATGGACAAACAAGCTGAAAAAAAATGAAGTTCTGAAGTTGGAAAAAACAAACGTTCAGAACGTTTTCAAACTTTCAGATAGTTGCTGTCCATTACTGAACATAAATTTTAACTGGCGAGCAGTTACTATCGTTACAACTAATTGTATCTCACATTATTTGCAAAGATATTACTGTGACAGCTTGTTGTTTGTCCACCAGTTCAATTCATTTATTCCATTGTTGTAGTTCCGCTGTTACGTAAGTTGTGCGTACCCTATAGATTACGCAGCACAAAGAACTTTTATCTGCGATTGTTGAAACCCTGAAAACAAACACACGATGGAAAGGGGGTCATAGGTGGGTTTTCTTCTTGTCTTAAAATGTACTGTACTGCACATCTGTATTTTCAAAGGAGAAAATAAAGTCATATTTTATTCTGTTATTTTCTAATTTCGTAATGACATTTTTTTAAACTACAATCTGTAGGCCTATAAAAATTATGAACGTTTTCACTTTCTGGAGAATTGAGTTCACGCATCAACATCTTTATCAATTCATAATCGTTTATTAAATTTAAACCGTTTTTTTCAAACTATTTTTTCATGAGAATCACCGACCCCGCTACATGCGACGTTAGTTCGGCCTCTCACCGCGTGGAGCGCATCGAACCCCAACGGGCCAACACCCAACCATTAGGCAACAACATTTCGAATGTGCCAAAAATGTTCAGACGACGTAACATGTCCTATTTTGGGCTCCGTGACCTTGGCAGGACTTTAAAATGGATCAAGCTTATACGCAATCTTCTTCAATAAACGTAGTACTCATTGAAATAAAGTGCGGACATGTTTTATGGCCACAGTTTGGCACTTTTAGAAACGTGCGCGTATGATGCGCTGAAATGGTTACATCGAACAACGCAACACGCGTTTCAGCTTTCATTTATTAGTATGCAAAGTAGAAAAATGTATTAATGAATACACAGAAAATAGCTACATACATAAATGAAAGAATAAACGAATCAACCAATTAGTCATTCAATAAATCAATAAATCTGTAAATAAACCCTTCCTTAAGTTGCTTACATAGGAACAAAATGATAATAATACATTGTTTTAAATTAAAAAATATATAGAAAAATAAAGAGTAGTGGGCTATGAACTTGCCAGTGGCAAATAGAGAAGAAAATGTAATATTATGTGCATCTTTATTAAATGCAAACATTAACTTAAAAGAATACAGAATAATGTGTCAATATTGTCGCATTGTTGAGTCCCCTTGTGTCGTGGCCAGCAGGGGCAGTTCAGTCTCACAGTCGCGCGACGAGGGGACCTAGTTCGTGCAGCCGCGTCTATCTACCTTGACTAGCGCGCATTGTTGAGTCCCCTTGTGTCGTCGCCAGCAGGGGCAGTTCAGTCTCACAGTCGCGCGACGAGGGGACCTAGTTCGTGCAGCCGCGTCTATCTACCTTGACTAGCGCGCATTGTTGAGTCCCCTTGTGTCGTCGCCAGCAGGGGCAGTTCAGTCTCACAGTCGCGCGACGAGGGGACCTAGTTCGAGCAGCCGCGTCCATCTACCTTGACTAGCGCATTGTTGAGTCCCCTTGTGTCGTCGCCAGCAGGGGCAGTTCAGTCTCACAGTCGCGCGACGAGGGGACCTAGTTCGTGCAGCCGCGTCTATCTACCTTGACTAGCGCGCATTGTTGAGTCCCCTTGTGTCGTCGCCAGCAGGGGCAGTTCAGTCTCACAGTCGCGCGACGAGGGGACCTAGTTCGTGCAGCCGCGTCTATCTACCTTGACTAGCGCGCATTGTTGAGTCCCCTTGTGTCGTCGCCAGCAGGGGCAGTTCAGTCTCACAGTCGCGCGACGAGGGGACCTAGTTCGAGCAGCCGCGTCCATCTACCTTGACTAGCGCATTGTTGAGTCCCCTTGTGTCGTCGCCAGCAGGGGCAGTTCAGTCTCACAGTCGCGCGACGAGGGGACCTAGTTCGAGCAGCCGCGTCCATCTACCTTGACTAGCGCGCATTGTTGAGTCCCCTTGTGTCGTCGCCAGCAGGGGCAGTTCAGTCACACAGTCGCGCGACGAGGGGACCTAGTTCGTGCAGCCGCGTCTATCTACCTTGACTAGCGCGCATTGTTGAGTCCCCTTGTGTCGTGACCAGCAGGGGCAGTTCAGTCTCACAGTCGCGCGACGAGGGGACCTAGTTCGTGCAGCCGCGTCTATCTACCTTGACTAGCGCGCATTGTTGAGTCCCCTTGTGTCGTCGCCAGCAGGGGCAGTTCAGTCACACAGTCGCGCGACGAGGGGACCTAGTTCGTGCAGCCGCGTCTATCTACCTTGACTAGCGCGCATTGTTGAGTCCCCTTGTGTCGTGACCAGCAGGGGCAGTTCAGTCTCACAGTCGCGCGACGAGGGGACCTAGTTCGTGCAGCCGCGTCTATCTACCTTGACTAGCGCGCATTGTTGAGTCTCCTTGTGTCGTCGCCAGCAGGGGCAGTTCAGTCTCACAGTCGCGCGACGAGGGGACCTAGTTCGTGCAGCCGCGTCTATCTACCTTGACTAGCGCGCATTGTTGAGTCCCCTTGTGTCGTGACCAGCAGGGGCAGTTCAGTCTCACAGTCGCGCGACGAGGGGACCTAGTTCGTGCAGCCGCGTCTATCTACCTTGACTAGCGCGCATTGTTGAGTCTCCTTGTGTCGTCGCCAGCAGGGGCAGTTCAGTCTCACAGTCGCGCGACGAGGGGACCTAGTTCGTGCAGCCGCGTCTATCTACCTTGACTAGCGCGCATTGTTGAGTCCCCTTGTGTCGTCGCCAGCAGGGGCAGTTCAGTCTCACAGTCGCGCGACGAGGGGACCTAGTTCGTGCAGCCGCGTCTATCTACCTTGACTAGCGCGCATTGTTGAGTCCCCTTGTGTCGTCGCCAGCAGGGGCAGTTCAGTCTCACAGTCGCGCGACGAGGGGACCTAGTTCGTGCAGCCGCGTCTATCTACCTTGACTAGCGCGCATTGTTGAGTCTCCTTGTGTCGTCGCCAGCAGGGGCAGTTCAGTCTCACAGTCGCGCGACGAGGGGACCTAGTTCGTGCAGCCGCGTCTATCTACCTTGACTAGCGCGCATTGTTGAGTCCCCTTGTGTCGTCGCCAGCAGGGGCAGTTCAGTCTCACAGTCGCGCGACGAGGGGACCTAGTTCGTGCAGCCGCGTCTATCTACCTTGACTAGCGCGCATTGTTGAGTCCCCTTGTGTCGTCGCCAGCAGGGGCAGTTCAGTCTCACAGTCGCGCGACGAGGGGACCTAGTTCGTGCAGCCGCGTCTATCTACCTTGACTAGCGCGCATTGTTGAGTCCCCTTGTGTCGTCGCCAGCAGGGGCAGTTCAGTCTCACAGTCGCGCGACGAGGGGACCTAGTTCGTGCAGCCGCGTCTATCTACCTTGACTAGCGCGCATTGTTGAGTCCCCTTGTGTCGTCGCCAGCAGGGGCAGTTCAGTCTCACAGTCGCGCGACGAGGGGACCTAGTTCGAGCAGCCGCGTCCATCTACCTTGACTAGCGCATTGTTGAGTCCCCTTGTGTCGTCGCCAGCAGGGGCAGTTCAGTCTCACAGTCACGCGACGAGGGGACCTAGTTCGAGCAGCCGCGTCCATCTACCTTGACTAGCGCATTGTTGAGTCCCCTTGTGTCGTCGCCAGCAGGGGCAGTTCAGTCTCACAGTCGCGCGACGAGGGGACCTAGTTCGTGCAGCCGCGTCTATCTACCTTGACTAGCGCGCATTGTTGAGTCCCCTTGTGTCGTCGCCAGCAGGGGCAGTTCAGTCTCACAGTCGCGCGACGAGGGGACCTAGTTCGTGCAGCCGCGTCTATCTACCTTGACTAGCGCGCATTGTTGAGTCCCCTTGTGTCGTCGCCAGCAGGGGCAGTTCAGTCTCACAGTCGCGCGACGAGGGGACCTAGTTCGTGCAGCCGCGTCTATCTACCTTGACTAGCGCGCATTGTTGAGTCCCCTTGTGTCGTCGCCAGCAGGGGCAGTTCAGTCACACAGTCGCGCGACGAGGGGACCTAGTTCGTGCAGCCGCGTCTATCTACCTTGACTAGCGCGCATTGTTGAGTCCCCTTGTGTCGTGACCAGCAGGGGCAGTTCAGTCTCACAGTCGCGCGACGAGGGGACCTAGTTCGTGCAGCCGCGTCTATCTACCTTGACTAGCGCGCATTGTTGAGTCCCCTTGTGTCGTCGCCAGCAGGGGCAGTTCAGTCTCACAGTCGCGCGACGAGGGGACCTAGTTCGTGCAGCCGCGTCTATCTACCTTGACTAGCGCGCATTGTTGAGTCCCCTTGTGTCGTCGCCAGCAGGGGCAGTTCAGTCTCACAGTCGCGCGACGAGGGGACCTAGTTCGTGCAGCCGCGTCTATCTACCTTGACTAGCGCGCATTGTTGAGTCCCCTTGTGTCGTCGCCAGCAGGGGCAGTTCAGTCTCACAGTCGCGCGACGAGGGGACCTAGTTCGTGCAGCCGCGTCTATCTACCTTGACTAGCGCGCATTGTTGAGTCCCCTTGTGTCGTCGCCAGCAGGGGCAGTTCAGTCTCACAGTCGCGCGACGAGGGGACCTAGTTCGAGCAGCCGCGTCCATCTACCTTGACTAGCGCGCATTGTTGAGTCCCCGCCCGCCATGTTTACAAGTTGCACTTGACGTCTCAACCGACGAGACAAACATCCAGCTGATCAGAGATACAGTTACGAGCCATGGCCGGGGAAGGTGGGAAAGTAGGAGTACTGCATCAATATGTGGCAGCGTTTGCAGGTAGGCTGCTGTTCTTCTCTCATAGATGCACCACTCTGTTTGGACGGGACGTAGGCATAGCTCACCCATGACGTTTGTGTGTTTACATATTTCTTTTGTTTTCTTACTGTAACTCTACTACAACTTAAAATAAATACATTCGTATCACAAGTCTTCATTCTAAAAATAGCCATGTGGTCGTGTTTTGTTTCGGACAAGAATTGAATATGCACCAATCAAAGAAAGATACATTAATGGAGTCCCCCCCCCCCCCCCCCCATCTAGCAACAGATGGTAAATCCACCCTGTGATCAAATCTGTGATGTTACAACCACCTCAATTGAGTCGTGTGCTTTGTTGCTATGACGGCTCCAAAGTCATCGTTTACAACACTTGTACACCAGTCAGCAGGGGCGGACTGGGATAAAAAAGGCCCGGGATGCTGGGTTTCGGGGGGCCCCGCACGGGGTGGCATGGCGCAGCTGGGGTCTGGGGCAAAGCCCCAGCCGTAGGAGACAAACACGCCAAAGGCGTACAAATTTGTTTGGGGTTGCATTGAATTTTATGGCCTAAAATACAATTTTAGGGCGCGATAAACAGAGACCACCCTACCAGTAGCAAAATAATTTCCATTATATTCAATTAATTAGATTGAATATAAACAATAAATATTGCAATAAATTCAATTATAATTTCAAAATAATTCTTATAGAGTGGGGTTAATATTTTTTTAGCAATATACAGAGAAGTATTTACGTCATAGGAACTTTCTGGTAGCAGCCCGGGGGCCCGAACTGCCACAGGGCCCGAATTTGCCGAGGGTCTCAGTTGTGCCTGCCTACGTTGCACGGTTTAGCTGTAAAATGCAATTATAAATTGATCCCAAGGCAGCCACTAGTGTTGTATGGGAGTCTAGTGAGGGTGCCTGTGTGATGCCAGAATAAGCCCCGTTTCCCTCTACGATGCACGGTTTAGCTGTAAAATGCAATTTAAAATTGATCCCAAGGCAGCCACTAGTGTTGTATGGGAGTCTAGTGAGGGTGCCTGTGTGATGCCAGAATAAGCCCCGTTTCCCTCTACGATGCACGGTTTAGCTGTAAAATGCAATCAAAAGTTGATCCCAAGGCAGCCACTTGTGTTGTATGGTAGTCTAGTGAGGGTGTCTGTGTGATGCCAAAATAAGCCCAGTTTCCCTCTACGATGCACGGTTTAGCTGTAAAATGCAATTAAAAATGGATCCGATGGCAGCTACTAGTGTTGAATGGGATTCTAGTGAGGGTGTCTGTGTGATGACAGAATAAGCCCTGTTAACCTCTACGACAGGGTCGGACTGGGATAAAAAGGCCCGTGATGCTGGGTTTCGGGGGGGCCCGCATGAGGTGGCGTGGTGCAGCTGGGGTCTGGGGCAAAGCCCCAGCAGCTGGAGGCAAAGATGCCGAAGGTGCAACATATTTGTTGGTGTTGCATTGAATTTTATGGCCTAAAATACGATTTTAGGGTGCAATTAACAGAGGCCACCCCACCAGTAGCAAAATAATTTCCATTATATTCTATTAATTACATTGAATATTTACAATAAATATTAAATAAATTCAATTATTTTTTCAAAATAATACTTAAAGAGTGGGGTTAAGATTTTTTGTTAGCAATATACAGAGAAGTAATTACATCATAGGAACTTTCTGGTAGCAGCCCAGGGGCCCGAACTGCCACAGGGCCCGAATTTGCCGAGGGTCTCAGTTGTGCCTGCCTACGTTGCACGGTTTAGCTGTAAAATGCAATTATAAATTGATCCCAAGGCAGCCACTAGTGTTGTATGGGAGTCTAGTGAGGGTGCCTGTGTGATGCCAGAATAAGCCCCGTTTCCCTCTACGATGCACGGTTTAGCTGTAAAATGCAATTTAAAATTGATCCCAAGGCAGCCACTAGTGTTGTATGGGAGTCTAGTGAGGGTGCCCGTGTGATGCCAGAATAAGCCCCGTTTCCCTCTACGATGCACGGTTTAGCTGTAAAATGCAATAAAGAATGGATCCCAAGGCAGCCACTACTGTTGTATGGGAGTCTAGTGAGGGTGTCTGTGTGATGCCAGAATAAGCCCCGTTTCCCTCTACGATGCACGGTTTAGCTGTAAAATGCAATTTAAAATTGATCCCAAGGCAGCCACTAGTGTCATGGAGTATATTCTATTAATTACATTGAATATTTACAATAAATATTAAATAAATTCAATTATTTTTTCAAAATAATACTTAAAGAGTGGGGTTAAGATTTTTTGTTAGCAATATACAGAGAAGTAATTACATCATAGGAACTTTCTGGTGTCAGCCCAGGGGCCTGGGATGCGATCGCGTTCCGGCATCCCTAGCCAGTCCCTGCCTGTCAGTCAGATGGATTATTTTAAAGCCCGAACTGAGAATCGAGCTCTGGTCCTTCTGCATTGAAAGCAGGAATGAATCCACTTGACCAACGAGCCACCCTGTCTGATAAAATCAAAGGATTAAAACGATAGTGATAAACCCACATGACAGACATTCCAATAATTGTATGTGTGTGGGGGCTGGGGGGGGGGGGGGGTTAGAGATACTGTATATTATAGTTTTACAACTCCTAAAGAATAGGAAGTATTCCTGATTTTTATTGATGATTTTGTGTAGTTGTCAGTTCCTGTTATCAACACATTTTCATGATTTATAGGCGCGTTCAGACAGAATGACTATGGACTAAGACTAACAACCAGTGACTAAGCCTTAGGAAAACAAAACTCCGCCCCCCATATCTTGCAAAGAAATACACGACGACTTTGAAAGATGGCAGTCTTCTAGTGCTTTGACAAGTGAGTAACGCACTCTTCCCGTAAAAATTAGTACTATGGTGTGGGCGTGTAAAACAATAACGATTCCATGTTGCCCCGAAGTTGACAGCTGTTATAATATTTGCTGAAAATGGATGAAGATATGAATGATATCGCCATAGTCACTCATTATCAGAATTTATTTTTAAATAGTAACTGATATGGACTGATAACCTACAGGCTGCAGCAGACGACGTGAAACTTTGATTTAAAATTAGGTTCGTTAGGTTCGTTTGATTTACCGTCACTTTGTACTTCTTGACATTTACTCCATGAAATACTGTAACATGGAGTGAGTGCAAAAAGTACAAAAGGTGTAGCCAAATCAAACAAACGTATTGTTTACATCGGTACCGGAAGCCGTGACAGGAAGCTGTCAAAACAAACTCTGCGTAAAAGTGAAAACCTAAACAACATTAAAACTTAATTTGCCTTGGATGGTACGATTTTCATTGGCTGAACTACTGTAGCGTTCCACGCAGCGATTGGTTGTTACTAACGCTTAACAATCGTGAATAACAATAATGAACTTTCTTAATCACCCGGTCTTAAACACTAATCACTAGTAAAGTATGTGAACGCTTCAATGTAAATCGTATACTTCAACTTTCTTAAACACTAATCGTTAAGGCCCGTCTACATCCACTTAGCGTACGTAACTTCCAGAAATTAGCGAGTTGGCCATATTGAATTTACATGTAACCATGCACATTGAAATTAGGAAAATTAACGTACGTTTCACGACGCAAAAAGTTGATTCAACTCCAACTTTTTCCAATTTCTAGAATTTGGTTAATTGGCGCAAGCAAACAAACGAACAGCTTACATTGTTTCTTTATCGAAGTGTCAAACCAAACCACATCACAACATTTCTATCATAGAGAAATAAAAAAGCAATGGACGACTCACTTTTAATAAGCCCATAACTTCTACATTGTCATCCATTATTGAATTGATTTTAATACAAATAATGGTAAAGGTAGGTACTTAAAAAAGTAATAAATAATAGGCTTCTTGCAAATTTGCGTTTTCTCCATAATGTTGCAATTTTATTATTTTGACAGCTCGTTGTTTGTCAATCAGTTCGATTCATTTGTTACATTGATGTAGTTCGGCTGTGATGTCAGTTGCAAGTTCCCTATTGGTGGGAAATTCGTGAGCTCTGATTGGTTAACGTTTACTTAAGAAAATTATCAACATTCGATGGGAACGGCTAACGTAATTTCTATAATTTTCTATAATTTTCACGCGTACGCAAAGTGGATGTACACGAGCCTTAAGTCTTAGTCATTTTGTGTGAACCCGCCTTATAATAGAATATTTGTGCACACACAAAACAAGACTGCAATAAAAAGAGACGGCATGAATTCTGGTGGCAACAAAATTAACTAATAATGAACAGGTTATGATAATTACGTAACTGTCAATAATTGTTAAATATTCCAATTGTTGCCTGGTCAAACAATAAATGACGACAATGGTACAGCTTAGCACCGCCATTTCTTGACAGTTTTTGTGGCGTCCAATCAATTATCAGAAGTAACTACGTTTTTGCAGATAGTCGAATTGAAGTTAAATTAATGCGTAAAATGATCAATTTACAACAGTTTAACAGATTAGGGAAGAGTATCATTTCAAAAATGCCATTAATTATTTAAAATTTGTCACACATGTTTATTTTATAGTAGTTGGTCTAGAAGGGTTTCCGCTTCCAAATACTTTGTTCACTTCTCAGTTATTTATTTTTGGAATATTAATCTCGATTATCCCGAATTTTATACTAGGTTGTGTCGTTTAAAATATTTTTATTTACGACTATGGTGTAGTATTATTAATCGTAGGAGTTTCGGAGTGACAATTGTAAATGTACGATAGTCTAGCGAGAGTCTAGACGCACTTGTCTGTTGCAGCCAACCTGGCCACATTTGGTGGGGGTTGTGTCCTGGGGTGGTCGTCGCCTACCCTGCCCAAACTGAGGCAGGACGACTCCTTCATTTCAATGAGCGACGAGCAGGGGTCGTGGATTGGCTGCCTGACTCCCTTGGGCGCCGCCATTGGACCTTTTCCTGGGGGCTTCCTCGCAGACATTATAGGTGAGTCATTCATTGTACACTCGCCGACATTATAGTTGAGTCATTCATTGTACACTCGCTGACATTATAGGTGAGTCATTCATTGTACACTCGCCGACATTATAGGTGAGTCATTCATTGTACACTTGCCGACATTATAGGTGAGTCATTCATTGTACACTCGCTGACATTATAGGTGAGTCATTCATTGTACACTCGCCGACATTATAGGTGAGTCATTCATTGTACACTTGCCGACATAAACATGTCTTTACTCTTTGGACAGCACAGGTCATTCATTGTACACTCGCCGACATAAACATGTCTTTACTCTTTGGACAGCACAGGTCATTCATTGTACACTTGCCGACATTATAGGTGAGTCATTCATTGTACACTCGCCGACATAAGTAACATGTCTTTACTCTTTGGACAGCACAGGTCATTCATTGTACACTTGCCGACATTATAGGTGAGTCATTCATTGTACACTTGCCGACATAAACATGTCTTTACTCTTTGGACAGCACAGGTCATTCATTGTACACTTGCCGACATAAACATGTCTTTACTCTTTGGACAGCACAGGTCATTCATTGTACACTTGCCGACATAAACATGTCTTTACTCTTTGGACAGCACAGGTCATTCATTGTACACTCGCCGACATGAGTAACATGTCTTTACTCTTTGGACCGCACAGGTCATTCATTGTACACTTGCCGACATAAACATGTCTTTACTCTTTGGACAGCACAGGTAATTCATTGTACACTCGCCGACATAAACATGTCTTTACTCTTTGGACAGCACAGGTCATTCATTGTACACTCGCCGACATAAACATGTCTTTACTCTTTGGACAGCACAGGTCATTCATTGTACACTCGCCGACATAAACATGTCTTTACTCTTTGGACAGCACAGGTCATTCATTGTACACTCGCCAACATGAGTAAATTATGAGTAGCATGTCTTTACTCTAACTTGTGCTGTAGTCCCTTATCTACCAGCGCACAGGCCTCACTGGTCACGCCCACTGTTCCAGGTACCCAACATAAGGCCGTAAAATTATCCCTATTCGTTAGGAACTAGAGAAGTAGAAAATGATGTAAATGGTGTTCTCTCCCCCTGAGGTCGCAAGTGGACGATGCTGGTACTGGTGATCCCCTTCCTGCTGGGCTGGGGTCTCATCATAGCCGCCGAGCCTCTCAGTGCATAGAGGATGTCAATATACTATGTTATGTACGTTGTTCTCTCCCCCTCAGGTCGCAAGTGGACGATGCTGGTACTGGTGATCCCCTTCCTGCTGGGCTGGGGCCTCATCATAGCCGCCGAGCCTCTCGAGTGCATAGAGCTGATATACGCAGGACGGGTGATTGGAGGGTTTGCCGTGGGCGCCGTCTACACAGTAGCCCCAATGTACGTGGGGGAGATCGCGCAGGTAGCGTAAACACATTCTCTACTCTAGGGGACATTGATCCACAGATCACGGATCTATATAGGGTAGAGAGACAACGCTAGCGGCTGTTTGTCTACCCCGTATACAGCTACAGCGCGTCATTGATGGTTAACCGATAGAGGTGGCTCAGCGATAAGACGCGAGACTCTAATTCGGGAGGTCGCCGGTTCGATTCCGGCCACCGGCAGTCCTGACTGAAGGTTTTTTCCGAGGTTTTCCTCAGTCATAAAGGCGAATGCTGGGATTGAGTCCTACTAATAGCCCTCGGACATTCCTTCCCAGCTATCCAAACATTCTAATAACCTAGTTAGTCACCTGAAGAGGGGCACATCAGGTAAAACTGGTGTGCACCCTATAACGGGTATTCCTACGAAGAATTATTATTATTGATGGTTACATTATGACTGGATGTAATCGCACGCGTGGAGAACTCATACTACTAGTCAACAATACAAGCAACAATAAATACAAGCATAAGTTGGGCCGTACGAGCAGGGCCGTATTAACTATCGATGACAACATAGGCACAACTTTTTAGCCCCCCCCCCCCCCCTCCGCTAATTTGGAATCCAAAATATCATTATGATTATTCTGCAGGCCTATCTATGTATGTATAGATATATTAATGCATGTATACAATACAATGCTATTTTTTGCAAGTAATGTTTAGGCCTCCTTGTCCTAGGGTAGGGCCTACAAACAAATAAACAAATTCAATATAATAGATATGCAAACGTAAAGCTATAGTTTCCGTGTGGTATTTTATATTACTCACCGACATGTGACTCAAAGTTGAGGCTTTTTGGACACGTTTATGTGTTCTCAAATTTTAGAATTAAAAAAATAACTGATTTTGGGAGTCGTTCGTAGGGACGCTTCATTTGCTTCATTTTTTTTAGTTTCTTTTACTTTTTTCACACGACGTTTTTTAAAAATTATTAATATACGAGCACAATAAAAAATCTGGTAAAAATAAATGACTCACACCGCACTTACACACACCACAAGATTTCGTTGCTTGTTCATGCACGTCTCGCACTCGAAAAGTGACTGAGCTAAGGGATCTACCTAAGCAACTGAAATGACTAAGACCACAAATATTTTTAAAATATGTGTCGGACAGCTCGTCTCCCGCCCCATCGAAGTTCACATTAACTAGCCACATCACCAGTCAGCTGATAACAACCTTATGGTGTACACAAGGATTAGAAAACCTGTGACACTGATATGCCTTGTACGCCCTAATCAATGCTCTCATAGCAACTTTTTCAGTATGCCTTCTTCTAAGCAAATGTTTTGCAGTCGTTGGGAAAACACACAAACAATAAGTGAGTGCAGTGTCAGTTTTATGTTTTTTTTTTTTAAATTAGTCAATCTTGTCATCGGCCAGTCATTAATTCATATATATTTTTTAGATTTGTGCATAGCATATTTATACCACGAGACAGGGGGCGCCCTAGGCAAGTGCCTAGTCTGCCTATTGGGTAATATGGCTGCTGCGTACGAGGTGGTAGATAATCAGCGGCAGGCGTCGGTTGGGGGGGAGGGGGGACCCGTAGCAGATTTCAAGAAGGGGTATACAGAGGGAGGGGGGATCATAAATGGAAGTTTCAGCGACAGGTGGTAAGAAGTGATCTGGGTAGGTTTGGATTTGTTCAGAGAACGGTCAGGGAATGGAATGAGTTACTCGAGGAGGTTGTTGAGTGTGAATCAGTAAGGGAATTTAGAAATAGAATGAGGGATATGAAGTGATGAGGGTGGGTGGGCCGGGGGGGGGGGGGGGTGGGAGATTTGGAAAGGTTGCCACCAGGCAGTTATGGCCCATTTGCTGCCTTGAAGTGCTAAATTTACTCGACATAACGTCTCTTCTGAGAATGTATTCTGTTTAGGACAGCATCAGAGGGGCCCTGGGGTCGCTGCTGTCTGCCATGATCATCCTGGGGTTGTTCTACGTCTCTTCTGAGAATGTATTCTGTTTAGGACAGCATCAGAGGGGCCCTGGGGTCGCTGCTGTCTGCCATGATCATCCTGGGGTTGTTCTATGTCTACGTCATCGGCCCATATGTCTCATACCTGATCCTGTGCATCGCTTGCGTCGCCATCATCGTCGCCTTCGCAGTCTTGTTCGTGTTCATGCCCGAGTCCCCGTACTACTTGCTGGCCAAGGGCAAGACAGAGGTCGCCAGCAAGGCGCTGCAGTGGCTGAGAGCCACGTCCCAGGAAGGGGTGGCCTCGGAGCTGGCACAGATGAAGGTGAGGGGGTAGCGTTGCGTTAATGAAGTACCCCCCCCCCCCCCTCACGGGAAAGTGAATTTTACTGCCCTTTTATATTGACATTAATTTTGTTTCACTCTCCCTTTCTGTTATTGTTTTTTGTCTCATGACTTTGCTTCTAAGATTCGTTCGCCTTTCCTTCACTTTACACTTGTGTAAGTCAGTGTCATTGTTGAACCGTTGTTTTGTATCCGTGTGAAGGCTGTGTAAATATTTTTATGACATTCGCATGAAATTAAAACATCACTAGTGTAGCCAAGTGGAGATATTTTGAGCACTGGCCAGTGTAGGACCCAGGGTAAAACGGCCAGGTGAGCGATACTCTAGCAAAACAAGACTTCTATTTCCAAACCAGCCAAGAAAAGTTTCGAAACGAGCATTTGATATCGATACCGAATAGTAATAACCAAACAAAAAAGAAACAATATAAATATACATTTGAATAGTCTACTCAGTAAATTAAAAGAAGTGATTTTGTCAGTGGGGAATTATTATAAAAGAAAATAGAACCGACAGAATATTAATCAAATACATGTCCCCATGTTTGCTAGGCGTCCGTGGAAAAGTCTCAACAGGAAGCCGGTAGTTGCAAGGACATGTTCACCAATAAGGGCAACCTGAAGGCTCTATACCTGACCTGGGGGCTGGTGGCCGGTCAGCAGCTCAGCGGCATAAACACCATACTCTTCTACACGACCGACATATTCCTGGTAAGACATCATTATAGGCTATAATGAGTGACCCACACTGAACATCACTTGCATGCTTACTTGTTGCTAATTTCGTAGAGCGCCGGTTTTGCCTTTCTACCCTCCTTGAAAGTGTTTAGAAACATCCCTTAGTCCTCAAGTAACAATAGCGCTCATTTCCCCCGTCTGGGCCGGGGAAGAATTGTGTCATGGGTAGCTCTGCCTTTCGTAAGAGGTCAATGTCATATACGACCGAGTTGTCGAGTACGTCGTGAATAAACAAATAGTAAAGAAAACTATTAATGTCCCGCCCGGAATAAAGGATGCTGTTGACAAAGCGGGTCCGTCCAATAACAACCCCTTTCATTGAATTTAGTTGGGTGTATACTGTATAACTCGTTGACAATGACGGCGAAGAAATCGCTCTACGAATTGGCAATCAGTAACTGAGCGGGTAGACAATAAAAACAAAAGTATTTACTTACGTCACAAAACTTGTTTCAGATGTCTGGCGGGTCCTTATCCAGTGAAGTGTCGACTATTTGTGTGGGGGGCGTGATGTTGTTCTTTGCCTTCTGCACCCCCTTGCTTGTAGAACGCCTGGGAAGAAAACCACTGCTTTATATCTCCGCCACTGGAATGGGTCTTGCTTTGGTAAGTGAGTTTATAAGCGCAAGCCCAACAGAAATGATCACTGATTCGTAACCCATTTTTTAATTCTACTTTTTGTATTATTGTAACATTAAGTAACCACATGAATAACGAAATTTATAGATTCGTGCCTATATAAAAAAAAATAATCTATGAAATATTCTACCTTCAAAAGAAAGTTTTGTTTAGGTTTAAATGTATTTTAGTTACCTAACATAATAATATACAAACTATTTATTTTATCAACAAAGATTACAGAGTTATTATTGATACAAAATTATACAGTGAATTCATATTTATTTCACGAGTGTTAAATACGCTACACAAAATAATTAGGTAAGCAATACGCTACGGATGCACACACATGCTTCACATTCACACACAACACATAGTTATCGCTTGAAATGCATGACAATTTATAGTTTTTCTATAGTATCTTTAAAATGACTTTCAATACCGGTATCAAAATTTTGGCACCATGCAGCACTAGATTATCAAAATCCACAGGGGTTCACACAAAAATTATGCAAAATTGATTGTTTGAATAAAATTAGTAATTTTATCATATTTAATTTGCTCCACATGTAAAACACTTTTATTTTTTTTAACAGCTTATCTGCACATTGATAATACCTAGCCATGCATATTGCATAATCTCAAAATGTGAAAGTTTAATGTACCGGTAGTTTTAAAGATACAAGTTTCAAGCTTTTCGAACTACAGTATGTGTTGGACACTCTTCATTCACAACACCTATAGAGATGGCCCAGCGATGACGAACAAACCATGTAATCATGAAATGGCGGTTTTGTTTCCAATCAACTCAGAACTGAAGGTTTTTCAAGGTTGACTTGATTCACTTAGTCATATGTAGGCAACTACTTGGATTGACTCATTTGAGTCATATGTATTTATTAGATTTATCATATATATATATATCTAAACAGGAATTTTTATTAAATATATGTGAGTATATATTTAATACAAAACAAAACAAGCTTTGTAGGTACTTATAATTAATGATTATTATACATCGTTGTTGCAGGTTGTTTTGGGACTCTTCTTCTATTTGAAGCTACAGACCGACATAGATGTTGACACGTTTGGCTGGGTCCCCGTTACCTCTCTTATGTTTTACATCGCTGTTTACGCAATAGGTAAGAGGCTTATTAGTTATTACCTACCTCTGTATCACCAACAACTAACATGCCACACTGAAATACCTAAGCCAGAAACATGGTGTTCCATTAAATTGCAGTACAAGAAGTGTATTCTTGTGATGTTTGTTTATGGTTCTATAAACTGGATAAATGCAAGAGCTCATTTATCTCACAATACGTATCACTACTGTACATACTGAACTGAGCATGGGATCATGAGATTAGGGTAGTTAGGGTGGGACAACTATAGCCCTCTAGAAATAATGTCACCTTCTGTTGTAACTCATGTGAACGTACTGGCTTGTTGTCAGGTTACGGCGCCCTCCCGTGGGCTGTGATGGGCGAACTCTTCCCCTCCAACATGAAGGGCATAGCCTCGGCTTCGGCCGCCTCCTTCTGCTGGACTCTCGGCTTCTTCATCACCAAGTTCTTCCAGAACGTTGTGGACATGATGGGTTCGTACACGGCCTTCTGGATCTTCGCCGGGTTCTGCATGTTGTCCAACGTGTTCGTCTTCTTCCTGCTCCCGGAGACCAAGGGGAAGTCCCTGCAGGAGATACAGGATATACTAAACAAGAAGCCGGAGTAGCGGTCCAGTCTCTATTTATATAGGTCTACTGTTGAAATTTATAGATCTGGTGTTATTACGACCTAAGTTATTTGTAAATATTGATGCCACTTTGTTACCCCCAGCTCAATAAATTATAATTTTATGTTGATGTGTTTAAGAAATGTTTACCACTTTAGAGTACTATAACCAAAATTTTATTTCCAGGACGGTTTTTGGATCAGTAGCGTTGATTTAGTTTCGTTTCAAGCACACAGTATCTCAAGATCTCTTCTCATTAAGAATAGGCCTACTTGAAGAAATAAAAACATCATTCGTTGTAACTAGGACCGGCCAAAAGTACTTAGCAATTTTAACTGTTGTAATTTAACATTAAAGCGCGGTTAAACTACTTGACAGTGAAGTTGCCATGCGCTAAGTTATCTCAGCTCACTTTAGTAGATGCGGCAAATATTCTTGAATAAAATGTCAATTAAAGAAACATCTAGTCTAGTGCAATACTGTAGGCCTACTGTATCAGTATCAGATAAGAATATAACATATGTGTTTTGAAAACAGCAATCTTTTAGGCCGGTTCAGACACTGCTAAGGATTATGGCTGGAAGTTGAACATACGGAAATGCGTGTAGGCGTTCACACAACACGACATCGCTAACGACTAGAGCTATGGCTAAGAAAAGTTAACTAACTTTTAACTTCCAGCCATATCCTTATCCAGAATCAGGTCCATCCAATCAGAAGCTAGGATGTCTTTTTGCAAAAACCAATCTAATAGAAACTACTGATGTTATATAAGCTAGTTATTATTAACTAATTTATTAATATTATTAATTATTATTATTAATAAGATAGGCTTTCCCGTAGGCCTATTCTCTTCTTGAATATCATAGACATTCGTTATTCTAGTTCCTGCTTGTGAAGCGGAACGTCTAAGCGCTAGCTCTTAATCACTATCCTTATCCTTAGCTAATGTGTGTGAACTCCGCTTTTAAGTCACTATCCAGCAGGATCAATACTCTCTACCTAATTGGCTTTTATCAACAAAATTACAGTTTTTTCCAAAAGATTTATTTTGAATTTTGCATGCATATTGCATATATGAAAAAAAGATCGAAGGAAGAAGAAGACGGGGAAGACCAAGGAAGAGATGGAAGGAAAAGATTGCTGGAGACCTACAGACGAGAGGAGAGAACTGGGAGCGGTACGATTGTGGGAAGATAGGAATAGGTGGAAAAATTTGGTTGTGAAACCCAAGCTAACCCTGCGAGAAGCAGTATCGGCTATGGATAATGATGATTGGTGATTGCATATCCCAGTAATATGAAGAAAAATATGACTGGAAAATGTATGGAAAGAACACAAGTTTTTTTTTCTCCAAGCCAATATGCAGGAAATAAAGGATTTAGCACTTATTTGGGTTAATATAAAATATTAGGTATGACGTTTTTAGAATGGAAAATAAACACTAATATTTGAACTAATAGCTCACCTTTAAGAAGTTCGGCAGCCGTGTCGAGATGGAGATTAGTATTACATGTATTTACCAATATTGTAAATACATGTAATCTCCATCTTAACACGGCTGCCGAACTTCTTTAAGGCGAGCTGTTGGTTCCTATCATTCTTTCCCAAGTTTCAATACTATCCCAGCTTCTAGGCTCTATCAAGCAAAGCAAGGAAACACTAATAATATTTGCAATTGCAATTCATCAAAAACAAAATGATTTAAATTTGGTTTTTAAAACATTAGCATAAATAAATAGTGATTGTAAAATTTTCAACTCGTAATTACTTCGGGAATAGGGACAGGTGGGCGTCCAGTATGTAGCAAAAAAGAAATCATGTTAATTAATTAATAATTATGTATTTATTGATCAATCAGTCTCCATAAGTTACATTTCAGTCAAAATTCAGTCAATAAGTCACATAATTGAACATTTATCATACTTAGGAATAGTTCAGTGCTGTAAATATGATGAGATGAAATACTTAAAAAATAGGAATGGCCGAAGCAAACATCAAAGATAAACTCGTATTCGAGTGCAGAATGAAACATTTTACTTTTAAGAAAATCAACGGCCAAAGCTCGCACACCCGAGCAACTACTTGGAAGTGGTAACACGTATTTAAGATTCCATTTGGGCTCCGGAACCGTTGGCAATGCTGGCCGGCTCAGAATGCTTCACGGCTGGGGCCTGAGTATGCAGGATTGGGACCACGCGTTCATTCTGAAACAAGGGCGTCAAGTTTCACCACATTATTACGTCTCTCTTTGTGAATGTGTCTTATACATCCATTCCAAATAGTTTAGTTGTTTCCCTGTTATGCAAAGATGGCTTTGTCAGCTATTCTTTTGTCTACTATCCAATATAAAATGGCTTCCTTTTCTGGCTTGCTCATGTCAATAAATAAATATATGCCTAACTTCATTATGTGACTTTAGTTCACTAAGAAAAAACTATGCCCTTCATTTTATCAACATAAATCGTATAATTTCAATAATAAAACACTGCCGTTGCAGGGGTAACGGCAGCTCATTCCCAGCGATGTTGCCTATTCAGGAGGTGCCCTACCAGCAACATGTTGTATTTATTTCGTAATGTTGACCCCTTACACAATGCATTTGGGATATATTACAAGTACGTGATTTACTAATATTAGGTCCATTCACGCCGGTCAAATGAACACCTGAAAGGAAGGCTTATTTCCCCTTCACTGTGCAAGGTTGGAAACATCAAGGTTGTCAACGGAAAGGATGCACAGCTTAAAAAAGATGGCCACCTGCTTGACAATGGCGAAGAGGTTCGCTATTACCAGAGATGATGCTCTAGTTAACCTCGGAAGAGTTGAAGGTCCATGTGGTTGGGAGCTGTCTCAACCATGTTAGAAGAAATGTGATTTGTAAAATAAATGGGATGATTGAGATCCTTGGTCTCCCAACTATACGAACCAATTCCCTTCAGTTCGCATTTTGCCGGCGAGGATGTTGGTTTGGGACTCTACAGGGTTTCTAACTCTAAAGGCTCTGTGAATGCAATAGAATGCCAACTGTACCTGGTCGGTGAGAGCGATGGGCTTCTTCTTGGGTGCCTGGATCGTCAGCACTCCATCGGACGAGAGGGTCGACGTGATCGCCTCGTGCTCGATCTCCTTGGGCAGGACGTAGCGTCGCTTGAACTGGCGACTCACGAAGCCGTGCTCGTCCAAACGCTCCTCGTGGTTCCCTTCGACCAGCACGCAGTTGTCCACGGTCTTGACAGTCACTTCGTCCGGCTTGAACTGCTGGACGTCCAAGTTCACCTGAAAATTGTTCCGACATGAGGTACGCACGTAGATGTCAAATTGAACTGAAATTCATAATAAATTTCCATAACAGAATTGCTGGTTTGAGAAAGATACTGATCGCTATGGCAGATCATAAAATCCACTTAAAACACAACATTTTCAAGCAGGTGTCTATAAGAATTTGCAGGATACGAGATGCAGCGACAGTAGGCCTACTATTCTTTGAATTTTATATTTCAGTTAGGCCAGTATAGGTAGGGTAATGAAACGTGCATTTAGTCGGTATAAGACTTCCCACGGATTACCTACACTTAATTCATGATTTTATAAATCAGTCTTCCAAGAGCTACAGCTTACCTTGAAGCCGTCCTTGTCCAGGCAAAGATTGGAAGTTCCGCTATGGCGGCCGGGGACGTGACGCCACGGACGAATGTAACCAGTGCGCAGAGGCCCAGCCAGTGCGCCTCGCGGGCTGTGCAAGTCATCGGTCAACAGACCCAGGCCGAAGTTCTGGTCGAAGAGCGACAGCGCACCCTGGATCTCACCCATCGCATCACGCACGGAAGGCCACATTGGATACAGAGCCATTTCTGTAAGGATAACAAACAAAAAACGTTTTAAGCGGCTCTAGTACATGGCAATCCTCGCTGAACAAGATATTAAATACACAAGGTTTTTTACACGTAGCATTAAGTACAAATAGTGAAATGGAATATGTACTCAGGTTTATGCATTTTACTTCATTGCTTCAACAGTCAGATGCTCAGACTAATTGGAAGTGACGTTTGCCAGATGATTTTGATGTAGGCTATGCTTCAAAAGGACTAGCCTACTGTCACTAAAATATATTTTTTGAGAGTTCCTAAACCTGTAATTTCATAAACTTCTGTACACAGTATACACCAACTGACTCCTAACATGCACACACAGAATATTAGGAGGCCCATTACAAAGCAGAGATAAGAGCGCTATTGGGTCAAAAGAGAGCAGACAAACAAGTGTCACAGTGATGCGAGTGGAAGCAGAGATAGCCTGAAACAAGTCCAGGTACCACAGACAACACTCTCTGTTGATCTCTCACACTCATGTTTAAATCTGAATAACCTTTTTCAGGATTGATCTAGGACCCTTAGATAGCTAGCTTATCTCAGCCCTCTAGATCTGCAGTGACAACAATGAAAAATGCACCTTAACACAACTAGGCCTATCAAGAACCCTTAACGCTGGGTTTACAGCTAAGCGTTGGGAACGAAGCAAGGGCGCGAGCTCCAATCAGCGGCCGACTTTGCGTGAAACTCGGCCGTTGATTGGTGCTCGCGCCCTCGCTTCGCTCCCAACGCTTAGCTGTAAACCCACTATTAGATAGAGCAAATCAGGGCTTTCTAGAACAATTCTGAAATCATCTATTGGACTTTGCTCAGTCACACAAACAAAACTGTGTGTAAAACGACACCGAATATTATTTCAACCATGCTCTTCAGGCTAGATGCACAGGCTACCTTTACCAGGCAGCTTGCTACTCGCTACTACATTCGTCAACATCAAGTTGACGAAACAGATCGTTAGATGTAGGAAAAGTTTACTGTTTTAGTTTCAAGGAAAACATCTTGGCACGAAGGCTAGGCCTAGTTGAGTCCTTCTGGCAGAACTAGCCTTTCAAGTTTAAAATACTATTTTCAACTAACCATAGCTATTTGACCAAAACATACATTTTTAGAGATATTTTCTCACATATTTAATCAATCCTACTTAATATCTTGAGAGATTTAATAAAATTATTATTGAAGGGGCGGACACCGGCATAGAAGATGGCCTACGTGACTACCGAGTATGGTGACATGGCTGATTAAATCCTTCTAGAAACTTCCACTCATTTCCTGTTGACCGTTGGTTCCTCCCATCCCAAGGAATACGAAGTTTACTAGGCAAATTACTTCACTGAAAAAATTTTTTGCACGGGTATCCAGTTTACATTCCATGTGAGGGTTTCAAGGGATTTATACCGACCTTGAGAAAAAATTGCCAAGTTCTTTGCGAATTGCGAAAACATAAATTAAAATCGTAAGAGTTCACTGCGACAAACAAACTATGCGCGATGTAAGTTTTGAATAGACCACTAATGACTTGAAAACTTCAGATTCAAATTGTATAAACAATAATTTCTTACCTTATAGTTTCTTCACACGAGGAAGCAAGTAGCGAACGAGGTACTTGTTGAACACACAAACGAACTGTACTACCGATGTCGTAAGAGTGGGACCGGGCGAGGGGGTTGGTCGCTTATAAAGGGAGAAGCGTGTGACGTCAGAATAGTAACGCGTTCTCGACGTTGATTGGTCAACAAGTACTAGTATTTTCTGGATGCAGTAATGCTTCGTATCTTGGTTGGCGAGTCTATCTAGATCTGGAAGTATCTGGAAGTAATAATAATAGCGTTATTTTTAATTAGAGATTAGCACTATTACAAACAATTATTATCACGTTAAAATTAGGTATTGAGTCAGAAACACAACTGTCATACAAATCAGTACATAGGCCAATTTAGAATTAGCAGTATACGCCTTTATATGTACTATTAGTTTTGTTTTTTTGCCCTGCACTTTCTTGTGGTGCAAGCCGGAATTTCGCAAAGGTGCAAGGCACGCTGGCTCTGGTGCAGAGCTGGGTAGTAACGTAACGGAAGTAACGCGTACTGTAACGAAATTACTTGCCAGTAATTTCAAACGGACAAGTACTATCACTTCCATGGTAACTTGAGGTTAATGCTTCCCGTCGGCGCGCCTGCTGCCTTTGAAACGTCACAAAATATGCAATATTTAAAATACAGATTTACAATTACTTCCCTTATTGAAAGGACATGTTTTATTTTGAAAGTAATTTTGAAGTAATTTCACTAATTTTTCCATAAAACTTAACTACATGGTGATTTTATTACATTTTGGTTCCAGTAATAAATAACTTGATTTCACTATTTTTGAAAATTAATTTACCCAGGTCTGCTCCAGTGTAGCAATGGCTTACGGTGTGTGAAGTAGTAACGTAGAGTAGTAGTAAATATTTATGTAGCATAATAGCTATTGTTATACATTTGGCAACCTGTGGTACATAATATACCAGCAGGGTGATTCTGAATGGGTGCCTATAACTTTATTAGCTTACCGGTTTCGGTCGTTACTGTAGGTGAATGCAAGGTGATGATTGGGTCATCGCCTTCTTGTAACGACCGAAACCGGTGATAAACTTAGCGGAGGGTGGGTAATTGCAATTAAAAATTTGTAAGCTTTAAACTCGATTTTGATTTCGAAATTTCAATAAAACACAGTGAAAGAATAATGTGTGTATGTATATTGTTTTTATCGTGAACACGCAAAATAATTTAAAAACATGGATTGGATTCATAATTACAGAAGGGGGGGGGGGGGGGGGGGATTTCTGGGACCATGTGTGACATGGGCAAGAGGGTTAATCAAAAAATCAAAACAGGCTTAAAATGTCAAATAGGTGTGTGCCAATTAATTCAGGCCAATCAGCCAACAATACTTGCTGGGAATTGTGCTTGCGTTATTTTGCAGATATCTTTTATATCGATGAGCACAGACAAGATGGATCCCGTGATTATCTTGTACAGCGTAGCGTGGTAGGGCATAGCCCTCCTTTAACTATGTTTCTTAAAAACTAATGTATGCATTCTATTTGAGTTTGTAATTATTCCTGCCAAACATTGAATGAACACTGCGGATGAAAAAACTCTTTTCCTCTTCGAGCAGTTATGTACAAAACAGTGGTTCTCAATCTTTATAATTATACAGTACTTTATGTTATTAAAAATGAAGATTTAATTATATATTTTTTTTGTACCTATTTGCAGTGTTGGGTAAGTTCCTTAAAAAATGGACCTAGTTCCAGTTCCAGTTCCACGCAAGAAAAAAGGAACTCTTTCCAGTTCCAAGTTCCTGTAAAAAAAAAGGAACTGGGGCGTTCCTTAGTTCCTTTCAAAATGTAACTAAGTTCCTAAATAGTTCCTTTCTGCAAACAACCATTTTTCTTTGGATATTGCAAAAAATGGTCTGTATTTTTTAAAGGGCGGTATGTTATTGCCACGAACACCAGACATTATAAAAAAAACGATCGAAAGAGACAGCAATGTTGTCACATGCACTTGTGCGAAGAATTGAATAGCCTAGATCAGTGAATATTGAGATAGCTCCTTGCCCCTAAATAACTTCAACCCCCACCCCACTCGGACCACATCTTTCATCATCAATACCTTCCCGTTTCCAATGAATTCGAATGCATTTTCGCTGGCGATGCGAATGATTGGTATTAACACCGCCGGGGTGTTGGGTGAACATTGACTGATGTGATGGGTTGACAAGTGATATATTTCATGTTTTGTTTGATTTCGGAATGACAGTCTGAGTCATGTTGCTCTTACACCTGTGTATAGGAGGGGTTGGACGGTTGGTCAGTTATAAGTGACATGAGACGCTTATTCCGCACGAGCGATTTGGGATTAGTCACCGGTTTCGGGTCTTCGACTTGTGCCGGTGTGCGACTAATTGGAGACCCCACGCGGGGGTGGCGTAGCAGGTTGCGGTGGGTAGACAAGAATGAAATATTACAAAAAAAAGTTGTTTTAGATTTCTCGTTTCTGTCATCTTGTAAGTAAACTATGTTTTGGCGCTTTCGTCCTTCAAGCTTGTACAGTCAAGTAAAAATAAAAGGAACTTATGAAAATAAGTTACAGTTCCTGGAAAATTGGAACTATGGCGTTCCACAGTTCCTGACTGGAAAAAGGAACTATAGCGTTCCTTAGTTCCTTAAAAAGGAACTAGTTCCTAGGAACGGAACTAAAAAAATCCGTTCCTACCCAACATTGCCTATTTGGAAACACATTAGAACTGTGAGGTTTGGGTTCTAATAATGTATCTAAAGGTAATAGATTCTAAAGTGGGAATGACATTTCAATTACTCAGTCAAGGGTTCATTAAAAAATAAAAACCATATTACTGATACCAGTACATTTTTCTTTTATTGATGTAAATCAGTCTCTAAGTTTACAATTCAGTCTGGTGAGTTGTTCAAGTAGGTAGTACAATTCATTACAAATTATTAAATGCGTAGTGAACGTGGCGTTTCTTAAAGGATTCGAACCTCTCTGGCACCGCATTGGCTTTGCTTGATGAGGCGGATTAGTTGATTGCTGAAGCTTGAGTGTGAACTATTGGGATCACACGTGACTTCTGAAACACAGGTGACCTCTTAGTTCTGACGACCAGTAGTAGCCAATGGTTTAGCCGCGGTCGCTTAGCCGGTTCCCATACGAACACCAAAGTTAAGCAACCTCGGACTAGGTCAGGAGGAGGGTGGGTAACCACTCTCCTCTGAAATACTAGTTACTGTTGGTTAGAGGAGATTGGAAGGTGCAAAAGGTTGTGTAACAGCTTCGTTCTTCTCGTCAACTGCTTGGCAGTCCAGGTTAGTGGAGGAACCTATACGACTGGTCAAAGTTACACCGTCCTTTCGGATGGGATGTAAAGCTGATGGTCCCCTAGTACTTTTCAACAGGAGCAGGCTACGTGCCGGTACCAGGCTTCCCCTCCTCTCTTCCTAATCATCATTCATCAATCACCATAGCCCAGCCCACATATTATATAATGAACTTGAAGGGAGCTGTTGTTTACTTTGTTAAATAAGAACTTTGTTAAAGATGAAGAAATTACTTTGTTAAATCCAGAATGTTGTTAAAAGGGAGTTCTTTAAAAGAGAGTTGGACTGTAGTAAATTTGCACTAGTAGGACCTCGATCCTGTTGCAGATACAGAATACATAACATAAAAACCTACATATTTGGTAACAGAACAGTGATGTAGGAAGGGTTAAGGGAAGCAACTGAATGCAAAGGGCATCTACAAGATTAAACTAAAGAAGTAAGGCATTCAGACTCATATCAAAGGGCAAACGAACCTGGTCGTCTGTCGGCGTGCGTGGCGCCCGTACTGTCAGCACTCCGTCGGTCGACAGCGTTGACGTGACTCTGTCGCGCTCAACGCCCGGCGGCAGAACGTAGCGACGTGCAAAGCGACGGCTCACGAAGCCATGTTCGTCGGGTCGCTCGTCGTGAACGCCCTCGACTATGACGTGGCCGCCGTCGGTTGTCTTCACCGTCACCTCGCCCGGCTGGAACTGCTGCACGTCCAGGTTCACCTGCGACATTCACACTTTCTCACTTTAGTTGGTATTTAAGGAAACACAGCGACTCACGTTTCAATCCCACACATGCACTTTTGTAGTATTGGTACAATTTCAAAGTGTCATTTATTTGAGTTGTATGTAATTCCAAAAATAAATTACACCTTCTTCAAATTTTATAAATACTATGAAACCTTTTGTTTGTGTGATCGAGATGTCAGAAAGAGAAAATTTATAAAATGGGAATGTCCAAGGAAATAACTTTAGTGCTTTAGATAGGCCTACTTTAAACGAAAGTTGCTATAAACTAAGACATTAGTTAAGCACTTACAAGTGGTTATTACCTGGATAAGATATCTCACCAGCAATTTGGAGAAAAGTGAGTTTAAAGTTAAAACTGGTGAGTCGCTAATAGTTACACCTTATTTTGTGCCGCAGTGGTCACTCAGTTTGTGCTGCACCTAGTTGCAGTTATCTGAAATAAACATTAGTGAACCTACCATAAACGCATCCTTGTCAAGCTGGATACTGGATGTTCCACTCTTGTGGCCGGGTATGTGGCGCCACGGACGAATGTAGCCGGACTGTATTGGTCCAGCAAGAGTGCCATGGGGATGAAGCAAGTTATCGTTCATTAAAGCGATACCCAAGCTTTGATCCAACAGTGATAGTGGTCTGGTGACATTAATCAATACATCTCGTAGAGACATGATTCTGGAAGAAAACAAAACCTGCAATTGAAGGAGGGAGTGCATCGTGTGCTAGGGGTGGGAGAATATTACTAGGAGGCTATCCTACATGTCCAAGCCCACATTTAACGCAGGGTGGAAAATACCCGGGAAGGAGAACCGTAAAGAAGGTAAGCCTACTGCATAATAACCTGATGCCGGTGTGCGCCGGTAATAATTCCTTTGACTGGACTGACTGCCTGACGCCATGTGGGCCTAGGCCTAGATCTAGTGGCTATACATAATTATTTTCTAACATTATCTAACAATTTAGTATATGGCTCATTTGTCGGTACCTTTTTGTGTAATCCCCTAGTAAATACAGCTCCTTCCTTGCTGTTTTTGGAGATCGAAATTATTGTAGTTGTTGACGTTAAAAAAATGTTTGTGTTCGAAAATCGAACTTTGAAAAGGGAAGAAGGCCTGTGACCATGAAGGAAGGAATATAGCCTGTGACGTCATTAAATAACCTCATGATTGATGATTGGCGCGCTAATGCAGTACCGACAACAACAAAAACGAAAGTATCACCAACCTTAAATAGTTATTTATTTACCCAACAAATTGTTAATACAGAGGCATTATATAAGCAACATTATAAACCAGTGAAATTAAATATAATATTGCATTTTTAATACATAAATACATACATACATACATACATACATACATACATACATACATACATATGAATTTTTTTTGTGTACTGTCTTTATAAATGGATTTTATCACTGGGATGTTGAACCGCTGACATAGTTTAATCTGTTGGCCACCCTGCCAGAATTGAGACGTCGAGTCGAGCATGATCATGGCCAGTGCTTGTTGACAAGTAGTGTAGTCTTTTTAGGTTATGAAATGTTAAATTTGTTTACTTTTATGGAGTATAATAGATGGGTTATGGTTCACATAGTATGCAAATAGTAGTTTTAAAGGTGGTAAATATGATGGTTTCATTGTCATGTAAGTTCCTTTAATATATACGAAAGAAAACGTGTTTGTTTTAACAATGCCTGGGAGGCCAAGTCGAGCTTCAAAAAGAACGTCTGTAGAGACTGCTCCTAGGCCAAGTTATCGCGACAGGTCAACATCTTCTGAAAAGTCAGATGATGAAGACATACCGCCAAAGAAAAAACTTCTAAAACGGAAAAAAGTTGATCGTGACAGCTCAGCATCTTCGGAAAAGTCATATGAAGACAATCGGGAAAAGAAAAAAGTCCCAAAATGGGAAAAATTTGATCGTGACAGCTCAACGTCTTCTGAAAAGTCAGACGATGAAGACAATCGGGCAAAGAAAAAAGTACCAACACGGAGAAAAATTGTTAACGGTAAGCCTAAAACTAACTCAAGAACTAGGCCTAGCCCTACAACCAAGCAGCAAAAAAACAAATCACATCCTTCAGATAGGCCTAGTGGTTCCTGTGATTTGATTGAAACCAACATAGACCTACCTCCACCACATGCACGTGATGTAGGTCTTCTTGGGAAATCTAAAGCCCATGGCGAGCGACAAAGTCAAGATGATTCATCATCTGACAGTTCTGACGATTTTCGTATGCAATCTGCAACCCTGGATTTAGGTTCTGATTTTTTTCGTACTATTCCTAACTCTTGCAAAACTGAGGATTTTTCTAGCATTGAAAACAATATTTTATCAGGTGTCACTAGTACACTAACTGACTCGGAATCCGAAGTAGAGTATACTGAAGTAAACTGGCCATGTATTCCATCAGCATCAGACACACCTTTGCCCAGTGTCGCTACAGTAAAACATGAAGCTGCTACAGAAGAGACACATGTGCCTAGTAAAAGGAAGCAAACTTCCCGAACGAGAAAGAAGCTCAGTCTAACTAAACCTAAGATCAAGGAAGAAACAAATGCACTGGATGTTTTGCAACTACTTAAGTTGGGAGAAGGATCTAGTTCAGAACTTCCCATTTCCAGCAAGTCTCTCTCTTCTGACTCCTCTGACAATCTAACTGATTTGGAAGAAGTAGCAGTGAATGATGTTGAATCAGATAGGCCCAAGCCCCTCCATTCTATTCCCAAAGAAGGTGTTCAGATAACTTTAGAAATACCTGAACTGCATCAGAAACGAAAGAAAAAAGACTTCGATATGGAAGCATACTTACTGCGGCGTATAAACAATCGTAAGCGAGCCGTCCAAGTGTTGGCCCATAAAGTGAGCCTCCTATGCTGGATTGCACATGGGCGCCACATTAACTCGGTTCTTAATTCTGAACTTCTTCTTGGAATGTCCTTGTCTCTGATCCCTTCTAAACAATGCTATCCTCCTAAACATGCCGACTTAGATTACATGGAACAAATTCTAAGGTGGTTCCACAAAACAATTTCTTTTGACTCTGATGTTGAGGAAAGTAAACCTAAAGATCTCCTCAACTCTCTTGAAAGCCAGTTGATTTCAAGAAAAGCAGATTCAAAAAGCAATATGGTGTTGCTGTTTATTTGTATCTTGAGATCACTTGGCATCAAAACTAGACTAGTGTTATCCTTGCAGCCAGTATCGTTAAAACTTGCCAGCCAAGATCTTTGCACAGTTATTCCCAAGAAATCATCTGCCAAGAAAACAAAGGAGGAGCCTGAGTCAAAAACCAATGTACAAAGCTCTGCAAAGAAAAATAGCATTGATGCAAAGTCAGAGGAGAAAAAAGATTTAGCTTCTTCTTCCAAATCTAAAAAAGAAAAATCTGCCAAAGTACAAAAAAGCAAGTACTTTATTGATAGTGGCAAACCTTCAAGTACCGGTAAAATAAAAGGTTCCGAATCAACCAACAAAAGCAAATATTTTGATGCAACATCAGATACGCCTACGCCGAAAGTAAAGGAAAGCTCTCGTGAGTGCAAGTCAAAATCTTCAGTGGTTCGAAAGTCGAAGAAAAAAGCAGTTGAAACAGATATGCCTGACTCAAAAAGCAAGTACTTTTCAAAATCGGAGTTTGAAGACTTTGAAAAAAAAGTAGGCACATCTACAGCCATAAACAAATCTGAACATTCGTCATCTCGCAAGTCAGATGACACAGATGTGCCTAACACAACTAACAGTAAAAATTTGATTAAAAATGTATCAACTCCTAAAACAAGATCACTTCCAAGCCGCTCTGCTAAGGTAAAGAGCAAACCCTTGACTGATGGTAATAAATCCGCCATTACAAGTGAGTCTGAACCAGAGTCAAAACGTCGGAAGAGGAAGGATTTGCCCCGGGAACAAAAAACTACACCTAGCAGGCCCACACGTAAACAAAGTATCAGTAAGAAGGAAAAAAGTGCTTTGAAATCAAACCCCCAGAAGAGTGCAAAAAACAAATCGAAGCCACGGAATGAAGCCAGTGGCTCAGACTTTGAACCTGATGAAGAAAGTGATCAGTCTGAAATCCTAGATTCAGATTCAGCACCTGATTCAGACTTTGTGCCTCAGGTAGGGTTGTTTGTTGTTAATTGTTATAGCCTAGTATAGCATATTATCATGCTCATTTTATGCCAGGGTTTGATAAATAGCCTACTGGTTGGCATCCTGCCATGGATTGTTTCTAGATTAAACCGTTACCAGTATATCAAGGAAACTTGAAATTTAAGCATTCTACTAACAGAACACTTGGGAACATTATTTACATTCTTAGCCTTTCACTTGAAAATCACAAGATTAGTTTTTCTACCATATCTATTTGCAATTAAAGTTTAATAGTTCCTTAATAAACTATATATCCATTCTTCAAGTAATGTTTCTTGAAGCCCCTAACAATTTCTTGTAAAGAAACGTGTGGTTGTGCATTCTAAATAAAAAACAAATCATCAGCACAAAGTAAATAAATACTTAATTATGATATTGACATGTCATCAGTATAAAGAATAAATTTAATTTGAATCTACAATTAATAGTTAACAGTGATTTTACTTTCCTTGTTGTGTACCAATGCAGCTCTTCATGAACATTCCAAGGACATGATTTACAAATGGTTCCGTTTTCAGCGTCCAAAACCCCCCAAAAAGTGGTCTGGTGAGATCGATAGGCGAGTGCTGTCCACAGATGAAGAAGATGACTCTAAAGCCGCCAGGAAGAGCACGGGCAAAAAAAAGAACACTACAACGAAGACGAAACTTAAGAAAGGCACTGACATCTGGGCTGAAGTGTTCTTGGAAGCTGAGGAGAAGTGGTTTAGTGTTGATGTGCTGAATAAGAAAGTGCACTGCCACGTTGATCTGCACGTGAGATGTTGCTATTTACTTTTCTTGTAGAACTTAACCTTGCAACAATTTTGTTTAGCTTTTGACAATAATAACTGTGTGACATCACTGTGTGACATCACATGTGTGACATCACTGTGTGACAGATCAGTGCACCAAACTAGTTTCAACTGAAACCAGAAAAAGCAATATTTGTCTCTTGATCCAAAATTAACTTGCTATAAGACATAGCCCGATTATTATCATCATGTGTCATTAATATTCACTGTAGATAGGTACCCTTGTTGTTATTTTGGTATTAATTTTGGTTAATATCAGACTGAAAACGGATTTTATTGTGGTTCAAACCAAAAACCCTAACAGGTAAATAGTATATACTACAAGAAAATGGTCAATCAGGTGAATTGACACATTTTTTTTAGTTTACGTATTTTTCTTTTAGTTTGAACTTAACCAAAATAATTGGCCTGAACTGAAAAACAAAGGGAAATATTCTATTTTCTATTTGTTTCAATTGCAATAACATGGTAGTACCGAAACTGCTTCTGAGAAACCATAAACCCATACTGGTAGTGGGTAGGCCTAGAAATTGTATTACGCAAATTGTATTACTGCAAATCAGTTTCATTACTGAGTGGGTAGACTCTTAATGTGAAATTTTGTTTTGTTTATATATTTATTACGCTTCAGGTAGGTTCTACCGGCAAATCTAGGCCTATAAGAGTGGTATTTGCCAATTTTAATTTAATATGGATGGATTCTCTATGGATCCATAGAGATAGACCATAAAGCCATTATTAACATAATGTGTGCAACATCTGTCAACAGGCTAAAGCCACACGTCCAGTGCTGTACGTGGTTGCATTCAACTCTGACTTGGCACTCAAGGATGTGACACGACGATACGTTGTCAACTGGTTGACTATAAAGCAACGTGTGGATGAAGAGTGGTGGGAGAAGGCGCTGAAAGCGTTCCTTGGCAAACAAACTCCTCAAGATCGGGAAGAGGTACGTTTGTGTTGGCGTCGGATACGTTTACGTAGGCCTACTGTTCTTAATGTAAAACGAGCCTCCTTGCCAAGGTCAAACAAACCAGATTTTTATGCAAAAAATAATTTTTGTAAATTTTCTTTATAAAATTGGCCTTTTAGAAATTTCTATTCCTTACAAAAAATCATTAATAGAATTTGTGCATTTAGTAAAAGTTAGCAAATTCAGAATAAATAATTTTTAACATTAGTGGGCCCATGCTAAATATGAAAATCACCCATAACACCTGCTAACTTGGTATGCCAAATTTACTATTCAACTACTGCTCGAACTGTTCTTGATTTGAATGGTTGTATGATCAATGAATGAACTGTTTCTTTCAGGATGAGGAGCTCAGCAATCACATGCTCAACAACCCCCTACCCACAGTGATTGGAGAATACAAGAACCACCCACTGTACGTCCTGAAGCGACACCTGTTGAAGTTTGAGGCGATCTACCCCCCGGATACGCCGACCTTGGGGTTCGTCAGGGGTGAGGCCGTCTACCCGCGGGAATGCGTCCACAACCTTCACTCCAGAGAAGTCTGGGTCAAAGAAGCCAAGGTCGTCAGACTCGGGGAGCAGGCGTACAAGGTTGTCAAGGCCAGGCCAAAATACGACAGGGTGAGTATTTGGTTTCACAGTGATCTAGTGCAGGATTGCTGCTGCCAAAAACTAGTTCAAATTCGGTTGGACAAAATGAAATATTAACACAAATCTGTTAAAATTACGTAAAGAAATACAGTGGAGCATCAATTATACGTTTCGTACTTATACGTTTTTCGTATTTATACGTGATTTCCATATGGTCCTGGCCATTTCCCATAAGAATCAATGTCAAAATAATTTAATTATACGTTATTTGGTTATACGTTATTTTCGGTTATACGCGACAGAAATTGTTGCCCCCAGACATCTTGGTAGCGATTATACGCTAATTGGTTTTATTTGTCATCCGAAATCACTTCCTGGAAGAGCAAGCTTTATCTCGTTCGGGATATGCAGCTGTGTGAATGCGCGAGAATGGAATGTTGTTATTGTCAAGCGGTCACCCCACCTCGCCCCCCTCCCCTCCTCCCTTTCGCTACCCTTGCTCACGTCCGGCTCTTGGCAGGTAGCCCAAGCCCTGAGGCATCGTATAGCGCCAGTCCCTCACCCCTCCCACCATACTACGTTTCATCAATTGTTTCATAGAGCGTCTGTCTGTCCATGCAGATTGTTCCAAGTTTGTTGGTGTTTTTAAATTGATACCACGTGTTCATAATGGCTTGTTTTGTCGATTTGTTGTTTTATTACTATCCTCTGATTTTATAGTTACATTTCACGTATTGATCTGATCGTTTCTTCAATTTGTTGATTTAAAATAATTATCCGGCCCCCGACCTTGAGAATGATTTAGATATCACTTTCGGTCGGGACTATTCGAAATAAAAACGACGATTTTCACGACGTAACATGTAAAATATATATTTAGGCCTAAGCACCATTTCACCCCCCCCCCCCCCGCTCCTACGTGCGCTAGAACACACCGTGAACAAAAATTTTTGTACTGCAGAAAGAGGAGACTGCCGAGAGTCACTATCTCCACTCATTACAAACGAAAACAAATGTAATTGCAGTTATACGTTTTTTGTACTTATACGTTTTTTTCGGTTTGGCCCTTGGAAAACGTATAATTGATGCTCCACTGTAGTGTAGTCAATATTTTTTTGGTCAATAAAAAATTGTAATTTTTATCTTCTCAACATTTTTAACCTATTAAAAAACACATTTTCACAAGCAATTGACATTTGCACAACCCGCTTGCTACTTTTAAGCAGTTTCTAAATATATTAAGTTCTACATTAAATATGTTTTGTTTTCCTTTTGATACGTCTAACCACTGTAACTATGTTGCATTTATAAGGCTGTGTTTAAATGATGTAGTCCCCTCTCTTCCGCCTGTACCAACTGTAGCCTACTCGCTACTTGTGAGCAAACGAGTATAAAACACGCTACTCTGTTCATCAGCTGTCGGGTAACATGATAACTGACCAACCACTGGAGGTGTTTGGCTCCTGGCAACTCCAGGACTACGAACCACCTGTGGCTGAGAACGGCAAAGTGCCGAGGAACGAGTACGGGAACGTGGAGCTCTTCAAGCCGTGTATGCTGCCCAAGGGATGTGTCCACATTCCCAGTGAGTATTAAGTTTTATATTCAAAATATTTTATTTTCACCAGCTTTCCTTTCATACTGCACACAAATGGCCTAGTTTAGGATGGCCTGATATCTCAGTTTTAGAGAGATTGTCCGGTCGTTCCATTGTTTTGGGTTTTGTTGTTTGTCTCAGTGTCCCAAAAACAAAAAGTGGCGGTTGCGGCAGTAAAATGTCCAGGTCTTTTAGTAGGTCTTCTTTCCATTTATTTCCATTTTAGTCCTAGTTTATACAAATTATTATTGAATAGTATTGATAACTAGGCCTAGGTCCTACTTATGAAAAGAATAATAACAACATCAATAATGAAAATATGGTTTGAACGATTAGGCCTAATTTAAAGTAACTGGGCCCAACACATTTCTTAATTTTAAAACTTATTTCCTAATATTTTATTTTCTAAAACTCATTCCATTTGGTTCTTTATTTAACTTAATTAATTGTCATTATAAAGTCAAATGAAAGCAAAATATCACCAAGAATCCCCACGGTACGTTTCTTTAAAGTTGTAGCCCACTATCCCACCAAACAAATTATCTATTTTATGTATTGTATACCTGTGTATTATTCGGCAATTCCTTTCACAATTTTAAATGACAGCGTGTTTTAAACGTGTGTGTTGTGTGTTCTAGTTACCGGGCTGACTCGTGTGGCTCGTAAGCTGGGCATTGACTGTGCGCCCGCCATGGTCGGCTTCGACTATCACAGCGGGGGAAGTCACCCCACGTACGATGGCTACGTTGTGTGCGAGGAGTTCAAGGACATTCTGCTCGACGCTTGGCATCAGGTGCGTTGCGTGTCTCGCGGAATTGTCTTCAATTATTTTACTTTCAATCTTTCTTTCAGCTCTAAAATTCATCATGTGAGCCGTTAAATCGTATACTAGAAATATTAAATACATGCAGTAATGTGAAGCTTTCAGAATGAAGTTATCTCCAAGGTTGAATGTCCTTATTTACAGGAAGCAGAAGAGTCGGCCAAACGCGCTGCAGATAAACAGGAGAAGCGTGTCTACGACAACTGGAAGCGGCTAATCAAGGGCTTGTTGATTAGAGAACGGCTGAAGGAGCGATATTCCTTCGGGGAGGCTTCCACGTCCCGCGCTAAACCGACCAAGGCACCAGCCAAGAAAACCGCTCGTGGCAAACGAAAGTAGGCGTATTTAGATATCTGTGTGGTACTCACATGCCTGGTGTTTCGGGAGTGCCACGTTTGCTAGAAGTGTTCATCACATCTCACCAAATGGTACAAACTTATCTTTAAGAATTAACATTTTAACAGAAATTGGAAAAGGGTCTGGGAAAAGTTTAAGGAAGGAAATGAAACAACTGGAATGTGTTTGTGGCTGCTTGGACATTCATAGTAGAGATTTTAGAAACCACAAAATAATATGCAACAAATAAATATAAATTGACAAGTGCCCATCTAACACATTCTAGTACTAGTTGTTTCATTCATGTTTACTTGCCCCAACCATTAACCAAATATCTAACCTAGTTGATAAAAACTGTCATAATCAAAAGGAATCTAACAGCAATCTAAATAATTCTCATTTTGTATTATGTTTATTGTTCATACTTTATAGTGTTGCTTGATTGAGCGAATCTTTGCTATTTTATGTGCAAGCTCATTATACTTCAAACCACCTATGTTTATGACAATTCATTCTCTGTGTTGTCATCATCGTGCTCATTACTCATCTCAATCAATGTTGGGTCTAGTTACATTTCCAATATCTGTTGCTCAGTCGCACCGTCTAGCTAATATTACACACTAATTTGATTAGGTAACACTGGTACGAATTTAAATTGTAGCATACTACGTCTACTATAATATTCGAATTTCGAAATACTGTCTACCTCACATTTTAGTTATGAACTCACTAATCACTATAGGTACTGTAAATTAAATTCTTTGTTTTATAGCGTACCATATAGTACGCTTAATCCTCCTACATAAATTTCCAAACCTTGTTAACAATTTTTTTGAAATAATTTTGTATGTGCTTTTAATGAAGACAGGAACAAACATGTTTTAGTATTAAATTACAGTTTGATATTACATATATTCTACTTTTAGTTAAAAGTTTATAACATCATAACTCTTTAACGTCATTATTCTATGTAGCCTATTACCGCTAGTATGAGTGACAGAGAAAACATCACTCACGGCAATTAGTTTGGCAGTTGAAACTTATTGTTATTGCCTGGTAGCATTAGACACAGTTGTTTTTCCAGACAATTGGGCTTGCTTAGTGTTTTGTTTAATCATTGTTTCTATAGCTTAAGTAGATGATCCGATGGCTAATTATTTCTTTGAATATAGGTGGCTTTTCTTCAGCACAGGTTTTTACTTAGGCTACTACCTGTTCATAATTAAGACTACAATTTACTTCCCAGTATTTCAACTTTTTAGGTTGTGTTGATTCTATGTGACCTTTGTAAGTCTGAAGTATGATTTTTCCCTTAGTATGTGCTATAGTTGTTTACTACCGGTAGGCCTACTTGTTTTATTTGTATTGTATTCACTTATTATACCAATTGTTACGTAAATGCATGTTGTAGGTCTACTATGGCAATTCAGTACGAATAAACATACTTTCCTATACTTTGTATTGACTTTATTGCACATTACTCGTACCAACCGTAATTTATTTCCACGTAATGACTTTCTTCCAACAAGCAATCACTTGAATATTACAGTTGATCAGTTGATCCGTGTTCTGGTTTGAACCAGGTCTCAATTATTTCCTCTTTTCGACCAGTATTTTTATTTGTTTGTGCATACATATTCATTACAGCCCATATCCTGAATGGGTCTCATCTTTCCCCTGTATAATTCTGTGGATTGGTTTGAAATGGGTCCCATTGCCCCTTCTTTTTGTCCAGTCTTCATTTTGACATAAAAGCAGAAAATGCTTAAAAAGCTACAATCAAGTGGGAGAGCCGACCTGCATTCGATTCTCAGCTGAGCCAGTTTTTAGTATAATCTACAATGCAAGGGTGTAAATGCATTCCAGCTTACAAAATTTTCACTTTCCTTTTCAGTTTGATCCTACATAGAAGATGCATATTCTGATCATGTGTAGGTATTCAAAATGTGTGCAGTAGTAGTTGAAATTGAACAAAATGTCAAAACAACTTAATTTAAATTTAGGTTATGAAAGTAGGTGCCAATCGGCTGGAATGGTATATAATGTGAGGAAAGGATCCAACAGCTTACCTTTGTGTAAGATGACGGATTATCGAGTTTGAAGTACACATAAAACATAATACAAATAGGTATAACAAGACTTTTCAACCTAGGTCTTGTTCACTCGAGAGAAGAATGGCTACTGCAACAGGTATTTGCTGCAACTACTCTAGTCAACTAAAATAAACTAGACTAATAAATATATATATACAATATTTACAAGGCGCTGTTGGGGGGTGTGGTGGCAGGGAGGTGAGAGGGGGAGAGGGCTGTCACTACAGATGTTTAGGTTGGGAGCCAACCTAGATTTGGTGATCCACTGGTGGGCCAATTCCCTGGCTGGGAGTGATTTTATTACTCTGGTGTTGTAACATCCATTGAAGGCCAGGTTATGGGATGCTGCATGTTGAGCCACCGGTTTGTCCATGGTCAGGTTTTTAGTGTCTTGCCTGTGCCCGTTGTCATCCTTGACGTAAGGGAGTTCTTAGTTAGGCCAACATATTCGGCAGGGCAGTGGTTGCACTTCAGTTGGTAGACTACATTGGTGGTTTGGCAGGTGTTGTGTTGCCTGATTGGGTATGTCTTGCCGGTGGCCTAGGCACTGAACGTGGTGGAAAGTTGGTGAATTTGGCACGTCAAGCAACCGTTACCTCCTTGGAATGGGTAGGAACCTGCTGGTTCATTTTCTGGAGCGTCCCTAATGCGGCAGTCTCTCCTGACCACTAGGTCCGCAATGTTCGGGGGGCATCTGAAGGCTACTCTTGGCAAGGATTTGACTAGATCAATTGGGTCTTAGTGGAGGATGTTTAAATGTGAAGGCCACTCTTCATGATGCCATTGAGTGCCTGTAGTCCTGGGTGCCACTGTGTGACTAGAGGTATAACATCATTGGGCGGCGGGATGGTCTGCCTCGCTGGTCTATTGATGCGTTGTTGGACGGTGGTCTTGTCGTTGCCTCGAGCCACAAAGGCGTTGGTAATGCGTTCGCAATACTTGGCAAGATCATTACCATCTGAGCAGATAGGTTGGCCTCTCACTGCTAGGGAGTGACACGACGTCACCCTTGCGACGTGCAAGGGTGACGATTCCCAAGTGAAGCGTAACACACTGGCATTGTTGAGGTTCGTGAGGAAGACGTCTAGTAGTGCTTGGCCGTGGGGCCATACCATAAAGATGTCATCAATAAAACGGATGAAACACAAGGGCAGATGGTCACGGGTTGCTAGGAACTTCCTTTATATCTATTCATTTCAGGGATAGGAAGAAGGAATGCATTTTTTGTTGGTCTTTGAATGAAAAGCAAATTCTCTTTTTGGTTGCTTTTTATTGAGTTTTTCACTTTATTTTTCTTAAAATATATTACATACTAGACAAAAATAATCAGGTCGTTAACAATGATAATGATAACAAATGCAAGAAGCAATGAACGTTTTGACATAAACGCATGAAGCCTTAAGAGTGTAAAGCTTTAGAGGCTACTAGCAATTATACACATTATATTCCAGCCACAAGGTTATGTCTACGATCTAAAGTGAACGAATAAGAATGCATGATGATTCCAGGCCTAGACTTGCAAGGCTGGTCGTTCGAATACGGACAAAGAAACAAAGTGACATATATATTACAAAACACCGCTAGGCTCATCATACCGGGTTCATGTTCCTACTTTCTGAATGTTAAGCAATGACTCCACACTCTTGTTGGAGCTATCCCAGCCTCTGACAATATATTTACACAAGATTGTATTTAGTCTGCATTGTGATGGCTTAAAAGTTCTATTGGATAGTGCTCGAAGATAATTTAATTATTGATTAGTATTTGTTTCAAATCCACAACATAGCCATTAATCATATACATAATTACAATATATTTCACACAGCATTTACGTTTTTTGCTAAATTATTGTAGACATGTCAGAATCCAATGGTTATGTTTTATTTACCATGAGATAGTTTGGTGTCCCACTCATAGTGAATGTATGCTCAAACGTACTCATCTACATTCTAAATTAAAAATATGTATTTATCTTTTTTACAAGGATATGAGCAAAGCATATTGTATACTTCCACAAACACCAGTATGCAAACTCACCCTTCATTACATAATAGATCGCTTTCTACTCATTAAAACACAGAGCAATGAATCCCATGTAAATGAAGTTCCTACTTCCATATCGTGATACGCAACAGGAAGGCTAAATAGCTCATCACCTTACTCTTGTAACACTCGCATCAAAACATGTGCAACACACGTGACGCTCATGTAAGAGCCACGTCTATCTCGCGGTAGCTCTTACCTACAAGAGTTAAGGCCCTGTTTTTGGGTAAACGAGTATAGAAGATAAGACACAATTCAGGTGGAACTTATAGAATCTGTATTTAAATGAAAAAAAAAACTATTGCCAAAGTGGTACAGGTTGACAACTGCAAAATGGTATTTGTGCATTTATATAAATAAAACTATAACAGAAGCCTTGAACAAGCAAAATATTTAGCCCTTAGAATCGCAGATTTCTCTAAGGACCGTTCTATAGTTGTCGCTAAACAAGAAGAGTCAGTGTATTCGGAAGTAGTAAACATTCTATCTTTCTTTTATTTTTTATTTTCTTACAAAAATCATTATCATCTTCTATCTTAAGTACGTTCTGTTTTTATTATGTCGAATCCGCCTTATTGGAGGACATTCAATCCTGCAGCGGTCCGAGCTTTTGCTTGAATTTAAATCACCGTTCCATTTGCTTGAGGTTGTTACCACATGTACATTGATTACAGTAATTGTTTTCCGCGTACATGTCGAGCCTCGGTTCAAATGATATGAGTGAGTTTTGTTCATAACGAGCTCGTGCACCGCAAGCCGCGTTTCATACGCCACTTGGCTCGACTTGTTTGGCAACAACTATTGCCGCCACGCACGCACCCTCGGACATGTCTATGTCATGGTCAGGGTTCCAGCCCCCATACCGTAGCCCACACCCTTGGGGCCGAAGTTCCGTCCGTAACAGCTGCGGCAGTAGATGTCTCCGTTGGGTCCGTCGTTGAGGTTAGTCGAGTCGAGGGACTTGCGGCAATCTCCGCAGCTGAAGCATCGTCTGTGCCAGATGCGGCTCTTGGAGATCATCTGCTCAGCTGCGTAGACGGGGTAGCCGCACCTTGGACATCCCTTGCCCTCGGTGGCCTTCATCCCTGTCTGGGGGGTGTCGGAGCTGCAACAATATCATGTTTACTGTGATGAGGAGTATGACAACAGCAATAAACATACAATCTTTGGACGTAACAAAAAGTGCCATGATGCCTAATCTCCTACCAATCCCTCCCTTGTTACACAAACATATTATTATTATTTATTAATTATAGTTATAAGTTGTATAAGCAAAACTGCTGCATAGAAGACACCATTTGGTCCATACTTGTAGAGCTGCGTTGCTTTTAATGTATTTTGGTCACTAGTCAGCAGTCACTTGTCTATGACGCACGCATCAGTCTAGTTATTTCAGGACAAACATAGCATCCGTTTGCTAGGTCTACGTGCAATGGGGTAAAAGAAGATATTATTTCGTTATCACGCTGTGTGTTTAGAAACTAAACATGGGTAAGCCCTACTCTTAACAAACCCTAACAACATGTGTACTCACTAAGCATTGGTATTCTCTCCATGGCAAGACACCAGCGTGGGTAATACAACCCTAACAACATGTATACTCACTAAGCATTGGTATTCTCTCCATGGCAAGACACCAGCGTGGGGGCGTGGCCGTAGCCGAATCCTTTAGGGCCGAAGTTCTTGCCGTAGCAAGCTTTGCAGTAGACTTCCTTGTCTGGTCCGTCGCAAGCCACCATGGAGTCGAGTGGCCGATGACATTGGCAGCAGTTGAAGCACTTCTTGTGCCACATCTAAATCAAAACAACACATTCGGTCAATAAGTCATGAAATGAATAACAGGATTACAAACAATACGAATAAATAATTTAACATTAACATATTAACTAACGTAAACTTGGAACGCATACAAACATAAAGGTTGTGACCGTAAACAAATTCTAATAGCGTCAACCACATTACTGATTAGGTCACAACACTAGTGTTACAGGTGCGCGTGATACTGCACTAAATTATAAGTTAGTCCTGCATCTGTATCATCCTGGACATTGTGTATGTGTCCATTCACAAGACTACAAATACTCGTAATTACATTTAGGCTTGTTTTTTCTAAAGAATTTCACACTGTAATCTATTATATTTTTCTTTTAAACATATCTATATAGCTTACAATATATTGTTTTATAAATTAATTAAATACAAAAGTATTTCACTAGCACTGCAGCAGAGTTGATTGAAGGAAACAGTATTTTGTGCCACGTTTCGCCTCTGACCAGTAAACCAAACTACCCGGCACCTCCACCATCTGCCCAACATTACGAAGAAAGAGATTCTCCTGACTTAAGATCTCTCACTCTTAACTGTTCTCAAGCCGACTTCAGATCCTTCTCTACCACCCCTGTCATGCACTCTGTTTCAACGGAAACCAACACATTCATGTCGTCCTTTCATGCAGCGGTTGTGATATGAACACGCCTCGCTATAGCCACGCCCAATGTTTTGGGGGTTTTCAGAATTCCAGTCCAAGATAGTAAATTATCCTTTATGTTCTTGTTTAGAGTAAATGTCAGGACGTATACGTATATATGTTATCAAGTTGGTTCTAGGGCTCGGCTGTGGACATCGTTAGGGGTAGTTAGGTAGGGCTGATGTACTGACCGTTCCCTTAGCCAGCTGCTGCTCCGCGGCGAACACGGCCCCCCCACATCTTGGGCACCCCTGTCCAGCGGCGGCCTTGATGGAGGTCGTGTCCGGGTTGTAGAAGGGGCGGGACTGAGAGATCTCTTCCTCGCTGCAGAGTGAAATAACGTCATGGTTAACACATTTACACATGAATCGGGCTAACTAGGTTGCCGAGGAAAATCTCCTACTTATAACCTTGTAAATCTATAAACAAAAATAATGAATCACTATTATGATTTAAGTTCCTGATTTATAAAATTGCAGTTTGATTTCGTCTAAAAATTCCTGTTGTGTGATTTGCCATTGTTTTCTATCTTTGCCATATTTTGAAATTATTTTCTAAAAGACCTACTATATTTCCCCCTACATTGGATATGTTTTAAAATTAAATATTAATATCCGTGAACTATGCTGCTATGGAGGACGTCGAGGTGACCTTGAAGGGTTGAAGGGGGGGGGGGAGGGGGGGTTACTTACGTTAGCCCGTCTGTCTGTAGGAAGCCGGACCCGCAGGCGAAGCCGTATCCGTGAGGCCCCCACTTCTTGCCGTAGCAGGTCTTGCAGTAGACTTCACCGTCCGGCCCATCGCAAGCCAAGATGGAGTCTAGCGTCTTGGTGCAGTCTCGGCACTTGAAGCACTTGCGATGCCACTCCTGCACACATAACACATTCTCCATGTAGCTCATACACAACACAACAAGAGATATCATCGCAAGCCAGATGGAGTCCAACGTCTTGGTACAGTCTCGGCACTTGAAGCACTTGCGATGCCACTCCTGCACACATAACACATTCTCCATGTAGCTCATATACAACACAACAAGAGATATCATCGCAAGCCAGATGGAGTCCAACGTCTTGGTACAGTCTCGGCACTTGAAGCACTTGCGATGCCACTCCTGCACACATAACACATTCTCGATGTAGCTCATACACAACACAACAAGAGATATTACTATATACTTTTATTATTAATTATTACTGTAAAAAGTTACTTTTATTGGAAATAGTTTTTTGTGTGGTACCCAAGGAGCTAATCAAAAATAATACCGCATTGGTGCACCTGCAATGATTGCAAATTGGAGGCTGCTATATTTTATATGGCATAATTCGGAAGATCGAGGTTCGATTCCGGCCACCAGCAGCCCTGATGAAGGTTTTACCGAGGTTTTCCTCAATCGTAAAGGTGAATGCTGGGATTGAGTGATACTATCAGCTCTCGGGATATTCCTTCCCAACTATACACACACCCTAATATACCTAGTTAGTCACCTGAAGAGTGACACATCAGGTGAAGCTGGTGTGCACTCTATAACAGAGATTCCTTATATAAATGGCGCCAGGACTAAGGAGTGCTGGGCCTGATTGGCTGCTCAGTACTCACCCTGCCCTTGGCCAGCACCTGCTACAACTAAGGAGTGCTGGGCCCTGATTGGCTAATGGCTAGTCAGTACTCTGTACTCACCCTGCCCTTGGCCAGCACCTGCTACAACTAAGGAGTGCTGGGCCCTGATTGGCTAATGGCTAGTCAGTACTCTGTACTCACCCTGCCCTTGGCCAGCACCTGCTACAACTAAGGAGTGCTGGGCCCTGATTGGCTAATGGCTAGTCAGTACTCTGTACTCACCCTGCCCTTGGCCAGCACCTGCTACAACTAAGGAGTGCTGGGCCCTGATTGGCTAATGGCTAGTCAGTACTCTGACCTCACCCTGCCCTTGGCCAGCACCTGCTACAACTAAGGAGTGCTAGGGCCTGATTGGCTAATGGCTAGTCAGTACTCACCCTGCCCTTGGCCAGCACCTGCTACGACTAAGGAGTGCTGGGCCCTGATTGGCTAATGGCTAGTCAGTACTCACCCTGCCCTTGGCCAGCACCTGCTCGGCGGCGTAGACCACTCCCCCGCATCTTGGGCACCCCTGGCCCTTGGGAGCCTGGACCTTAGCTGTGTCCATCACGTGGGTCCTCGGAGACACCGCGTCACTAAACAACGCAGCCAATCAGCAACACTCTACTGGTTCAGATAACTAGGCTCTTGTTGAGAGACGTTTAAGAATACAGAAAAAATACAAAATCATTCCAAAAACACAGACGGGTTGGGGTAAAAATGTCTACAATCCACATACAGTCCCAAATAAATATTACTTGACATTGACAGTGCTTTATGCTGTACCAAATCCAAACATATCATTCCATGATGAACTAAGCTACAAAAATAGAGGGAAATGTGGTGATTACTTAACAATTTAATCTTTTAAAATATTATTAGATTTTAAACCGCGTTTAATTGGTTTACTCAAAGTCAACTTAATTTAACGATCTTAGAACTATAGTTCCTTTTGGTACCGAGCTTTGACAAGAAGAGCAATTGAAAGTAACCATCACACCATACTAACAGGTATGACAAATTCGCAATTTGGTATATATTTTCGGTATATTTTCGATTTTTACAGTCGCATAAATAAATGATGTCTTTGAAAATGCGTCGTAGAATCAATTGGACTGTCTTAACAACCACAAACAAGGCAAGCTCACATGCCCGTATTCGGTGTTTATTAATTTCTCAATCAAAAGATCAATATAGGTTCCGTTTCGAGGTATTTCGCAGCATTCCTGTTGCATCGCTAAAATACACTTCATTACTCGACATTCTCGGACACAAAAACTAAAAACATTGAACTATACTAAAAATTCAGTTCATTCCAAAATCAGACAAGGGTAAAACCTAAAAGAATCTGAAACTTAACAAATTAAGTTTTTCCGATAATCAATTATAAAACCAGTCACGTCATTCCAAAAACCAAGTTCGGGTAGATAAAGTGAGAGTATAGTGCGAGTGTGGGTGGGGTGTCGTGCGATGGGGCATTGACTACCTCTCCCACTCGTCCGAGAGTAAATCTGAGGTGAATCCGATGGAGGAACCGGCAGCACCGCGGCCCAGCCCTCGAGGTCCGTATCGCTTCCCGTAACACGCTATAGCGGTACAGAGAAACAGCTCTTAGCATCTCACCTTAGAAACCACCAGGAGCAATGATACCTTCCGAGCTTGAGGGAACAATCATTAGTCACAGAAGATAGCTGTTATTTGGCAAAACAGTTTCCACAACTATTCAGTAAACTATACCATACACTCATCTTGAATTTAAGCTGTTAATTCTTATACATTCATTCATACTGAAATTTTAAATATTGCGTTATATTGTAGTTTTTAGTGTTTAGAATAAATATCAGTAATGGAAGCTTGGATAGTAAGAAAAGCAAACTAAGCATTAAGAAATGGCACTGCTTGTTATTAACTTGCATTGTGTATTAAAGCTGTAATGGCTTTAAATATTAGGAAAGGCATTTTTTAAATTCAATTCAATAAGCTGATGTTTTGTGTTAATAATGTTGGTTGTTCCTCAGAATGCTTGGTATCATTGTCCTGGCTTCGAAGTATTGTTTGTACATACCCGTTCACGTAGCAGTCACTCTGCAATGCGCCTGCGCCCTGGCCATATCCGTACCCCTTGGGACCAAACTTCTTCGCGTAGCAGACTGTAGATCACCACACAGAGTAAACCACAGGCCTGACAGTCCAGTCAACACACACACGTCATACAGCAAGACCGTATTTACTCGGTTTATACGCGTGTTGGGCAACACAAACACTTGTGTACATGCAATACACTTAGGAGTAGGGAATAACAACAAACAGTGTAAGGACGAACACTTCTGCCATGTGTATGAAATGTTCATTTCCCCCCCAGTTAAATCTGAGGCATATCATTATTTGTAAGATAATATTGAATCCACCTACACCATTCATCATTATGATCGAATATTACTTCTTTGATTCCAGTATAGTTTAGTAACCCCAAAGTCAATATGTTTGCTAGTTATTTTTTAAGTAAGCCAAACGATTTCTCTAAAACCACAACAACCCGCATTTCCGTATGATGACCTCTTTGTGTGTGTGCTATTTAGTTATTTATTATCGTTTTCATTAGGTTGTTTTTATATTCACATATTCAAGCTAAATGTGTCTCTATTCTTGGCTTCAACTAGTTATCTTCAATCTTTCTGCAACTGGCGCGAGTAAATACGGCATAGTACTCAACTTGGTTTACAATAGTTGTGTTTTGACTAAACATTACGTCTAGTGCATTGCACCAAAATGTTTCCTTCTGAATTGAGCTGCTTTTTTGTAAAACATTATACTAATATCATTTATGATCAGTAATCACCTCCTAAAAAATTAGTGAAATAGTTTGTTATGCATTTATACTTCATAAAATACCACTCAAGCTATTGTTCACATCCATTTAAATTTTATTTTTTAAGTTGCATGAGCTCCAGGACTGAGTATACTGTACATAAACTTTAAACAATACAAGTTGAACATATTTTCGTATAGCAAAAATCTTCAAAAACATGTAACCATTTTACAAGTTCATAATAAAATAAGTAAGTGTAATTAGAAACACATAAAGGATGTCCAACAGCAAATAGAAATTGAGGTCAAGATCAACTAAACATATTTCAGTTAATATTTTAAATGGACGTAAACAATGGTTAATATAACAAACGATATTAACAACTCGCTTCTAAATAACTAATTGACAGTAATATGTTTCAAGAGAAGTGTATGGATGTAGTTGCAATTGTTACCAGTATTTTTTTTAAATGTCGTAAGTAAAATGTACAGAATCATTCCCATGCTTTTATGAATCATCATCCAAGGATATTTAAAGTTATAGTCATTTATGCAGTGTCAACGTAAGGTACGAATTGACAACGGAGGCTGCTTTTAATTTAAACTGATCTCTAATTACAAAATGTAATATAGTTCTCTTTGGGGTAATTATTTTACAAATAAATAATTATATCCCAAAATTGAAAGTACTGTCTCAAAGGGAATCAATTGACAGTAAAGCAAATATCAACTTAATTTACGATAGTCCCAACAAAAAATATAAATTCACATAATATATTATGCAAAGCATGTTGTAAGCTGACTTTAAAATGAAAATGAACACACCTTTGCAGTAAATATTCTTATCAGGACCCTCACAACAACTGACCGAGTCCAGTCGTTTCGCGCACTCCCCACACTTGAAGCATTCCCTGTGCCATGCCTTGAGGATAGAACACACGCATTATTACCAGTACTGTACGTCCTGACTCACATAGGACCTGTGCAAACCTCCTTCGATGACGTTGAACAAACCGCCGGATAGACGAAATAAAAAATGAGAAAAATGTGTGTGTTGTTGTCACTAAACAAAAAAATAGGTACTGTCTGAAACTACTGGGTAAAAAATTACAAAAATGCAAAAATGTAAACAACCAAATTTGTTTGGTGTTTAGAAAAACAACACATCGCATTCAGTTCCAGTGCAGAAATGTGTTTCAAAACCAAACAGCAAACCAAGAAACGAGGGGTGGGGGTTGGGGCGTGGTCCCATGGAGCCGATCAAGGGGGTCGTGCTGTAAAGAAACAAGGGAGGCACAACGAAAAGTCTGGGGAATACCTCGACAATATATGTCTTTATCGGGCCCGTCACAGTGAGTCGTCGAGTCCAAGGTGTGATTGCACATTTTACATCGGAAACAGTTCTTGTGAAATCCCTGGATGTGAAGAAACAACGGAAAACATTTATCAGTATACAAGACACAAGGATGGAGAAGCCCTTTTACATAAAGTTGAATAATTCAGATACGTTACATACATTGTTTATTTTTGGCCACAGTAGGAAAACAATCTCCTGTTATTGTCAGTGTCAGTTATTGAATCGTTGTATTTTACAATTGAATCGTTTGAACTATTGACATGCTTCACGTACCAGCAAATAAAGATCAATAAATAAAGGTTAAACAAGTGATTATCATGCCATCAAGTACGTTAATCTAGGGACTAAGGTCACATCTAACCTGTAAGTACCCTTCTTATCAAGTTATCGGACGGATCTTTAATCAAGTCAACGAATACTCTGAGCACTCGGATAAGTACTACAGAATAATCACTAAATACGCATTGAAATAAAAATTATCCCAATTATAATGTGAATAATGAACAGCTGAGCTTGTGAAAAGTAATTAAATAATTTGTGGTAGTTATACATGGTGTAGAAATCAAGGTAGGTATATTCATAAGGACATGGTAATAAGGGATGATATTTACCCTTCCCCTAGCCAGCATCTGCTCGGCCGCATAGACGCAACCCCCGCATCGTGGGCATCCCTCGCCTTCGGGAGCCTTCGCGATCATTCGGGGTTCCTTCATAGCCCCATTGGTCAAGCTGAAATCACATCGGCAGGTGTCACCCTCGTGCCTCAAGGTCACTCCAGACCGGTGCTCGCAATGGATCCGTACTTTGATAGTCGTCAACAATAAACGACCTTAGATGCTCAAATATTTGACTTCTTGAATTGAGGATTTGATTGATCTTAATATTTAAGTCCACTTTGAGCACCAGTCGGCCATATATGTCGTAAGTAGTGCTACATGCCCACATAGATTAGGCGTTACATAGCAGTTCATTTACGTCACAGACTAAGTGGCTTACTGAAATGGATATGAGAATTAAAGGATTTGTTTCAGGAAAAGGTTAAGCTGTAGGAATACAAAACATCGTAATCTTCAATTAAGTAGGACCGTCTTCATAGATAATAACGGTGTTTGATATATTTGGATACGTAGGATGGATTCTAGGACGAGATTCCCAGCAATCTTCTTCTGACTGCAACAAATTTGGCAGAAAACGTGTCAGAATTACTGTTAATGGGAATCGAACCCAAGCTTTGCGACTCGGAGTTGAATGTTATCTTTTGGAGCTGTCTCTGCGAGGAGAAATCATGTGTAGACAAGGCTATGTGTAGAACATTGGCTAAGCAGATGGTTTTGCTTGAACGTTCCTTATTGGTGGAAAGGAAAGGACAGATGTACTACTAGTGAATCTGGGAATTGTTTGAAAACTAAATCTCACTCCTCAGTAAGCCACGTCAGTGACCAAAAAAATTAGTGAGCAAATAGAAACACAGCTCATAAAAACGAGCAAAACAAGAAAACTATGAAAAAGTTTCTAAAAATGTAGATTTTAATAATAATTATCAGTTTTAAGCTTAGACTGCATAGCATTGATTATTGAGCTAAAAGAATGTTCAAAAAATGTGGTTAGCAATGAAATATTAACAGCATGATGATAATATACAGTAGCGAAGTAATGGCGTAAGCATTATTGTCTGGAACGATAGGAGCAGCGTTTGTACACTAGATCATGTTGAGCCTGTAATGGACAGACAAAATGTAATGGGAGAAGGTGTCCCAACAACATCCTACTCCAACCAATCAGAAGAATCATCGCTCTACATAGAAGAAGAGTGTTCTACATTTATATGCTACACTTTGCTACATTGTTGAGGGCTTTTCCTTATCCCATCACTAAGTCAGTGTTTAGAAGGGTTATTGAAGCGATCCACCTCACGCAACACTTTACGGAATTCATCATTGCTTTAATGCTCCCGATATTTGGAGAACTCTGAATACCAAATTTTAGTTGTAATCATAGGAATATGTTCAGCTTTTGAAAAGTTAGTTTTTAAATTTGTTTAAACATCTTTCTCTGAGTGAGAAAATGATTAAGATTTCGTTTATATAGGTAAAACCTCTTCTGTGTTTTCCACAGGCAAAATATATTTAAGTGGCAAGGAGTTATGTGATGTGTCTATCGGTGTAAAAGTGGACCGAGAAGTTTTATCCCACGGAGGTCTGCGTGCTAAACTAAGTTTTGTAACTATTTGATTTCAGTCGCATCCCTTCTACTAATGGTGTATTTAGATGATACAACTATGTTTGGCGGCACAGTTACGTGTAAACCATTAGCAGGTCGATTATTCTCTAGCACATTATTTTAACTGTTCAATTTATGATATAACCCCGAGATAATTGACCATTTGTAGTCACAGAATACTGTCATTTAAAACTAATGCGTTTCTTACGTCAGCTATTGATTGGGTGCCATAAAACTTTAAATGCCAAAGCTAGGCTGTTCCAATTTGCGTTTCTGAGATAATCTGAGAGTATCGTGTTGGATTTATAGCGTTTGCCACATCACATATTCCGAAAAAGTTTGCTCTGTAAAGTGTTGCGCGATGTGGAGAGAAGCAGATGCTACAGGACGAGGTTTGTACGGCAGAGGTCATAAAGAGGTCATGCACAGATGCATCAAACACAACCAACGCCTATTCTCACCAGTGACGTCACAGCTCTATTTCCCCACGATGATTTCATTCATGAAGATCTCTGAACGAGCCGCTTTGGGGTTAAGCAGTAGGATTTATGCGAGTATCCCATAACAAATGCGTTTAAATAGTCTTGGATTTAGTCTGTGAAGCGAAGAAATGTGCGCTTCCAATAGTATGTAGAGTTTTTGACAATTGGATGTCGGCTATTTGTTTCAATAGCAATAAAAAGTATTTAAGTTGTTTAATTAATTGAAATTAGTTGAGGCGAACTATGAAATCGTGATGGATGCTATTTTGTTTAAAAGAACACATTTGGTATGTTATAGACTCTTTTGAGGAAATTGTATTCGTGGATTATAGAATTATGTTTCAGTTCTGTTTATTTGTTTAGATTAGCAAATATAGTGTTTGTGTGAAAAGAGGGCATCGCGTCATCAAAGACTAATCCCGATTCTAATGTTCATTTCTCTGCTGATTATTGCAGTGGCAGTGGGGCGTGTTATTTAGGGAAACTTCAAAGCTACTGACATAAGAATCCAGTCAAAACAAATGTTTAAGCAAGTTATTGGATTCAAGTTTAAACCGAACTGAAACACGTTCTATTAAATTAAGTTTAAAGATTTAATAATGTTTTGGTTTTATTTGATTTTGAAAATTGTTTTCGTTAAATACAGAATGTCACAATGAAATTATCTTACATACAAATACTTAAAATAAATATGAACGTGGAATAAGCAGAAGTTGGTTCATTGACCTATTAAGCGTATTAAAAACTAGATAATAAAATATGGTGCCCTAGCTTCAAGAACTATGTTTATTCTCAATGAAACAATGCAGCGTTGACAAAATGAAAAGCTTGATACAAAATTTCACAAAAATTCACAAAAACGTTTCACAAAATGTCTCGTTTTTCTATCGAGGGTGAGATTGAGGGGGGGGGGGGGCTGGTAAATACGAGCATATTACAGGGGTTAGTCCGGGGATGGGCGGGAGGAATCAAACATTCCAGTCAGGAAGTATTGTCAATCAATTCTGTTGTTGACTTCGGTGGTTTGGTGCATTCGTGGATATAGGTGAAAGTCCAAAACATGGGAGCAAAAATGCTAAAAATACAGTTATTTTGAGTATTCAGTTTAAGGAAAGGTCTCAAAAATATCCAGCAGACTTTCTTTCCTCTAGAGTGAGTGACTGGATGTCGTTCTTTAGTTGGAAGGTTTGCAGATTAGGGGTGGGTGGTTGTGGGTGGTGCGTGGTGATGGCTGTGCTGGGTGGTGAGTGGTGACGGAACGATGACGTACTTCCGGCTTCAATCTCGCCATTTAGTTGCTGTTTGAAAACAAACCAGGGTCAGCATGCGATACGATACAATAGCCAACTGTGTGTTGAGTTGTTCATGGCTCACCACACATACAACATACCAGACTAGGGGGAAGATAAGGAAACGCCCTCAAAAATAATAACACCTTTGGATAGCCCTGGAAACAAGTTTAGTAAAACTTGCGATTCTTCTAGAATTGAGTTTAAGTTTAAATTGATCTATTCTTGGAAATAAAACACAAATGTTGTTAATCAAAACGTATTATTCCATACCAATTTTGATGGTATAAGATTGTATGAAAGTTACTTTGGAATTTGTGACCCCCCCACTTGGAAATACAATGTTGAAGATATGAGTGAAACAAAGTTGTATAGGTTAAAACATAATAATATATCAATGGTTGTGTTGATGTATAGTGTGAATGAATGAATGGGTGAATACTGTCATGTAGTTGTGACCTTATGAAGTGTCACCACATTGTCTAGCGAGTCTTGCACTATGCGCACGTCTGAGAGAGAGAGAGCATTATTATCTAAGGGGATATTCTACTCAACCAGATAGTTCTGTGAGCCTGGTTTGACAGGTTGATGCAATGTGGGTATGACAAGCATTATCTACGGTGCAAACCATACTTGAAATAACGGCATGAACGTTGTTTCCTACAACATTGCTGCCAAAAGTGTAAATCTTTACAATGGTCGATCCATCATGCTATTTCTAGTCATCTACTCTACCTTATAATAATTCACTACAAACAGTTTAAATATGAAACATACAAAAGTACATTGGTGGGGAATACTTTAACACAAACTCTTAAAATATATATTGATACATCAAGTCGGCTTGAGATTTGCTCAACAAAACGTTCTGTTTTATAAACCATTCGGATTTTTCTATTTGCCTAATTCCTTGATTGGTTAATACCTTTCGAAATTTCAAAGTATATATATATAAAGTGGTGATGAGCCCATAGCTAGCACATAATAGTATTGAACAAACTGTGCAAATTTCCGCTTCCGTCCAGATTATTCTACACAACAAAAATGTTGGATTCAATCAGAATACAGACAAGTCCCTCAGCCTAGAACGATTGTTTTGGTTTATGAACCTTACACCTATAATAAGGGATGTGCATTGACTCACCCTTCTTCTTTGGGGGCTGTTGTTTCTCCCTCCTGTACGAAACTGAGGCAGCCGCCGGATCCGTATCCCTTGGGTCCGTACTTCCTGGCGTGGCAGTTCTTGCAGAACAGCTCTCCCTCGTGCTCGGTGCAGTTCGTGGAGTCGAGGAACTTGTTGCACATTCCTGCAACATGACGTCATACTCATAGCGTCACACAGCATATGACGTAGTGAGAAGTGTGATAACACTTCCATGTTCCAACACCAACAAAATAGTCAGTCAATAGTCAGTCACGTCTAGTCAGAATTTGCGATGCCAATGATACGTCCAACTAGCAGAATCATTTTGAATGCATACCATTATTGTTTTAATAAATAACAAGGAAAGAAAAAATATGTAGACAGGTTCAATGAGAGGTAAAATTTTTCAAACTAGGAATAATGAATACTTGAGAATACTATTGGTACTTAATACTTTGTGTGGTTGGAATAAGCCAACTCATTTCTCACTACTGAACAATGTATGTTTTATGTTTTGATATCTCTTCAACGACCCCGTTGGAAGACAGGTAATAATAGGAAGTGATGACTACTTTAAATGTCTCATATTAATTCATAATTGGGAGATAATCGTTATAATATTAGAATCATTTAAGAAAATACTACTTTCTTAAAAACGTATAAGTTTGCAGTGACATTGACGTTACTGAGTGTCATGAAAACTGTATAATGGTTCATTACCAGAAATAATACCGGAAAACTGACACCTTTCTTGTGAAATACGCTATGTATGTTTTTTTCAAGACACGTTGGCAAAAGTCCAGCTAACACGTGTTGCACGGCAGCTGTTGTATAACTAAATGTTACAGCCAAGTGAGTGAATGGGTTTGTGGATTTCATTTTAAAATAGCTACATTGAAATTGTACTTTACGTGCCAAAGGAAGTTGTTAGAGTGTAAAGTAAGAGTGTAAGCAATATACGTTAACTTTATGTTTCGGTTTAACTAAGGTGTTGGTGTTTGTGTAACGAGAGCCGTCACTATACCAATATTAGAACCAGGCGAAAGAATTGACGTATTTGATACTTGAGCAGTGATTTGTCTCGTCTTGTAACATGAAGGTAACGGTACATATTTGTTAACAATATTTAAATGTATAGAGGGTACCTAAATATGCACTCATTTAATTTCTACCCGTCAGCATGAACAAATTATTTTTCTGGAAATTTTAAGAATTCCAAATGCGCAATTTTGATTTCTAAAATTCTTGTATCTGGCTTCTAAAGAGAGCAGCCTGGACTTACCGCACTTGAAGCACATCTTGTGGAACTTGAGTCCTCCTGCCACGCGCTCCTCAGCGGCGTACACGGACTTGCTGCACTTCGGGCACTTGATCTAGAGAGAGCGGCCTGGACTTACCACACTTGAAGCACATCTTGTGGAACTTGAGTCCTCCTGCCACGCGCTCCTCAGCAGCGTACACGGACTTGCTGCACTTCGGGCACTTGGGGTTCTCGATCGGCTTGAAAGGCATCTTGGTAGGGTGGGGTTACTTCACTAAGTGACCTGCAACAAGGGGAGAACGAAGGTCATTCACTTGACCCCGCGATGCGAAGATCTCTATCTCTCTCTCATTGTCTGTTCACTAACGTAAACAACTGATGCAAGTCACACTATGCGTTGCTGACGCTCTACTTTCATGACACACGGCTAATCAGCGACTTTGAACCTTGCTGGAACGCTCTCCCGGGCTGGGCCCGAGCAGGTGAAAGAATACAGGATTAAAACGCGTATGCCTGAGGGCTGGGGTGATAAGACTAGAAACTGTGTGTAATGAATAGGGGTAGGACCTGTTACACTGGGTGTCCGATGACAATTGTGGAACACGTGATGAAGGGATCTGAATGAGTGATCAGTTGGGGGCGTCTCAGTCTAGGGCTGAACCATCCTGCTATAGACTGGAACGGATTGTTTGACGAGTAGAGGACAGCTACCCTTGGACATGTGATTAGCACGGGGTAAGCAGAGCTATGCGTGACGTATGAGCAGCTACCCTTGGACATGCGTAACAGTGTGATGGTTTGAGTGATTACCACGGGGTAAGCAGAGCTATGCGTGACGTATGACAGAGCAGCTACCCTTGGACATGCGTAACAGTGTGATGGTTTGAGTGATTAGCACGGGGTAAGCAGAGCTATGCGTGACGTATGACAGAGCAGCTATTCTTGGCACCCCGACGCTCTCTCCCACCACGTGGCGGACAGCCAGAAGCGTCCCGACGCCCGACGCGGCGGCGACACCCAAATACGGCCGGCGTGGTAATCTTATCCTCAACCTGATAACCCACACCTCTCTCTCTCTCTCTGTCTCTCTCTCTCTCTCTCTCTCCGCTCAGCTAGGAGACTCCAGCTTCGCGTTGCTGGATGAGTATCGCTTTATTATTATTATTATTATTATTATTATTATTATTATTTATTTATCCCAGCACAGTTTATACAACCAGAAATACACAGGATATAATAAAAAAAAATACCCACTTTATAATACCCACTAGTAATATGACTCCATTTTATAAAAAAGTATTCATATTGCATCAAAATATTATTAATTGTCAATAAAATCAACGGATAGTACAACTAGGAAAACGCTCTGTTTGACGCGTTGATAAGCGAGCGCGTCAATATCTACGAACTTTCAATTATTGGAAAACTATGTATAATAATCTACTATAGGCTAAATGATGTATAGTAACTCAGTACAATAACTGAATTGCAGTGGGGACAATGTTCTAAAATTGGTGCTAAACATTCTCTAAAAAATGTGCCTCGTTGGTTTGCCGACTAGAAAGTTACCGTTTAAATATGTATGTACATGGTTATTTTTATTGTATTCCTCGGTTACATAAATAATATTTGAATAAAATTGCTATAATGTACATCCATTAAATCTAGGAACGCTACCAGTGATATTTATTTCGAATTACGGAGCTAATTGTTGATGTTATTACGTAATAACACCAACAGAATAGAAATAGGGTCTTTAACTTTCAGCGGTAGCGTATACAGGTTCCAAGCTCTTGTCAGCTGTAGATAGTTTATTAAAGATATTTTAAATTTATTTTAATAGAAATATTGCAGATGTATTGTTGGTGATATTTTTTAAAAATAATTTTCAACAGAATCAAAATTCCTAAAGTAAAAATATTTCAAGATACAATAAGAATAGATCATTTGAATTGTCCCCCCTTATTAAATAAACACTATTATCTTAATTTACAATTCCAGTAATTGTTTGACGTTCTACCTTGTGTGGTTGTGGTACTTATTGTATATATACTGTGTATTGGAAGGCTGCGCTCAGAAGTTACACAAAGAACGAAATGTCTGAATCCGATGCCAACGTAGGAACAGCTGTGAACCGAAAAGATAAACAATAAACATGGCAGTGACAGACGGCCAAGCTATTCTGGAAACATTTTCAAAACCTCTTTCGTGTATGTACAACATTCCAGTTGGAATCTTACAGACGGAACATTCTTGTGGAATTCAAACTTTTCGTTGACGAAAATAGGATAGGATCATGTTATAAACAAACTCAAGGATTGTGTATTGTTGAATTGTGTTCCAGAAACATATATCACGAAACCAGTTTAATTCGTTGCACGTTTTTGGTAAAAAAAAGAACGCGTCTGAACCTGTTTTCTGAAGCTATCGACGAAACCCTAGAAAATAAAAATACGTTTTCAAACGGTGCATTGAGTAATACTAACGTTACATCATTATTTTGATTTTCGTTTAGCCAAATTATTCTTTTGTGCTCTGTTTACCTAACGCAATCGGTTGAGCCTTCGTTTGTACCTCCACAACGACTAATTGATTGTGTTTCTACTTTCTAGCCAAGTTGGAGGCATCGACCAATACAGAGTTGTGTTTTAATCTATTTATCGAGTAGGCTAAACTTTAATCGTGCTACATTCACAAACATCGTTTTTCTATTCTATATTCAGTAATACAACAGTTGATTTGCCAAGGAATACAGTAATAAGTGTGATACAACATAACAATAAACAAATGTGGACTCATAAAGAATGCCGCACATGTCGGAAGGAGGTATAAAAGCCGTCCACAACTAGCCTAACCTTGAAGGTGGGATCCCAAGATGTGGACCGATAGCGGATAGAGAATGAAAATGTACCTATAGTTTCCAAACTTTGCCTTCACCCCAAGACAGTTTGGACTTGACAAAGTCCAAGGTAAACATTGTTGAAAGTTACCGAAACGTGCAACCGTGTGTGGAAGGCTCGTTCAACATAATGTTGATGATAATGTTATGTCAACTTGAGTTTATCGACTGTCGCTGTTAATGCCACCATCCATCAACACATTCAGGTCAGTTCATTGGAGAGACGTCAAGAATGTTGAGACAGTCGAAGATTGTGAACCGTAGACAGGGAGGCGCTCATACCACGCGTGTCTCTGTTATACGTGTCTCTAAGCCGTGTCTCTCTAAGCCAGGATATCAGCACACAACTGAAAGCTGGTGTCAAACTAAAACAACTAAGGCTGGACTCTACTGTACATATAAACATACTACGATATTTTCATGGAATAACCAAATGAATAATAAGAGAAACACTCTTCGGGCAGGTGGGAGGTATAGGGGAAATGCCCAGTTGGGGATTGATTTTATGGTTTTGGGATTTTTACTTAAAATGATATAAAAAAAGTATTTCACACAAAACTGAAAACTGTCAACATAATTTAAAACTATTTGTGAAGTAACCAAAATAGCGCTCAATAATTTAGTATTTGTGTTAAGTGAATGCTTTCGAAAGAAAAGAAATGTTTTAAGTATACTTTAAATTCATTCCTTAGTATAGTAGGTGTAGTTTAGTTCCGAAGCGTGGGATTAATCCCGGGTTATGATAGTTTATGCTTACTGGTATTTAAAGCCCATGTTTCGTAATCGCACATGTGAACAGGACTGAAAGCTATCAACCCTAGTGTGAGGTAAAGAGAAGAGCTTGAAGTACCGACTACGCAATGGACCAAGGTTGCATGAATACATAGACCTAGTCTGCACTCAAAGCGTGCAAAACTGTTTCAATTCCAACTTCAGCCGACTATAATAATATATTTCCCGAAATAACTCGCCATAAATCTGACTCAGCTCAAGTAATAAAGAACGAACCACGAAACCTAACTCACGGCGACTCTAAATTTATCTCTTCAAAGAATATTTTCACCGCTCACTTAAAAAGATGGTTTTACGTATTCGAGTGTCTAGCCAAGTTTCAGGAATGTTCCTCACTTGATTCGACTAATTAAAAACGGGGTAAGTGAAATCTCGCGAATGTCGAGATTGTACCGCGACTATCTCGCATATGTCTGGGCGTGGTGTCGTGGCATACGCGACGTGCCTCTCTCTACATAAGGAATTCAACGAAACAATCTTGGCTGCTCTACCACTCATGCACGCATTCTCATCTAAATGGTCGCACCCTACAGTGAGGAGTGATTGTCCTTATCATCATTACAGCCGTCTAATCTAACTGCTCCCGTCCCTTCTCTAAGGTGTGAACAGAATGATACCCAATCTTTCGGCAGTAGGCCTACGTAATCGCACATATCTCAGGGTAGAGAGAATAGAGTGGCGAGTTATTGGTGTGAAATCAGTTGCAGAGGCACTTTAGTTCGGCTTGTTGTTCCAGCCTGTGTAATAGCTTTGTTCTACTTGTATAAACGCAAACCATCTGTGATTCAAGAGGTTCCACCAGGACATTGAGGGAACATATCAGCTACAAGATCAACCTTATGAGATCAGAAGTAGACTAGGAACTGTTTCATAGACTTCCTATATATTCCCTGTTTCAGTTTCATGGGTTACCCTTGTAAAATATTTTGGTTAAAATCCAACGCAACTCTCAAATAAGTATTGATATTGATTTATTGGCACTTTACATAATATTTGAAGAAAGAGCTCTGCAAAAGAACAGATAACTTTAATATGCAAAGTCTTGCTCCAGCCTATGTTACGGTTGTCAGCATGCCTAGCATTGCAGGCAACAGTTGCCAACCAATTCAACATGCTGGTTATATAACGTTTGCAATACGCGTCATCTTGGCATCCCAGTTGACTGTTGAGTAATGTTTAGTAGGTAGGGCTATCCCTGGTCTCTGATTGGCAGAACTGTTTGCCGGGCTGGCGTCGGACTTATGTCATAATGGCTATCCCTGGTCTCTGATTGGCCAAACTGTTTGCCGGGCTGGCGTCGGACTAATGTCACATCACAACCCACACACACGACATAATACAGCAATCAGCTAATCCCCTGAACCAGCAACAACATTGCAAGGTTTCTTTTAAGATGCAAGGAATTTACAATTATTAAATTAGTGACATATTGTCAGTCTTACAGTTGAAATAAGTTCACGATTTACAGTTAAAACTTAACTTGAGATAAAATACAAGTAACCTATCATTATTATTATTATTATTATTGTTATTGTTTGGATTGGTATTTGCTTCATACAAAGTATGTAGACTCCCTAATATGTAATCAGACCACATTTTGTTTTTAGGAATAACTATAAGCAATGATTTGAACCATCCAACCCACGTATTGAATTATAATGAAACCTATTAAATCAATGTGTCGCCATATTGTTTGAGCATCTTTGATTCAAGACAGAGATATGATGTCAATGCCGCGTTGCCATGCACAAGTCCCTATTAATAGATTCCTGAAAATACAACAAGAGGTTTGTGTTTTATACGGCAAGTATTCAGATAATTTAAAACCTCCAAATAAAATAAAAACACTACAAGTATTTGTCTTGAATGTTTTTAAATTTATAAAATTATTTCAAATCTACTTTTATAACGAACGTCCTGACATAATTTTAATATTTCCTGTGGTTAATGACTTAATTTTATGACATAAATATAGCTTGGTCCATCTCTTCCCCTCTGCCCCCCTCCCCAGCCAGCACAACCAGAAATAAACTGTTGGCACCATCACTAAAGCGCCCTCCAATACCAAAGAGTCGGCTTTCCTCTAAAACTGGGAAAACCTCTGAGACGCCTCAAAGTCTGCAACTGATTTATATTTACAGCCCATTACATGTTTCATGTTAACAGGCGCAAATAAGTAACAAACGATAAAAAGTAAATAACGAATCCAGCAACATTGTAGATTTGATCAACAAAGTGGTTATGGAAAAGTTATGTGAAGGGGCAATATATGTATGTAAGGTGTGTCTATTGTGTCTATCCACATTACATTAGTAATGTCTAATAAGCAGTCAATGACTACGAATAGTTAATTATGAAATTATACACTTCGCACTCTTTTACCTACTGTGGTAAACCCGGTGGTAACCATATTTTCAGTAAATGATATAATTATATTATCTAACTAAACTATAGTATTTATGTTTGTGTTATTAATTTCTAACAATTACAGTTATTTAAAATAGGACTTTCAGTGTTCAAAAGGTTTCACTTATTTTCAGATGGCTTGATAATTGATATTTTAAGACAGTGTTTGATAAAGAAAGTCAAAACATTGTAAACAGTGAAATGTCCTATTGCTTGATTAATGTAAAATTACTTTCATATATTTATGTTGATGAAATTAAAGTCAAATGTAGCTTATAGTCCTGATTTTTGTGTATCTAATTGAGCTATAAATAAAATATATTTGCTAGAAACTTTTACTTCGACGTCCTCCCTCCCCCCCGCCCGTTACCAAGGCGCACGATGTCGTATGGTGGTGAAGCTGCGTCTATTCCCCCCCCCCCCCCCCCCTCAAGAGAGCTGGTGAATCGCGTTGAAACATAAGTAATTCACGCTTGCGAACAGATGAACAAAGAAGCGGACAAAATTATTTAAGAGTTCTAAGAGTTATCGTCAAAAATACAACTTAAGCCTTGTCCTTATTTTTACATTGATAACATCACCTCCAACAATAAGAATATTCGATGCTGCTTCGTATATCGTATCATTGTACTAATTAGATAGATAAGCAGGTAACCGTAACCCACTAATCACCTCAAGCAAGATTTATCTGGTTTGTTGGAACCCCCAATCAATGCAAATCTGTTGACTGTAGAAAATAATTTAAAGACGATGATATGGATTTTGATTCAGAAACAAATTTATCACAATAGAAATTCGCATTTGATTTTTTTTTTTGCAACTGACAGTTTTGTCCATGTTATATAAATTCTGATTGGAGAATTTTGAAAACGAAAGTAAAAATTATCATTTGAAATTTTTTGAAAAATTTGAGTTCGCTAGCACAATTTATAAATTGTCATCAATTTTGAAACAAGATTTAAAATTCAAGTGACATTTAGAATTAAATGAATTCTGAAATTTTCTTCCACTCTTTGACCAGAGCACGGTTCTATGCTACGGCTTGCTGTCACTTGGTATACAAATGTACAACGCGTTAGGTTGTGTCACAAGTCCCGATATGATAACACACGATCTGCACTCAGTTGTCACTAGCTGTCCGCACTTTGCACTTGGCTGCACCTACCTTGTCGGAGTGTCGTTGGTAGTGGTCGGTACTGGCCGGAATGCAGACGGAGATCTTCCAGACACTAACGACGGCTACCGCTTATTTCGAATGACTCGTAAGCAAGCCTGCTTCGCCTAGTCTTTGCAACTTACCTCCTTTTGCACACGGCACCAAACTTCTCACAAATAGAACTGTTGATCACATAAGGCTGCTATTTCAGGGGCCAAAAGTACAGCCAGGACCATGAAAATAAAATCAATGTGTAGTGTATTGAACGAATCAATAAATCCATGAACATCAATGGAATTATTTTATTTTTTACCGAAAATGTAAACCGTTCAAAATTTAGAAATCAAATGTTAACAAGTCCTAATCCACTTCAGAATTTCATTAAAATACACTTTCTAACATTTACTTCTTCAAAAAGAGCTTGTTTTTACCCACGCACCGATTTATTATTTGTATGGTTTTTTGTATGCCCCCTACATGTTACTCTCAGCTGTTGTCCCGCCGCAGAGCCGTAAGGGCGCGTATGTCGACAACGGGGGCTGCATCTGCTCATGGCCTTGACTGTACCGGCGTCGGGGGCGAGGCCGCTTCTAGAACCCGTCATCGTGTTATACATAGCGTCCCGACGCTTCCATAAACCTGGCAATTGTTTGTCATCTTGCGATGCATTAATCACACTCGCCACACTTCTCAAGGGGAGTCAGGTGTACCACTCGTCCTATAGTTGGTGCTCAAGCCAGCGACTCTAATCCCTGGAAGCTGATACTATTGCACTCGGGTAGCCAGTAGGGGGACAGGGGGGCCAGTACCCCCCTGTCCCAGATCACATCATTTTAACAAGTAAATATTCTAATTTTCAGCAAATCAAAAGAAGTCAAGTCAAGATACAAAAGTAAATTCCTCATCAGAATGTTGGACTAAGGCTGAGCTACACATGTCATTAAAGCAGGACGTATAACTTACTTGCACTCTCCCACAACATTAAGCCTTTGACCAAAATAACCAGCCCGGCCGGTTTACGTCAAGAAGAAACGATAACTTGGCTGCTACATGATTTACGGGGTGGTTTAGTGTACACTATTATGCACTCGCAGCTAAACCTGTGCCAAGCCTGCAGGCGTTTATATGCTTGTATAGTTTATATGCTTATTGCGTTTCCTATCCAATATGTTTATTTTGTTGTGTCATTATTTGCAACATTGAATATCAAAGATACTTTGTGCTGTTTTCTTGTTAGTTGATAGAATTACCTTTGACACTAGTTCCTAGAACTGAATTAGATAGAAACACAATAAATATATTATGTATACATATTTTTGAAGCTGGGATGGTATCGAGTTTGGTTACATATTGATATTGCATAAACTGCATGAGAAACTCAGGTGCTCTTACAACACGATACCAATAGACTGAATGACGTGCGTGGGTATGGAGGAAGCAAAATAGCCGAGTCCTCGGAGTAAGTTACATAATATTTGAATGATTGCAATTTCCGTTTTCCCTCTTAAAATGTATTTATGTTGGCAAGGTTCGTAAGGGAATAGTCTTATGTTATTATTGATTTATTTATTAATATGTTACAAACACGTATATTATAGTATATTGGGAGTTACGTATTGTATTTCTTATCCAAATTTGATTGAAGCACATTTGCATTTGTTCCTCCAGAAGTCCTAGTACTGATAAGAAAGATGGATGTATTGTTTAACATTGCCAGGGGGGCAGGGCAGGACCCAAGCATAGTCCCGGCCGAAGCGCTATGGAAGTAGTGGTTAGAGTATAGGAAGGGTGGGGGGGGGGGGGGGGGGGGGGGGGACGTTGCACATTGTGAGCATGTTTCAAAAATATTTGTATAGGCGATAACGTTAAATGTGAGGAAAACTGTCAGAATAAGCAGATGAATAACAAAACAAGAAATGCGTTTCCTTTTTCATCTTTTTGATGGGGGTGTTGTTTTCATCGTGAACAGGTCGATCCCCACTCAAAGAGTTCACTGTCTTAATTCCTAATAACATATGTATCATTGTTTGCATCTTGAGTTTGTCTGAGGGTCTAGTCTAGTAAGTCAAGTGTCATAAAAGTGGCGGATTTTTGGAAATTAGTTGTCTAGAACGATGTTCCGGACACGGAAACGAACGAACGATCCAAGCAATGTCCAATGTTACTATTGTTGTAGCAAACCTTGCCTCCCACCTTGTGGCGGCGAGGCGAGGTTTAAGGTGAACGTAGATAAAAAAATAAATAAAAAAAAAAAAAAAAAAAAAAACGAAAACGCCCGGATTGGAAGAGGGCACCACAAATTTTAGAAGTTGCAGCCTTGGGTGCCAAACATTTTACTCCAGCGCCCCCCCCCCCCCCAACCCCTCTGCATGTTTTGGTTCTAAACAAGCACGCTAGGTGTTTGAGTTGTCTGAAAGAATGTCTACGACGTTTTAAAGACTCCCAAGATAAATACCCCACTTAGTGTGGTGGGATTCGAACCAGAAACCTCTAGCATGGGAATCCGTTCTGTGGTAAAAAACGATATTTTATACTAACGCCATTTAAAACTCCCATTACCTGACGACGGAGGCCTATTTGGCATCATCCGTCGTGTAGAGATTATTTTCGGTCGCCCAAACCATTCATTTCTTCCAATATGACTCAGAGGAATTCTAAATCTGTCTTGAAAACGAGTGAATCAACCGTTTGAGTCACAGTGACGCGACTTCTTGGACGCAGCCGCGTTGTTGTAATATTGAGACTCAAGACTAAACAATGCACCTTATGACGTGGTACAACGAGCTCCCCCCCCCCCCCCAAATTGCTGGTTGCTGATATCCAACTCAGTGTTGAGGCGCTGACGTATTTAAGACAGCTCAAACTGATAAAAAGTGCATATGTACTATGTGTTTGTTTACAATATGTTACGAACATTCGTATTTATAGAATATTTACTTGTTTGATGCGGTTTTTGCGACTTGGGGTGAATTTTCTATTGTTTTTTTTTTTTTTTTAGTTTGGATTAGATTAGTTTAGTCTAGTACCGTAGTAGTATCTGTCAATGTAAAGAGCGTCAGCTCATTCTGACAAATAAAGATTATAAAAAAAAAAACTTCAAAAACATAAATAGCAAATACATTTTATTCTTTAGCATTCCTTCGTGCATCTTGTAAGTCCTTTCTCCTCGGTAACCTGTTGCACATGGCTGTGTTCGTTGCACGAGGTAATGCTACACCCACTGCTAACATGGGAGAGGTGCAGCCAGCAGAGGTCTCCCACCCCCAGTGATAGTGTCTGATCTTCTTTGAGCGTCACGCCAGAGGTATTTGCTGCTCTCCAGTTTCTGCCGTGTGGGTAACATGTTGCACATGGTAATACAACACCCACTGCTAACATGGGAGAGGTGCAGAGGTCTCCCACCCCCAGTGAAAGTGTCTGATCTTCTTTGAGCGTCACGCCAGAGGTATTTGCTGCTCTCCAGTTTCTGCCGTGTGGGTAACATGTTGCACATGGTAATACAACACCCACTGCTAACATGGGAGAGGTGCAGAGGTCTCCCACCCCCAGTGAAAGTGTCTGATCTTCTTTGAGCGTCACGCCAGAGGTATTTGCTGCTCTCCAGTTTCTGCCGTGTGGGTAACATGTTGCACATGGTAATACAACACCCACTGCTAACATGGGAGAGGTGCAGAGGTCTCCCACCCCCAGTGAAAGTGTCTGATCTTCTTTGAGCGTCACGCCAGAGGTATTTGCTGCTCTCCAGTTTCTGCCGTATGGGTAACCGAAGCTTCGTGATCGCACGAGAGCGGCCAAATTTAGCAGCCGCCCCCCTGCCCCCCCCCCCCCCCCCCCCGCAGCGAGCTGTGGCTTCCATTGCGGCTCAGCTCGTCTTCAACATCTTCTCTGCTTATTGTTGTTCGGTATTCCGCTGGATAGGGAACTAATGTTTGAGCACAAAAATGTTTGGTTTTGATATTTTATTGAGAGTTTCTGTTATTTAAGCTATAGTTTCAGCCGAGGTTGCAGCTCGGGACAGTGTTAAACATCTAGATTGTGTGTATAACCTATCGACCAATATAAAGAATAATGATCAAACACTTTTGCCAACATTACGTTTGTTTGTATAGTATAGTAACATATTCAATAAATTCAATAATTGTTGGGAAATTTCAGAATCTATATGAATTTTGAAGAATACAACTGAAGAGGTGACACAAGTTGACACACTTCAATTTAAGGCTGGCTGAGTGATGAAATCACTTATGATGGGCTGAAGAGGGCTCCTCACACATATAGCGAATCCCTGCAGTAGTTTTTATATGGACAACACGTGGTTCAATATTTTCATCAAACTTATTGAATTGAAATACAGGGAACAATGTCATCTTTTCTGTAACAGTAGGTCTTCTACCAGTTTTTGAGAAACAAGGGTTGAATCTTTCTGAATGCCGATCTTGCAATGAGCATCCCTGTTGCTGCCAGCATCGTATTTATAACCTCTCATGCTGCTTTTGATTAATTACCCGCGTTACCCAGATAGTTCTCATTAAAATTACGCTTGGAATTTTTAGTACTGTACCTGTTAAGTTTCTTAATCTCCGAGGAAGCCAAAATATCTGACAACTTTTGGAACGCTTACATTGGCTTCTTTAACTTGCAATCAGTCCAATCACAGCAGAGACAAATCCTGCGTAGACCAACTTGATTTACTGTTGCTTAACTTTTATGGGCTATAAAACATAGTGCATTGGACTATTAAACATTTGCATGTGTTCATTTATAAGTGCATCATATGATTAGTGAAACATAATATCTTCTCGAACCAGTGTCAAGTAATGTAAACTCACCTTTGGTGGGACAGTTTAGTGTTGTGGAGTTGTTGGTGTATAGATAATACTAATATGTGTATTGTACCAGTGGAAGACAAAACTCGCACAGTAAACTCATACTTTGTTTTGTAGGTTCCAGAAAAAGTTAAGCAACATTGACGTTACAAAACAATATCGAGAGCGATACGCCTCAAACAAATTTGCAAAACACACATTTGATAATACCTTATTTTCAATCCACTCTTTACTTTTTATGGACAGAACTTTGTTCGGGTGGTATCTGAGCTCTTTGTAAGCTACTAACCACTAAGCCACACCTCTAAGTTTCCCAACTGCCATAATCCTTCCTTCCTGCACTGCAAGTCACGCCAACCAGCAACTGCACCTGTGCTTGTACCGCTTGGCTCAAAGCTGCCATAATCCTTCCTTCCTGCACTGCAAGTCACGCCAACCAGCAACTGCACCTGTGCTTGTACCGCTTGGCTCAAAGCTGCCATAATCCTTCCTTCCTGCAATGCAAGTCACGCCAACCAGCAACTGCACCTGTGCTTGTACCGCTTGGCTCAAAGCTGCCATAATCCTTCCTTCCTGCAATGCAAGTCACGCCAACCAGCAACTGCACCTGTGCTTGTACCGCTTGGCTCAAAGCTGCCATAATCCTTCCTTCCTGCACTGCAAGTCACGCCAACCAGCAACTGCACCTGTGCTTGTACCGCTTGGCTCAAAGCTGCCCTAATCCTCCCTTCCTGCACTGCAAGTCACGCCAACCAGCAACTGCACCTGTGCTTGTACCGCTTGGCTCCTAGAGGGACATCATTTTTACGGAACTCGCTCCAACTCCGAAGCTATATTTAGGTTGAATACATACTTTCCAGATCCAAACGTTATACAATATTTTATTGCGGTTTGCTTCGCAATAATGTTTGTGTGTTGCGTAGCTTGGCCATCCCATCATATGTTCTTACGTCACGTCCCAGAAAGACTTGGAGTTATAATCGTATGGAGGGATTTATGAATTATGATATTGTTGAAGTCTAACTACAAAGTTCGGTTGGCATGGAAATTGGACACGGACGAGTAAATTGTTATCTTAACAAGACGTGGTGCTTGTTTTAGCTAATGGACTTCGATTGCTTGATTTTGTGAAGACGTAATCAGGTTAAATGATGCTGACTGCTGATTTGTCAATGTGGATTTCGGACTTTTATATCGGGGAGGGCACGTGGTTATTGCAGTGGTTATTGCAGTAGTAAAACCAATTAATGGATTATTTCACCCATCGTGGTTCTTAGTAATGTTTTATGGGGGACCCGCTTATCTTCCTAGTCATCTGAACAATATGCTAACGGAAGTGGTGTACTGGGCGTCTTTGATAGATATACGTCCTGGTATATCGTCCCACTACCACAAGTATCACCCCTGACTCCAAGCAGGCCCAGTGTTGCACCCCTGGACTCTAAGAACGCTCAGCGCCCACTCTCGGCCTACTTCCACCGAGTAGGCCAAGCCCGCTGCAGTTGTTCAACATGAATCACACTTGTTTTTAAAACTGGCTATGAAAATAACGTGTATCATCAGCATTCGTTGGCAAACTAGCCAGAGATGGGCCTTGAGAGATATTTATTTGCCTGAGTACTCATTCAGTCTTGTTCTTCTGTCTTTCATCGATGTTAAGAATATCGGTGTTGAGGTAGGTTATCTAGTGAGATCGGGGGGGGGGGGGGAGTCGACATGATTTACAGCTACATACCCATGTTCAATACAGCTGATATTACGCTCGCATGATGCTTTGGTAGACTGCAGGATAAAGGTCACAGTATTTTAGTGTATGTTTTGACCCTGGTCTGATTTCAATGTTGAAAATATATTTTCGTTTTTTAGAGGTCCTGTCCTTAATTTTAGTGTTTTTATTTTTATTACGGTACGCCAAGTTGTGTGGTGTGTAATATTACAATTCGAAAAAAAGTTGTGACAAACTATACTTGAACTGTTCCGCCCATAATGTAATTAATATATAGCCTACAAATATTAATTTCCTACCTGTTATGTTAAATATATATATACACACAAGATAAGAGATCACATAAACGTTCACCCAACTAGATAGACGGATCACCCTTCCCCTCCCCATTCAGTTTCATCTTGCAAGCACAGCCCACAGTCTAAACCGGGGCACTGTTGATAATAATGAGTTCATATTTAATATAGCAAACTATCTTGGATGCTCCATAAATTACTCCTACCGAGACAACATATTCACTCACATTAAGCATAAATAGTAACCTGTTCTGGCTACTTGCAAACTTACGGCGTTCTTGATAGTTTCGTGCATTAATTTATGTGTGGTAATCACGCCTCTTATTTATGCTTCTTGGTCATCTCTACATAGCTATACGTTCCACAATTCAACTCACAACTAATCTGCAGTGACGTCAGGATGGATTGGGTGACGCATCATAACAGGGACACTTGTGGTATTTGTTTTGCTTAGTGAAATACGGAGCGAACTTTGTACTTGGAGGCTATATTCGTAGGGAAGGGTAATTCTATGTCAGACTCGGTTAGTCATTGCATCGGGGGCGAATACCTCTTGAATTGTATTTGTTTGTTTGCTATACAAGAAATCAAACGAATTATACGCATCAAGTAAAAGTAAATTCCTTCCAACTCGCGCTTCGACGAATCCGAGAAATCTCTGTTAGAATGGGTTGAGTTGGATGAGAGTTCTAGAACATGTAAGTAGCCAAATATTGGAACACTTGGGTTACTGTAGGCTGAGTGAGAATAGTAATCAGATCAATTCTGAAACGAGCTGATGCTCAGTAATCATAAAACGTGTATTATGAGGTGTGGAGTTGTTGCCTATGTATTTAGCTTGTAAAACTGCCACGTGATAATATTGTATAATATTGGTAGACCTCCAGCTATGTCAGCTAACTTTGGCTTCCCACAAAGCGTGACAAAAACTAATGGGATATTTTGTGAAACACTTCATTTAAAATCGTCTCTCGGTCCTGTTGGAGGAACCGAATCTTGCAAAACAAGTCGCGGTCTGACACGTGTTACGCAATATGGCTCCCGTGTATCAAGATATACATTGAGGTACACTGATCCTTATCTACTGATTTCATGCACGTTGTTTAAACCAACATTAACAGATTAATGGCTGTATTTAAGTCTTCCGCAGTAGAGAGCATAGCCACGGGCTCTGTGTTAATCTTTTCTTGTATCCAACCGAAGTTCATAAATTATCCCTAGACTCTAATTCACCTATTTCAAGTAGATGGTATAGGGAATAAATAGCTATTCCTTTACGTTGGTACTGTTGGATTCGGCTACTTTGTAAGCATGAGACGTTGGGGCAACTATCACAATGCCAATATGTATAGTGCAATTGTCCCCAGCGCTTCTCCTATTGGACACTGTTAGTACATCCACGTACATAAAGATACAAGTGTTCGATATGATATTAAGCGACATTGGAAAGAAGGTGCTGAAAGTAAGAGTATTAATTGGCGTACTAAGACGAGAGAGTTGGATGTTCAGGGCTACATTCCTGAACACAGAACTCACAATTAGTAGCCTATGTAACTAAGCGTTAAAAATTATTCCTCAGCTGTGTCTTCTTGGCTTGAATCTCATCAGATCTGGGACATTGCCAAATTATTAACCAGCCTACGTACATAAAATACTCTGGATTCTGCCAGAAAAGCGGTTAAAGAAGCTGCTGTGCTGTCATTCATCATAAAGTGTCGCACACGGGGACTGTATTGAGGCCGCGTGTAATCCCTGTAACTCTACCACGTTGTAGGTGGGTGTAGGTGGGTGTAGGGGGGTGTAGGTGGGTGTGAGCGACAAGATGAGTGATCGCCGCTACATTTAGCACTGCGCTATAACACAACGCAACAAGCCTCTCATTACTTCATGTTTTGAAGCTGTAATAACCCATATAATCATCAAACAACTAATACTAGCCGAATAGGATAGGAAGGGGGGATGCAGGGGGGAGGGGGCAGCTTGTAATACACGGCTTGCTCAGGAAAGGAGGGGCTGAGCTACTGCGGGATGGTTCTCAAAATTAAACAACAATTTCAATATATTGTAATTTGTTTTTCGTACCCCCAACTACAAGAAATATATTAATATCCTCATTCAGATACCGAGTAATCACTCATGGGCAACGTGTCTGAACTCGTCTGTGTCCCGACCTCACGCGGGACAGGAATAACTCAAAATGTGCACATATGCATATTGCATATACTTGCTCGAGTCAAGTGTCTCACTCATACAGGTACCACTATGAACCGATAGGTATCTAATACTGGTTATGATTACTTGTCAATGGAGTGAACGCCCATCTCTAAAGCTAGCCGTGTTTCTTAGCGTTAACCTTAGGTGGGCGTTTGGATTAACTTATTTCCCGTTGAAGTCTCAGCTACAAATGATTACGATAGATGAAAGTGATACTTAACTGACGGTTTTAGTAAACCATCAACTCGTTCAGCAACCAACATCCTCGGATACATCACCTATTAAACTTTGCCAACATTTCACGGTTCTATTTAACTAGCCTTGTGCTAATAGTAGAAGCGGCCAACTCCACCCCTCTAATATGGTTGAGTTGCAAAGAAAGACACCTTCTTAAAAAAGCCAGTAAACGATATTAAAATCAAAGCGTGCTTTAATATGGGATTTGGCCCGAATGTTAACACGTATTTGATATCATTTTCTCTGTAGAGGACAGAGTTAGATGTAGCAGCCAGCTGTAGTGCTGTAGCTGTAGCGTTGTAGTTGTAGCGAGTGTAGCGCTGGGCGCCCTTATTTGACCACAAAGGGAGGTTGAGGATGAAGTCCAAATAAATTGTTATTATTTTCACAGAAAAAAAATATGAAATTAAAAGGTATAGCCTATGCCAATAATAAGCGTATATGAAGAGATATGAATATTGAGTAAGCTGAGTTCACAGCGGAATAGTTTCATACCTACTTTAATTTCTTAGAACATATTTATCATTCAGCTTGACTGAGGATCCCACACAGGATAATTCCTTAGCCGGGCTTCTTTTCAGTTTACTTGTATGATTAATATTATATATCTAAGGTACTTTGTTACATGGTTTGTTAATTTATTTTCAATGTGCATTTTAAATTTTTCCTGAGAGTAATGGTACGTTTACAGCTACGCGTTGCGAGCGAAGCGAGGGCGCGAGCTCCAATCAGCGACCGAGTTTCACGCAAAGAAGTTAATAGTTTCACGCAAACTCGGCCACTGATTGGAGCTCGCGCCTTCGCTTCGCTCGCAACGCGTAGCTGTAAATCCACTATAAGCGTATCACGATTTGCGAACTGAACAAGGGAAGGGTGACTACATGCGATACGATACAACTAGTCTGGCAGGGGATGACAGTGAAGTTGTCTCAGGGTCATAAGACACATGTTCAAGATATCCCCCACTCGTTTCTCTCAGAGTAGCCAGGCTATAGTGTTTGCGTGGGCAGTCTGAAATATCGCCCCATTTGTTTTTATGCGTCTGAAAATAGTAAGCGTGGTGATTCACCGGGCTCTGTAGCTCGAGGTCTCTTTGCTTTGAGAGCTCTTTGATACTAGTTCACATGTCCACCGCTGGCCGCGGCACCGTCGGACTGCATTCATTGATGAGAGAATACTCCCAAGAGAAAGGCGCGTCACAGAATATGACCTAGATCTGTTTGGCTGTTCATATCTTGCATATATGCTAAAATATATATTTAAAAATTTAAGTATGTTTTTGGAAAGATTTGTCGTAAGCTCAAGCTTTTTATTTAAAATATAGATACTTAATTAAATGAACGCCCTATTAAGTTAAAAAACTGATTTAAGAAAATAGCTTACATATGTTGGAGAATGTTTTATTTGATAAACGCACACAGCAAATTGTTGTAGTGTACTTTTCCCGTGTTATCGCTCACTTGATTTCACTTCACCAAGCATAGAGTTTAACATTTCCACTAACAACGAAACCACTTGGCGAGTAGGCCTAATCAATCATTGTAATAAAACATTCGCAGCGCGTTTTAAGAAGTAACGCTAAAGATTCTCATGTATTTATGTTCTCACACGCTACCCGGCGCCTCCACCATATTGGAAACAACATGAGCAATATTAGTTAATTATTTAATACGACTGTAGTCTTGTTACTGAGTGGATGGACTCTATAAATACGAATTCACTTATTTTATTTTATTTATTTTATATTAAAGTATTTTATGAAATTAATTTTGATCGCAATTATTTAAAAATGATTTATTAGTCAATAAATAAATTAATAATAAACTGAAAGAGACAAAGTGTACTTTTGACTTCGCAGCCGATATATTAATATGTTATTCCTTGTTAACTTCCACTAAGGTTGGAATTCATAGTCGGCCCCTACACCTAGGGGCACCCATTGTTGCTATGGATTTGTTTTGTTTATGGGAAATAACATGCAAACAATTGTTACCTTGGTAACAATGGGCGCCCCTAGGTGTAGGGGCCGACTATGAATTCCAACCTTAGTGTTATATATATGTTGTCTTTGGTATTTGTTGTTGTTGTTGTTGTATTGGCAAAAGTAACAATTCAACTCTGTGATACATGTGAATGCCGCTGTAATACCGTAGTACAACACAGATGGCAGCACGTGTGCGTGGCGTCGCGACGCTACTGAGACGTCGATAAAGAGTGTGAACTGCTTCACAAAGTTTCGCCTCCCCCTATGCACAGATACTGCACAAAGCTAAATACATCTCTGGAAATGGTCATGAATAATTTTTCGTAGGAATACCCGTTTCGTAAGGACATAGTTTTATATCCTTAATGAACAACATTAACTATTATCTTTTGCTTAATATTATTTGCTAATCCTGCCCAGGGACTGCTACCTTATCGTGGTGGGCAGGTTTGTGCGCTTTGATGATTCCTGGAGCTATGACGGCGGAAGCGTATGCTTCTGGTAGGGCCACCCTAGCCGGACAGGTCGAGGAGGAGAAGTCAGACGAAATGCAGTCCACAACCTCCCCACTCCCTTTTCCTCCCCCTTTCTACTTGCCCCTTTCCTCCAAACAGCCCCCTATTTCATTTTCATATATCACCCACTCATTGTCTCGATTAGCCTCGTTGCAAAAATATGAGACGTTAAGCCCAAATATCAATCAATCAATCTTATTTGCTATATTTTCTGCCTAGTAAATATATTACTACAGTGTACCTAAATTCCATTTCCATTCTGTTTTATCCATGTGTATACATTTTATAACATACATAAATACACATTTCACAAGTAATATAATATTTTAACACAATAATATAGCCTAAAATATATAACATATAACAAGTAAATTAATGATAGAAGTCTACTTGAAAAAAGTAAAAACGAATAAAAATGCAGCATTATAAAAAATAGTTCGGTAGCGAAACGAGGGAGGTAACAACAAAAAAAAACAAAAAAACAACAACAACAACAACAACAACAATTGGACTAGTGATGTAAATTAAGATAATAACTAAACTTGCTAAGCACTACAGGTGGTGCCATATGAAACATCATAACTGTCGGGGCCGTATCGAACCGGCGACCTCCCGAGTAAGTCTTGTGCGCTACCACTGAACCATCTTTGTCATTTGGTAAAAGGGAAATTCGTAGTAATTAATCACCAATAAGGTGAGATTTTGAAATATTGTTGATTTGTTTGGTAATTTGTATTTGAGTTATTAATTTCACATTTTAAAACGATAATGCAAATTTCTAAACTGTTGTGCTATCGTCATGAAACCCTCAATTGAATTTTTCTTGTAAATTTGCGTGTATAAAAAATTAATAATCTCTGCGTAATGGTTGTATATCTCCTTGAGGTGTTGTAACTCTCTTGGCCTTGACTATGGTTGTATCTCCTTGAGGTGTTGTAACTCTCTTGGCCTTGACTATGGTTATATCTCCTTGAGGTGTTGTAACTCTCTTGGCCTTGACTATGGTTGTATATCTCCTTGAGGTGTTGTAACTCTTTTGGCCTTGACTATGGTTGTATCTCCTTGAGGTTTTGTAACTCTCTTGGCCTTGACTATGGTTGTATATCTCCTAGAGGTGTTGTAACTCTTTTGGCCTTGACTATGGTTGTATCTCCTTGAGGTGTTGTAACTCTCTTGGCCTTGACTATGGTTGTATATCTCCTTGAGGTGTTGTAACTCTCTTGGCCTTGACTATGGTTGTATCTCCTTTAGGTGTTGTAACTCTTTTGGCCTTGACTATGGTTGTATCTCCTTGAGGTGTTGTAACTCTCTTGGCCTTGACTATGGTTGTATCTCCTTGAGGTGTTGTTACTCTCTTGGCCTTGACTATGGTTGTATATCTCCTTGAGGTGTTGTAACTCTCTTGGCCTTGACTATGGTTGTATCTCCTTGAGGTGTTGTAACTCTCTTGGCCTTGACTATGGTTATATCTCCTTGAGGTGTTGTAACTCTCTTGGCCTTGACTATGGTTGTATATCTCCTTGAGGTGTTGTAACTCTTTTGGCCTTGACTATGGTTGTATCTCCTTGAGGTGTTGTAACTCTCTTGGCCTTGACTATGGTTGTATATCTCCTTGAGGTGTTGTAACTCTTTTGGCCTTGACTATGGTTGTATCTCCTTGAGGTGTTGTAACTCTCTTGGCCTTGACTATGGTTGTATATCTCCTTGAGGTGTTGTAACTCTCTTGGCCTTGACTATGGTTGTATCTCCTTGAGGTGTTGTAACTCTTTTGGCCTTGACTATGGTTGTATCTCCTTGAGGTGTTGTCACTCTCTTGGCCTTGACTATGGTTGTATCTCCTTGAGGTGTTGTAACTCTCTTGGCCTTGACTATGGTTGTATATCTCCTTGAGGTGTTGTAACTCTCTTGGCCTTGACTATGGTTGTATCTCCTTGAGGTGTTGTAACTCTCTTGGCCTTGACTATGGTTGTATCTCCTTGAGGTGTTGTAACTCTTTTGGCCTTGACTATGGTTGTATCTCCTTGAGGTGTTGTAACTCTCTTGGCCTTGACTATGGTTGTATATCTCCTTGAGGTGTTGTAACTCTCTTGGCCTTGACTATGGTTGTATCTCCTTAAGGTGTTGTAACTCTTTTGGCCTTGACTATGGTTGTATCTCCTTGAGGTGTTGTAACTCTCTTGGCCTTGACTATGGTTGTATATCTCCTTGAGGTGTTGTAACTCTCTTGGCCTTGACTATGGTTGTATATCTCCTTGAGGTGTTGTAACTCTCTTGACCTTGACTATGGTTGTATATCTCCTTGAGGTGTTGTAACTCTTTTGGCCTTGACTATGGTTGTATCTCCTTGAGGTGTTGTAACTCTTTTGGCCTTGACTATGGTTGTATATCTCCTTGAGGTGTTGTAACTCTCTTGGCCTTGACTATGGTTGTATCTCCTTGAGGTGTTGTAACTCTCTTGGCCTTGACTATGGTTGTATCTCCTTGAGGTGTTGTAACTCTTTTGGCCTTGACTATGGTTGTATCTCCTTGAGGTGTTGTAACTCTCTTGGCCTTGACTATGGTTGTATATCTCCTTGAGGTGTTGTAACTCTCTTGGCCTTGACTATGGTTGTATCTCCTTGAGGTGTTGTAACTCTTTTGGCCTTGACTATGGTTGTATCTCCTTGAGGTGTTGTAACTCTCTTGGCCTTGACTATGGTTATATATCTCCTTGAGGTGTTGTAACTCTCTTGGCCTTGACTATGGTTGTATATCTCCTTGAGGTGTTGTAACTCTCTTGACCTTGACTATGGTTGTATATCTCCTTGAGGTGTTGTAACTCTTTTGGCCTTGACTATGGTTGTATCTCCTTGAGGTGTTGTAACTCTTTTGGCCTTGACTATGGTTGTATATCTCCTTGAGGTGTTGTAACTCTTTTGGCCTTGACTATGGTTGTATCTCCTTGAGGTGTTGTAACTCTCTTGGCCTTGACTATGGTTGTATATCTCCTTGAGGTGTTGTAACTCTCTTGGCCTTGACTATGGTTGTATATCTCCTTGAGGTGTTGTAACTCTTTTGGCCTTGACTATGGTTGTATATCTCCTTGAGGTGTTGTAACTCTCTTGGCCTTGACTATGGTTGTATCTCCTTGAGGTGTTGTAACTCTCTTGGCCTTGACTATGGTTGTATATCTCCTTGAGGTGTTGTAACTCTTTTGGCCTTGACTATGGTTGTATCTCCTTGAGGTGTTGTAACTCTCTTGGCCTTGACTATGGTTGTATATCTCCTTGAGGTGTTGTAACTCTCTTGGCCTTGACTATGGTTGTATATCTCCTTGAGGTGTTGTAACTCTCTTGGCCTTGACTATGGTTGTATATCTCCTTGAGGTGTTGTAACTCTTTTGGCCTTGACTATGGTTGTATCTCCTTGAGGTGTTGTAACTCTCTTGGCCTTGACTATGGTTGTATATCTCCTTGAGGTGTTGTAACTCTCTTGGCCTTGACTATGGTTGTATATCTCCTTGAGGTGTTGTAACTCTTTTGGCCTTGACTATGGTTGTATCTCCTTGAGGTGTTGTAAACCTCTTGGCCTTGACTATGGTTGTATCTCCTTGAGGTGTTGTAACTCTCTTGGCCTTGACTATGGTTGTATATCTCCTTGAGGTGTTGTAACTCTCTTGGCCTTGACTATGGTTGTATATCTCCTTGAGGTGTTGTAACTCTCTTGGCCTTGACTATGGTTGTATATCTCCTTGAGGTGTTGTAACTCTTTTGGCCTTGACTATGGTTGTATCTCCTTGAGGTGTTGTAACTCTCTTGGCCTTGACTATGGTTGTATATCTCCTTGAGGTGTTGTAACTCTCTTGGCCTTGACTATGGTTGTATCTCCTTGAGGTGTTGTAACTCTCTTGGCCTTGACTATGGTTGTATATCTCCTTGAGGTGTTGTAACTCTCTTGGCCTTGACTATGGTTGTATCTCCTTGAGGTGTTGTAACTCTTTTGGCCTTGACTATGGTTGTATCTCCTTGAGGTGTTGTAACTCTCTTGGCCTTGACTATGGTTGTATATCTCCTTGAGGTGTTGTAACTCTCTTGGCCTTGACTATGGTTGTATATCTCCTTGAGGTGTTGTAACTCTCTTGACCTTGACTATGGTTGTATATCTCCTTGAGGTGTTGTAACTCTTTTGGCCTTGACTATGGTTGTATCTCCTTGAGGTGTTGTAACTCTTTTGGCCTTAACTATGGTTGTATATCTCCTTGAGGTGTTGTAACTCTCTTGGCCTTGACTATGGTTGTATCTCCTTGAGGTGTTGTAACTCTCTTGGCCTTGACTATGGTTGTATATCTCCTTGAGGTGTTGTAACTCTCTTGGCCTTGACTATGGTTGTATATCTCCTTGAGGTGTTGTAACTCTTTTGGCCTTGACTATGGTTGTATATCTCCTTGAGGTGTTGTAACTTTCTTGGCCTTGACTATGGTTGTATCTCCTTGAGGTGTTGTAACTCTCTTGGCCTTGACTATGGTTGTATATCTCCTTGAGGTGTTGTAACTCTTTTGGCCTTGACTATGGTTGTATCTCCTTGAGGTGTTGTAACTCTCTTGGCCTTGACTATGGTTGTATATCTCCTTGAGGTGTTGTAACTCTCTTGGCCTTGACTATGGTTGTATATCTCCTTGAGGTGTTGTAACTCTCTTGGCCTTGACTATGGTTGTATATCTCCTTGAGGTGTTGTAACTCTTTTGGCCTTGACTATGGTTGTATCTCCTTGAGGTGTTGTAACTCTCTTGGCCTTGACTATGGTTGTATATCTCCTTGAGGTGTTGTAACTCTCTTGGCCTTGACTATGGTTGTATATCTCCTTGAGGTGTTGTAACTCTTTTGGCCTTGACTATGGTTGTATCTCCTTGAGGTGTTGTAACTCTCTTGGCCTTGACTATGGTTGTATATCTCCTTGAGGTGTTGTAACTCTCTTGGCCTTGACTATGGTTGTATCTCCTTGAGGTGTTGTAACTCTCTTGGCCTTGACTATGGTTGTATATCTCCTTGAGGTGTTGTAACTCTCTTGGCCTTGACTATGGTTGTATATCTCCTTGAGGTGTTATAACTCTCTTGGCCTTGACTATGGTTGTATATCTCCTTGAGGTGGTGTAACTCTCTTGGCCTTGACTATGGTTGTATCTCCTTGAGGTGTTGTAACTCTCTTGGCCTTGACTATGGTTGTATCTCCTTGAGGTGTTGTAACTCTTTTGGCCTTGACTATGGTTGTATCTCCTTGAGGTGTTGTAACTCTCTTGGCCTTGACTATGGTTGTATCTCCTTGAGGTGTTGTAACTCTCTTGGCCTTGACTATGGTTGTATCTCCTTGAGGTGATGTAACTCTCTTGGCCTTGACTATGGTTGTATCTCCTTGAGGTGTTGTAACTCTCTTGGCCTTGACTATGGTTGTATCTCCTTGAGGTGTTGTAACTCTCTTGGCCTTGACTATGGTTGTATCTCCTTGAGGTGTTGTAACTCTCTTGGCCTTGACTATGGTTGTATCTCCTTGAGGTGATGTAACTCTCTTGGCCTTGACTATGGTTGTATATCTCCTTGAGGTGTTGTAACTCTCTTGGCCTTGACTATGGTTGTATCTCCTTGAGGTGATGTAACTCTCTTGGCCTTGACTATGGTTGTATCTCCTTGAGGTGTTGTAACTCTCTTGGCCTTGACTATGGTTGTATATCTCCTTGAGGTGTTGTAACTCTCTTGGCCTTGACTATGGTTGTATCTCCTTGAGGTGTTGTAACTCTCTTGGCCTTGACTATGGTTGTATCTCCTTGAGGTGTTGTAACTCTCTTGGCCTTGACTATGGTTGTATCTCCTTGAGGTGATGTAACTCTCTTGGCCTTGACTATGGTTGTATATCTCCTTGAGGTGTTGTAACTCTCTTGGCCTTGACTATGGTTGTATATCTCCTTGAGGTGTTGTAACTCTCTTGGCCTTGACTATGGTTGTATCTCCTTGAGGTGTTGTAACTCTCTAGGCCTTGACTTCCGCAATGCACAGATGCCACATTAGCACCTGTCGCATCTCCGTCATGTTTGCTAATTACTGCATCTGGCAATCTCCTTCAAACTAAAGTAACTTGCGCGAGTTATTGGAGCGTTTAATAACGTACGAGTGTTGTGACGTATAAGTATGACATATCAGCCCAGCCAATGAGACTGATAATTAACGAATAGTGTCATTTTATTAGACCTGTTCTGCTCTACTTGCAAAAATACTGTATAACGGTCTTTGCCAATATGCCGCGATGAAGTGAAAATATACCTTTCTAAAAACGGAATAAGTATTTGTAACATAAAATCGTTCTGTGTTAGTCTTACTCGATAATATTATTTCGGTATCCGAGGCTCATCTTTGTTGTTCGTTGCTGTGCTCATCAGATTTCAACGATATAACTATATTCATCACAGGTTATTTTAGCCCATCATTTTACTTGGAAGCGAAATTAGGTGAATCTTTTGTTAACATTACACAGGAGTGTAGAATGTTGCAATAAATCCGTTGCCAACGTAAACATGTCCTCAGAGTGACAAGACGTTAAATACTAACTTAAATGAAACTAGTTCCATGTTATGTTGGCAGGAGTGCATAGCGAGACAAGAATAGACACTAATTATTATGTTAATTAAATTAGGAAATACATTGACTCACTGACTGTCTTTGGAGCAAACATTGTTTTACTGCATATGTAAATATGCGGCTAACATGTAGCAGAGCTCTCAACGATGTGTTGTTTTTTTAAATTATAAGTTATGAAGTATTAATAAGATATAAATATAATGGTCCTGATTGTGTTTGAATTTTTTTCTCTAAATTTTTTTCCGCACCTGTTTAAAATATATTCTCATTTTCAACTGACTTCGAAAATATGTTGCATTGTTCCTTCTTCTAACTGTTTACTTAATAAGTTACTTCGTCTTCACTGTCTTCTGGAGTGTTTTACCTGATGGAATGAAATCATTCGGATTTGTGCAGTGTGCTTGAATATTCTGTCATTAATGTAATAAGATCACAATGTTTGGTGCTTGCATAGGCATGCATAAGAAATGTTTTTGTAATATCATCTTAAAATCTCTTTGATTAGCATAAGTCAATGTTATATTTGTTGATTTCCCGAAGATTTGATGAGGATATTGACTATTGATGGGCATTAACTTACTCAAAGTTGAGTTTGTAGCGAAGGATGAAACAAAACCGGAAAATGTCCAACATTTTGTGATATTACAGCATTAATGTGTACTTGTGTAGAAAGTTGCCTTTACTTAAAATATGATAAATCTAAACTGTAACTGCATGACTTACTAACTAGCTTTCACAATCCTATGATATATAGCTCCATGTCTCATGCTTCACTAAACCTATCCCTAAAAACCCTCTGTAGCATCTCAAGTTATTAAGTTGAAAATAATCACATATGAAATTGGAATTATCTTCTAGAAACGAAAAGAATTTGGCAGATGTCCTGCGTACGGGGTGGGCCAAGTCCAACCACCACCCACTTTCAGAGCCCCGTTGATATGTAGGCCAGCATAAACACGTTGACACATTTTAGATTTATCAGACTGACGCCTTCTTCCTTCCACCGCCTCGTCCAATGCTGCGATGCGTCTCCATAAAGCTACAAGGTATCCAACCGCTTCCAATTATATACGTGCAAAGATATTAATCTTCCAGAAATATAGTCCCGCTATTTTTGAGGCGCGTAATTGAATAAAGAGCCTTGGAAGTGTTGGTTGTTCACCTTGACGCCTATGGCAGCTCGCCTGACTTTGTCCACCCCGGCGTGTAAGCCTGGGTGTTAATCATACTCGCACATGCCGGGAGATTTATGCTCAGACGAGCAGCATGTTAGATGGTTGTTAGGCTTACAAAAGTCTCGTCAAAACAATGAGTGAGTGGTTCAAATGTATAACTTAAACATGTCATATTTGTTTTTGAATCAGAGAACAGTTTTAAGTAGCTTGATCCGTCAAACTTTAAGTGCCTCAGGACATTCAAAAGAGATAGCTGGCCTTTTACATTCAATTGATATAAATAAATACACAATGTATACATTTTTCGGATCAAATCTATGTATATAAGATTTCTCTAATACATTGCATTTAAAACTGATTTCGTTCTTTTCCACACACGCACTCATTGCTGTAAGACACAGTGGCGGTTTTTGAGCTCAACATCAGGTGTGCAATTCTCCAAAACGAGGTGGCGTGGAACAGCTGGGGTCTGGGGCGAAGCCCCAGCCGCCGGAGGCAAATTCGTCGTAGACGAAATTTTTTTGGGGGGGACTGTTAATTTTAATGGCCTAAAACGAGTTCTAAGCCATATTTTTATTCTAAATAACGGTGAATTGTGCAGCTTAATCAGCTTAATTATCACCTTTAATCATCATCTTAATCACTAGTCACTACACAATGCCATTGCAACCATCCGAACGGTATATGATATGCGCACTGCACCAATAAACAGTGGTTTCAACTTTCAAGCTTGAACTTGTAACAATGCGCCACGCCACTCAGCGCTCCACTGACATTTGACACTGTCTCACGACCAAGCTCACGACTACAGTACGTACAGGGGTGCGAATCTCGAATTGCATGACCACACAGGCTCGCTCGCCAGTCGCTCGCATCGTATTCGTCCATTTCCCGCTTCTTACTGCCTAATTTTGGTTTGCAAGTCATATTTTATTTTTTTTATTTTTCCTGATTGATCAGGTGTGCAATTGTCACACCTTGCACACCGTAAAAACCGCCACTGGTAAGACAGAATCATCGGGGCCTAATGATCATGATGATATTGCCACCTCTGATTAGACTGAAGTTCTCTGCAATGTCCACGGTTGCCAAGTGGGGCGCGTCATCGCAACTGACGGTATCCATGTGCGCTGTTGCCACATAGTCATGTAATCTGTTGCACTGAATCACTCTCGACACCGACTGTATCCATGTGCGCTGTTGCCACACCGTCATGTAATCTGTTGCACTGAATCACTCTCGACACCGACTGTATCCATGTGCGCTGTTGCCACACCGTCATGTAATCTGTTGCACTGAATCACTCTCGACACCGACTGTATCCATGCGCGCTGTTGCCACATAGTCATGTAATCTGTTGCACTGAATCACTCTCGACACCGACTGTATCCATGTGCGCTGTTGCCACACCGTCATGTAATCTGTTGCACTGAATCACTCTCGACACCGACTGTATCCATGCGCGCTGTTGCCACATAGTCATGTAATCTGTTGCACTGAATCACTCTCGACACCGACTGTATCCATGCGCGCTGTTGCCACATAGTCATGTAATCTGTTGCACTGAATCACTCTCGACACCGACGGTATCCATGTGCGCTGTTGCCACATAGTCATGTAATCTGTTGCACTGAATCACTCTCGACACCGACTGTATCCATGCGCGCTGTTGCCACATAGTCATGTAATCTGTTGCACTGAATCACTCTCGACACCGACGGTATCCATGTGCGCTGTTGCCACATAGTCATGTAATCTGTTGCACTGAATCACTCTCGACACCGACTGTATCCATGTGCGCTGTTGCCACACCGTCATGTAATCTGTTGCACTGAATCACTCTCGACACCGACTTCAAAGTGTTGTATTTCCTTTACAGTAGTAAAACTTATTTCTAAGATGAACTGCAAATAGAGTCTAGAGGTGTTCAAGGCAGGCACACTTTGCTTAACTACTCTATTACATATTATATCTATTATTAAGTACCCAGTACATCGTCACAATTCCAACATACATATTTCAATATTTGTGTAATATAACATGGTATGAATCAAGCATCAATATTATTGAGCTGTTGAGATGTATAAATATAAATCATAAGCTGTAATGGTGAGGGAAGTCGAAATAAAACCAAACAGTTGAGCTTTATCTCCCCGCTGTCATTTGTCGGTTACAGAGCATGGACATAATACTATCTCTATGGGGTACAGAGGCCACATAACAGTCTCATGTTCGGATCCATCGCGTAGGTTGACAGGCGTTGAAAGCAACGCGATCAGTCACGTGACGTCATTGGCCGCGATGCCAGCGCACCAAGCGGCACAAAGAACAACGAGCCGCCTGTGTGAGGTGTTAGAAAATACTTAGAAGTCAACTAATTAGATTTTCAAATTTTGCAAATGTAGTTTAATACATTTGAACACATTGCAGGAAATGTAAAATCATATTTTGATTTGTAATTCCACTTTTTACTTGTAACTAGTGATGACATCGGTTAGTAAAATTACTAACCGGATAACCGAATTCGAAACCGGTTTGAAACCGGTTTTCAAAAAAAAAAAACGCTCTCCAAAAATAAACATATTTATGGTAAGCAGGTAAAAAACGTCAGTGCCGGCAGCCGAGATCGTAGTTAAAACGACCTTTTCAGAGACCCTCCCCCCCCCCCCCCCCCCCGCGCGGAACGAGATGCAGCTGGTCAAGGTCAAGTCACTCACAGGCGGCTGGTTTGCATTGTGTTAAGCGATGAAAGGGGGGGGGGGGGGGGGGGGCGCGCTTCGCAGAACTGGGATGAATGACTAACTTGGTCGCGCTTGAACAATAACAACTTAGAATTCGGCTTACTCGCTGGCCGGAAAAACCGATTATGAGAACACAGAAAACATACTATTGGATCAAATTTCCCTGGCGGACTGATTTTTGGAACGCATTTACGTAAGAAACGTAGAAAAGCGAAACGTACAAAGGCGGTTTTACTGTATAATACAGCTGCTAATAAGTCCACACAAACAAGGAAATCCCAGGAAAGAAGACGAAATCTGAGTAGTCGACAGGTGGTTCCTTGTTGCTACGGGGCACTAGGCAATCAACAACCCGCCCGACCGCCCGTCAGAGGCGTGGCTCTTAGCGAGGGTGAAGCACACGCCGCGCAAAAAAGTAGAACCGAATCTAAAAATCGAAACCGGTTTTTATCAAAACCGGTTCGAAACCGGTTTTCGGTTAATCGATGTTATCACTACTTGTAACTACATATTTTTATGCAGCCACACTTAATATTAAATATTAACACATTTAAAAAATACCATTCTTTACAATATACTAAACTATTACTGGTTTTGGTACCATACGACTATCTGTCTGTTGTCTGTTGCCTTATCAGCGTGTTGTGATATCAGTTGCTGCCACATTAGGCACTGATCGTATGGATACTTGGATACTACAACAGTTTTCACCATGGCAATAATGGCATCCACCAACAAGCAGCTTTGGAACGATGGCTTAGAAGTATTTAACACAATAGTAACACGTTACGTTGTGTAACACATTGTGTTGACTATAAGTTTGATATCTAAATGCTTCGCACGATACGTATAACACAAGATGAGGTTTCTTATTTAGACCCCATGGGGCATTCTTACATAATATTTGTTGTTGATGATGTTTTAAATGGCCATGACGACGCCTGGTCTTGGCACAATGTACCAAATATCTTTAGAACGAACAGACAACAAGTAAACAAATCTGATATTCGTATTCTGACGCGTCTCCTGGATCATCCGTCAGATCAGTATGAATAATTATGTTTTGAATGCTTATGATCTTGGCACAATGTACCAAATATCGTTAATGCTAACCAGCGGCCACGCTCAAACGTAAACACTACTTGTTGAAAGCCGGCATTGTTATGACAAGCGTTGACCTTGGGGGGATTAATCCAGCTCGAAATATACCGCGCACGAGGTTTGTGTAAATAGCGGGCCTGCTCCAGCCGATCCCATCTCCAGTGTTGACACGGGGGTATTCTTGGACCAAACGCGCGTCGCCTTTTAAGATCTCTGCGGACGCTGAAATAGGCGCCGCCCACTTTCAGCGTCGGACAATATCGCACTGAGCGCATGCGCCTTCTGCATGCCGAAGAATGTTGTAATGCGGGACTGTTCTAGAGACTTGCGCAATGCTAAGGTTATTTTCATAAATTGTGTCACTGAAGTCCCAAAGATGTGACATATTTAAATTGATATAATGCTAATGAGGGAAATGATATAAATTAATCTTGTTTCACATTGTAGAAGACAAGAATCTTTACCCCTGGTTACTATCCACCAATGAAACTTTGTTCCGTGTATCGTAAGAAACATAGTTGTTTACTTATTAATATAGTATCCTGTCAAGCATATGAGATGTAAAATATCATTAGTATTTTTTATCATAATTACATTTTTTATCAACTCACGTTTCTAGCCTGGGTGAATCGAAGAACCGGAAAACGTAGTCTCCGTCATATTTACATCTGGTAAGAGCAATACAGTCGAACATAAACAATTAAATACATCGATATGGAATTGTAATCAAATAATAATACGTTTAGAGGACAATATTTTTTATTGCTTATTCGATACAAAAGTTTTAGGTTCAATTCTTTTTAGATGGGTAAGGTAACATCGATGGGCAAACATATATTAATATAACAATAGTAACAGATTCAACATCCTCGAATTATCAGTAAGAGGGTCGTTTTTTCTAGTATATTATTGTAAGTATAATTATGCTGTTTTTATTGATTTTCAGTACATTTCTTATTTTATTTAAATATATATATTTATTTATTATTTTCGTTACATTGGAAATACACTTAAGATTATATTGGCGTCAACATCGCATTCACAGTCCTTGGAAACCTTCATGTAATGTCAAGTCGCTTTGTTGATCACTTTTATACAACCCTCGGAGTAAACTCGGATCAAATTAATTTACAACTTTTACTTCGGAATAACATCAGCCCAACATAAATTGTCTCAAATAATCAAATCATGAGATATCCAAGTCAGACAAAAGTAAAATTTAATTTGGTTGGACAGTGTAAACCATAGCACTACGTTGTTTGTACTGATATGCCTAAGTACTTATCGTGTGTTTAAAGTTGTGCCAAACAACTAGAGAGGATAATGTATTTTTACACTTCAATATCAACATTACTCTGTGTCAGCTGCCAAGTTTACTCCAGCATCCAATTTCTCAACACTTATCTTGCTGAATTACTTTGGCATCGCAAATAAGGCGAAAGCGTTGTTCTCAAGATTCAGCTACGTTATGATGTATTATTTGTCCATGCAAACAAAACTCAACAACACCACAAACATTTTAGAAATTTGAAATTGTGTTTGTTTTCACTTACACCCTAAACCTTGGTTCAAGGGTTATTTTTAAGTCCCGCGTAACGGTATCAAAGAGCATCGTCAAAGTCTTGAGTTTGAGGCGTTCTTCAAGGATCGCTCCTCGGCCCAGAATGTTCTCAGCAAGATCCGTTCTCCCTCGCATTGCATCGGAGTGGACTGCGGCTGTGGTGGTGCGGACTGTCGACGCCAGGTGACCGGTAGACATCGCCTACTTGCCGAGGATGATCTTCCTGGAGGATCCCATGGATTGACCGGCTTGTGTCGCTCCCTTGTTCTGTCCAGCTTGGAGGCCGATGATGGTCTGTCCAGCTTTCATCTGTTCCTCGGTGAACTCACGCTTGCATTCCTCGCTGGGCTTGGGTCCAAGGTAGGGGCCTTGCCACTCGGGGTGGCGGTAGGTCTACAATAACAGCAACAACCACATGAGACAATCAGTATGATAGGGTCTAAGGTATGGTCCTTGCCACTCAAGGTGGCGGTAGTTCTACAATAACAGCAACAACCACAATTAGAAGAACATAGACTTAAACACGTTAAGATAAATTTAATGTATTAGGGAGCAAAAACATGATTTCATTTCCATATAATAATTGTATTATCGGACTACTTATTATGCACATCATGAAGACATCTTTCTGACTGTCTACAGTGTTTCTACCCTATCTACGCTCAATGTCAGGTCTTACACGTCATGAAGACAGCTTTCTGACTGTCTTCAATGTTTCTACCCTGTTTACGCTCAATGTCAGGTCTTATATGTTTCTCGATGTATGTTTTCAGAACAGTGGTTATTGGAAAGGAAGCTCCATGATCATATAGTTTATTATCCTAGTTTATTTCAGGATCGTGTCTGGTGGTGTTAATGTGTGTTTTAACGACGCGGGCATAAATCTGAAGGTCACTGCCAGCTTTGATAGTCGCCTGGTCCAGCCATGTGCAGGATACAAGACATACTGCAGCTTTAAAGTTAAGTGACGTAATTTTGTGCATCAAAGCTATGTCTTATAAATGTAAGTTATACGTAGTAGTTGAGTGGATTGCAATTTATATGTTACTTTCTTATGTTTCTGATGCTATTAGTCCCAAGTTTAGATTGTTTTATAATATTATGTGCAAGTTTACTATATCGAGCTAGATCTAGGGGCGTGTGCGAATGCTTACCTGTCTGCCAAGAGCGAAGATGGTTGATGTGACTTGGGAGATGTCTTTCTTCTCCCACAAGTCTACGGTTTGGAACACATCCACGTCAGCTACTCCGTAAGCCTTAAGGGCTTTCTGGAACCTGCGGAGACAGACACTCGTTAGCATGGGACAAGTAAGGGGGCACAAGTCAGTAGGGGGGGGGGGGGGGGGGGGGGCGTTGACCTCTTCCAAACACTACATAACACACGGAACTCGAAGGAATCTCTTATTTTATATATATTCGATATTGTATTTATTGACAGTTAAGAATTGAAAAGCGTAGAAATAACATGAGATACCGCAATTAAAAACATCCCAATTATTTTATAATTGTCTCAAACAAACAAACAATAAATAAAATTTAAGTTTTTGTTTTTGTTTTTATTTCATATATTGGTTTTATTACAACAGATATGCCAAAATTTGATAAATATTGTCCAAAAAATAAACTTATAAATAAGAAGATATCGGTGAATTTGTTACGATTATATCCCTGAAAGGGGTTTTGGTGGAGGTGCCGGTCCGGCGTCCAATAATGACGTCATTGTGGCGAGGACAGAGTGATTGTCTTTAGATGGAGATAAGGAACACACAGTAGCTTAACTTAAACCGTTAGTCCGTAACTAAAGTATCTTTCTTCTAAACTATGTTCCATTTCATTCCGCTTGAAAGGATTGTGCACAACTTGACGAAACTGTGACTGTGAATTGTGGCCACTCCTGCGGGCTTAAAAGACTCCAAACTTCGAACGGTTTCCCTCCAGCAATAAGACTGAAAGTCGTGCTTTGCCACCCACGCAACTAAACTCGACCTTACTTTGGAGCGAGTCCAGACATTCTTTCGTTTTTTGCCGTTTTCCTGTGATAAAGTAGGACATGACATTTTTCAGCGGTGTGGAAACCAAAGAACCCGAGAAGACTTCAGAGTCTTGAGCCAAAATAGCCGAGGCGAAGACAAGTATGTTTTTAAGTTATTATAAAAATATAACAACATGCATACGCACATAGCCAACTTTACAAGGTCACTAGAAGACAGCAAATCACTACTTTAAATATCTATGAAATATATTTCTGTGAAATGAATACCTATTGAATGGGTTCAAAGTGGTGTCAATGTTACCCTAACAGCCTGATCCCGCATCGTGCATATTGGAGTGTAAAGTAGTCTTAACATTTAGTTGGCACGACTACACAATTAGAATAACTATCTGCAACATTAAAGTTAAACCCACGCGAAATTAAAAGCTAGTTTTAATAATAGTTCACGAATGGTACCTACCGAAGAAAGAGTGTTTTGAAACAGATGTGAACAAAATAAATACAAAGAAGATACTGGTATTGTATTGTCTCATCACTGGATATGTGATTTGAGTATTAAATAGCAATATTCCAATACAATTCCAATATCTTTACAATAAATTATTACACATAATATCCAATTTTTAGCATGGTTTCCACAATCCCTATACTATTTATCGCGTTCTGGAAACGAAAGGAAATATAATAATGAGTGTTATGATGCGTCTAGTTGCCTACGTCACATACGCACTGCCGACATTATAAGTGCGTGGGCCGCAAGCCAAGCGGTTGTGAAACACTAACAGGTGTTTACTATTTGGCAACAGTTAGCATTTACTCTCATACAAAGCCGGTGTCAATTCGGTCAGGCCTCAGAAGTAAAGACATCGCAAAAAATCTACGCAAGCATTTGAGAAATTTCACACACAGTGGTTTTTCTCATTCATGACATTCCTTGCCGCCATTCCATTCAGTGGACTCATTAATTGCGAGCTGAGCTGAGAGTCGACAGTCAACACTCGTTTGTTCTTAATTCAAAGTGACTAGCGCCAGTGGCGCCGCCGCTTGTTATACGGCCAACTCTCTAACCGACCAATAGGCAACGCTCTGTCCCACGTACCGTGACGTCACGCAGGGATGAACACATTGGAGTTGTTTGTTGAGTTGTGAGTTTATTCCTGCCTCCAATGTAGAAGACCAGGGTCCGATTCCCGGTTCGGGATGAGGTTTCTCGATTTGGAAATTGACTTTTATCTATATTTGTATGGTACTGGTGTCTTTGGAGTCGTCAAAACAACGAGTCAAGTCATGAACTGGTTTATTCTCCCCAGATGAAAGTCAGTTCCTTTAACTCAAGGGATTTACTTTGTGTGTCTCTTATAACACTCAGCTAGTGCATTTGATGCCTTGATCTTGTCCTCATAACATACCAATAATCATTCAAATTCCCTTCCACGTGTAAAAAACAAGATGAGCAACTTTCCGCTTCCGCTCTTCCATCTTTGGGTTATCGAATATTTTGTATTGTTGTTTAATTTATATTATATGATGTCATAAATGTATATTCGTTTTGGCAAATAAATAAATTTGGTACATGCGCGTTGGGTGATAAGAAAATGGACTCTGCGAATGGAGATAAGATACTCACAAGTTGATGTTTTCCATCATCTTGAACTGTCCTCCGGATGTGTTGATCTTGGCGACTGATCCGGGGCTGATCTTGTTCATGAGCTCACAGAGGACAGTTCCGTCCTTAAGGACCTCGTCGTAGTCGTCACCGGGAGGGAACTTCTTGCCGATCACTTGTTCGATCCAGGTCTGGGCTTCTTTCTCCTGGTTGGCATCGCGCTTGCCTGCGAGCTGTAAGGACATTCAGGACATTAAGGACATGAGACTCAGACTTAATTGTCCTGACAGTAGTACAACACTTGTAACAACCTGCGAGTTGCAAGGACATTCAGGACATTAAGGACATGAGACTCAGACTTCATTGTCCTGACAGTAGTACAACACTTGTTACAACCATGTGTTTGCTAGATTTTACAACTATCATGAGGATAAATTGCTTATATGAACCAAAGCAAGTCCACCACAAAGAAATTTAAAATATAGAACAATTTAAATAAAAGGTATGGTATTCAAATACCTACGTTTTATAAGTAATGTATAATTTAAAATTATTTCAGTCCCAGGTTTAATAAACAAATAATAATCTCTATTTTCTGTTGGGAAGAAGAAAAACATCAACAGTTTTCGAATTTATATACCTATTCATTTTATATTAATTTGTCACTAAAAGTTTAACTTTATGAAGTTGAAGCGCTAAAATTACCCGCGATGTCACTAGAACTTCTTGCTCAGTCGCTGCTATGACTTTCTACATAGCAATAAACTAAGTACAAGGTGTAGGTAAAAACAACAAAGCTTGGATTTGTATTTGGGATCAAGCTTAAAGTGACAAAGAAAATAATTTTACTCCATTTTCTCGTCCGGTGGAGCCTGGAGACTGGAGACCATTTTATTGTTCAGTTGGGTCACACAATACCCTGTTCTGTGGTTGACACTTGCTTCTATATTTCGAATATCTTGGATGTTGAAACAATATCACACATCAATTCCAACTCACAGCAGACATTTAGTTTAGATATCTATAAGCAAGTGTTTCTATCTTTGCAAGTTTGCATAGTCAAAAGCTAGACAAGTAAGAATCTGAAGAAATACACTGATTGGGTGGAAATATTTGAGTAAAAAAAAAAAACAGAAATAATAAATGTATATACGCAACAAAGCTAACTACTAAAATAAATAGAATTCCTTGAAGAGTTTGACATTTCACGTAATAAGTTATTTACAACATTCGTATACAAATTGTAATCCACGGTTTGATATCTAAATCCCCTGATAAGTGTTTCTGTCCTCAGAGTCCCCGGATGGTTTCAGTTATAGTTAGAAGAGGTCAGTTAGAATGTGTCAGTCTCACCTTAGCTCGGACCGCTCGTTCAAGAGACATGTTGCTGAGTTGGGTGGATGCTCGGAGTTGTCGACGTCGAAAACCGTTGGCGCACTGGTGGCCTAAACCGACGCTCCCGACGCTTAAATGGACGCCGCCTCTCCAAGAATAGCGGTGATTCTTACCCCCCTCCCCTGTGACGTAGCAGTGTTACAGGGAGGGCTCCTACGTGTATGTTATTACTAATTGTTGGAGGTGACGTGTTAAAACGGTTCTCATGTATAAGAATGATTCTTGAGACACTTTTGTTCAACGTGATTTATGTTTATTTGTTACGTAGAGGAATTATTTCCACCTGATGGTTGAAACAATAAACCTTCAAGATGACAGGAACCAGCTTCGCATGTCTGTGAGCTAGGGGATAACAGACGGGACTCGTATTCAGGAGGACCCGGGCTAGGTTCCCACTAACAAATATGGTTGAAGTTCTTACCGAAGATTTTTCTATTCCTAAAGTGTATTTTTGTATTGACTGATACAACAAAAAGCCTTTGCAAATTCCTTTAAAAATATCATAACGCGACATAGTCTGAAATGAATAACATGGGTGGGCATTCCTTCCTGGTACGCACAAGAGAGACAGAGAATCATAGCGAAACAAAGATCTACTGGTGGAATAGGTGAACAACCGGACATTAAAAATTGTATTTGTAAAATACAATTTTCTCATGGAACAGACATCTTTCTAGTTTATCGAGTAATCACGTAACTACAAGTACGTAAGACAGTCTTATCAGTTACCATAGATTCGATCTACACTAATGTATTCAGTTAACTATCATAGTTGGACATCAACAGCATCGCCATCACGTATTTGATATATTCAATAAAAACATCATCGACAACTTAGAATATTATATTTGTTACAAAATATTATTTGGGTACATATGATTACTGAATTCCTGATGATAAATAAATCCAAGTGCTGACTGTTATTTCATTACGCGTTATTATTTGCTGCAACCTTAATTGGAAGTTGAGAAACTTAAGTAGTACACAAACTATTCTGTACTATCAATTAGAAGACACTTGCCAAGCAAAAGAGTGCGCCAAGATGTTTATGTATTGGTGCATGCGTGGGACTTGCGCTGCTACTGTTTCACTTTCTAATACAGCGCACCGAGACCTTCATAACATGCTCGATGTTTCTGATAACTTCTGTGAAGATTATTATTGTATTTGATCATTCACTCGAAATCCCATCCATTTGCTGCGAAATATTTTTACTCTGATCTTCCCTACTGACAGGAAAGCTTTTTCCGTGAGGCTGAAGTTACTCTCTTCATCCTATTAAGAGTAATTTATTTATTTTGTATTTATTTATTTATTAGTAATAGCAAAGATTAACTGTCTAATCTTTGGTAATAGCATATAAAATACATGTTGGTTACAAATAGTTGAATTATTGTTAAAGGTTTGCGGCAAAGTGTTGCCACTTGTGCATTTCAAACCCTTAATCATAATTTACTATTACACAATACATTCTAATAATAGGTACATAGAAACTAAGACTATATTATGTTATATACTAGGACAGAATAGAATAGGCCTGTCTGTACGAATTAACCCCAGGTTTACTCTTGTTGGGAATCTTACCGTGGTCTTCCAAACAGAGGTTCGCGTGATACCACTGAGCCTTCTCTATCTCTCAAGCATAATATGAGCACAGATAAATGATATGAGTGTATGCTCATGAACGATGCTAAACAATAGTGTAAAAATATCCCGATGTTTTGAGTAAACAAGCTATTTTTGATACCGTTCAATGTCACAGAGATATTGCATTTTAGCTCCGCATTTTGGCTTTTTGAATAAGCTAGCGATAACAATATAGAAGACATGAACTTGATGTGTTAGATACGTGACACACAAGCAACAATATGTGTTGAAAGTTTAAGCCATATTACAAAACACTTTAGAGTATATATCCTTTTATGTTAGTTTATATTCGCAATACTAAATATTGTGAAATCTGTCCTGTGCTAGGTATACTTAATTTAAAAACATGTATATGGCTTGATTCATGCTGATGTTTCGTATAAACGTTCTTAAATTCATCACTTGCCATAACATCATCACTTAAATTGTCACTTGTCACTTTTATTTACGTCTTTGGGTCATGTCACACCAGTCGTAGCATTAGTTTACTCGGCTGCAAATCGTCATTTGCGATTTATCTGGATATGTGTTGCAGGTTTTGCAATTGCTCCCCCCCCCCCCCCTCACCTGCAGTAACATCTACGATGAGTGTTATGTCTCATAAAACCTGACAATGTACACGCATACTGATTTAGAAAATATATCATTCATTTCATATTCTGTGTAGCTGGCGTGTTTCTGTGTAGTTGGCGTGTTTGTGGAAAGTCCGTATTTAATAGGAAACTGTGATCAAACTAAACCATCACTATTTCGTAGAACGAGTCTTGAATGGGGGAAAATGTATAATTATCTGTTTGCAATCTTTTGTATTTCCAGGATCCATGACGACTCACTCAGGAATTTGAATAATTTTCTGTTCAAAAATAACTTATTTGGAACGTGTTTTATTAATAGATTGAAACAATATTTGCGTGACTATAGCGGCGCTGAATGCAGTCTTTGTTAATAACCACTACAATGCACTTGGTTCCCACACGCAGAGCTATTTCTGGCTAGTCCGCTACGTGATGGTGTAAAGTAAAAGATTGCTCCAAATACTTGGCGAACAAAGAGCTCTGGTCTATGCGGCGTGGCGCTACCCACTTCGCGCTCACGTCGATGATGCAGATATGGAAATAGATAACTGACAAAATACCTTCCCGCGGTAACAGTGTATCAGGATCGCTGCGGCCCACTTGATCACGTGACAGTCCCGCGGTAACAGGGTATCAGGATCGCTGCGGCCCACTTGATCACGTGACAGTCACGCGGTAACAGGGTATCAGGATCGCTGCGGCCCACTTGATCACGTGACAGTCACGCGGTAACAGGGTATCAGGATCGCTGCGGCCCACTTGATCACGTGACAGTCACGCGGTAACAGTGTATCAGGATCGCTGCGGCCCACTTGATCACGTGACAGTCCCGCGGTAACAGGGGATCAGGATCGCTGCGGCCCACTTGATCACGTGACAGTCCCGCGGTAACAGGGTATCAGGATCGCTGCGGCCCACTTGATCACGTGACAGTCACGCGGTAACAGTGTATCAGGATCGCTGCGGCCCACTTGATCACGTGACAGTCCCGCGGTAACAGGGGATCAGGATCGCTGCGGCCCCCTTGATCAAGTGACAGTCCCGCGGGGATCAGAATCCTATGTCCGTGCTTATTCAGTATTTATCCGAAACAATGCACATATGAGTGACTATGTTTATTGTACTTGTACTTAATAATAATTAACGCTGTACTGCAAATTCAGTTTTTGTAAGGAAACCGGTTATAATACATTGAATAAACGTAAGTAATAGGTTTGCAACCTTAACTTTATCCTCAAAGCTTCTGTTTTGTGCAGGGTAATAGCTCAATGTTACAGGATGTTTATGCCATACAATGTGGATTACATCCACAATCAAACATCCTGCTGGAAGTTGCTCCACACGATGCCATACTGTTTGTTTATAGAACAGTCTGTATAGGGTAATTTAAAATGTGATTTTATTACACTTTGGTCAGGTCTGCAATCAATATCTTTGACTGATAGTGGGTAAAAAAAACAGCGGCGTAGAACTGGTAACATTTTGATTTAGGTTGGTACTTTGCCCAAGTTTAAAACTACTCGATAAAAATAAGTTTCTAGCGTTGAGATAAAAAATGAATCTTCTCTTATTTCTTGGTGACATGTTTCATGACTAGCCTCGCTGGCGAGTTCGTATGTCATATTTTTGCAGTGTGACAGATGGAGTAAAGATACTCTAAACGTGAACACATTTATTTTCATCTTCGAATGTGTTTCAAGGTCTTTGGACGAGCAACAAGGTTAAGATGAAGTAGCCACTTTGAAACCGAGGAAAAACGTCCATGTGTACATAAACATAAAGTAGAGGAATTATAGAGCAGATATTAATCCTTGATAAAACCTTCAAGGCTATAAATGTGATGGAGTGTTCTGATCTTTCGCCACGTCGTGGGGTATTTGGAAGCTTCTGTATAAACACCTCGGCTAGCGGTCTAGGCGGCTGTTAACATGTGTGTTGCCTTTTGGTACGTCTTGCCATACTTGAACAGACTAAGTTGTTACAAATTTTCTATTTCCAACGCCTTAGTTGTTATTCTTAGCAATGCAGGTACTAATATCAAACTTATACATAGATTTTACAAAAGGATATTTTAAAAATAATTGAAATCATTTCACATAGGACTCTATAACATTTTATTTTTCGTACATAAACATGACATGCCTGACTAACTTGTGTCAAAGAGGTATCAAATCAAGCCATTATTATTTTCACAACGTTTTACTCACACTATGAGCTTTCAATTAGAATGTTGTTGATGGACATATTTTTAGCGCGCGACGTTTTGTCACAGTTGCCACCACGTGGGCGACACGTGGGTGGTTGTCTAACTGGCGAGTGGGCGGGGCCGACGCGTCATCAGCCGCAGCGTTGCCAAGTGTACAACAGACGACTCAAACAAGGCAACATTTATTTTTACACGTTATAATGCACTTCTATGAGAAGGATCGAGGCGGATTGAATTTTTTTTTTTTTTAATGGGATTGGTATAATTAGGAGTAGAGTGCCCATCAACTGTACTTAGAACATACATTCATGGTTGGACCGAGTATTTGCAAGTTTCAATAGACAATCCGATAACCAAACAAACACTAGACATTTATAATCTCATAGTTGCAAGATTAACACAACGAGCAACTCATGAACCAACTCAAGAAGGTGTAGAGAAGGTCTCTGTACTAGCCTTGATTACACATGTATGTCAGTACAAGTATGTACTTACACATGTCAGTACAAGTATGTGCTTACATATGTCAGTGAGGGTATCTCGGTTCACTCTGAGGCAATTTACTAGCTTTATCTGTATAAAGATGTTTGTATGGTTGGATACTTGGGAGGAATTACCGAGGGCTCATGATAGGAAAAGACTCCGAGAGAGGTTAAGTTAGCATTGTCGGTGGTTGGAACATAATTCTGTTTTTAAATACAAAACACATATTATAAAATGGTTTTATTAGTGTAGATTATTTTCTGGACATTAGGCTTTCATAATAATATGAAATAAAATACTACCATTGTACATCTAGGGCTGTGGATTAGGATCCGCAATACTTTGAGCCAATTTATCTGGTTTGACTGTAAACACAATTATTACAAATTAATGATTACTTAGGTTGTTTTCTTGACTACCAAAAGAGCTGTATTTACAAAGCTTACTATTTTTGGTGGCAGTAAAGTTTTATGTTTTGAACTCGTTCTGATTAAACGTTTACTTTATACGAATAATTGTCCTGAACATTATTGATTCCATTTTGTACTATTATATTAACATTGAGTTTTGTTTACATAGACATGCTTCCTTACATCGTGCACATGCGCGGTCCTACTTGATATGCATTTAAAGCAGCACAATTACTTCGTGCTATTATTGAAGGATAGTTCGCTTCAGGAAATACACGTCTAGACAAGCACAGGCCTACTGTACTATTACGAGGTCACATAGCGGTTTTGATGAGTTTCTGCTTATTCATATATCTTCCACTCTTCGGAACATATCGTAATCCCAATAGGCATAACGAAGCTAGAGTGTATTTATAGCACTAACGATGGTTATGTCAATATTACCGACACGGTATAGGTGTAAGGATTATGCTGCCAAGGGTGCGTCTTGATAATATGGTTGTACAACACCGGTTAGTTTGGTGTCCGGCAAGTAAGCTTGGTACCAGCTAATTCAGCCAATGACAGTGTTGCCAAGTGTGTATGACGTCACAACCTACTCACGCGGCGTAGTGGAAGAGGAACGCCGAGGGCGTGCGAAGAGGGATAAGCCGAGAGTTAACTACGAGGTATTCACGACCGTTGATGATCTGTCGTCTTCCCCCGGCCACCATCTTGGAATATGGCGGCGGAACCAGGTGGGACTTGCGCACTGTCGCCCACATGTTGTTGTCTTCTGCGCAGGTCAGCTTTCTGGTCCCGCTGCGGCACCAGTTGCACCGCCGGGATATCACCTCGCCTGGAAGCGAATATTTATCCAGTAATATTGATACTCCCACGTGCAACTATGCTATACGGTTGGTGGTCTTACAGCCAAGGATCATGGAACCACTCACCAATGAAGATGACTGCTGAGACAGTGAAGCCAGTAACCACGACCATGTACGTCATCAGGAGGTCCGCGTTCTGTAGCTGTCTCTCGTTGCTGCCCAGGTCTAACGGGCAGATCTTGGTCCTGGGCAGCCCCTTCTGCAGCAAGTGTTTTACTACCCCCGTCTCCACGAGTGACTGCAGCCTGCAAGCAAGTCAAGGTTACACTGTACGTTCTTGAATAGTGTGCAACAAGGTTACACTGTACGCCCTTGCATAGTGTGCAACAAGGTTACACTGTACGTCCTTGCATAGTGTGCAATGTGGTTTACAATTCTTTATGACCTGTTATTGGAATTCAAGAAACGTCAGTCATGAAGCAGATTTTTGTCTTGTGAAGATAATCATTTCCAATGTGGTTTAAAGCACCCTACACCCATAATCTAATATATATATTACTGAACTTAGACTTTCGTGACTATTAATATTGTTAAAATTATAAATACCACGGGTTGTTACGTCACGTTTACTGCACTTACTTGTCATATTGGTCAACGTTTCTGAGCAACGTATGTGCTCTGTCCTCAGGACACTATGTCACTGTGTACATATATTATAATATGTACGCTACATTTTTCCTTCGGATAAAACGTAAAACCGATGATCCTCTTGTTACTTTTCGACAGGAGTATGTTGTGTCGGTATACCAGGATTCCCACCTTCCTGCTCTATAATCTATCTATCACCGTATTATATTAAATCTGCTCTAAATTTAGTGGAAGATACCCAAATCAATGAATGCAACTCACAGGGGGTCGAAGAGCGCCTTCAGGCTGCTGTTCTTGGGGTAGCCGAAGGCGATGTTCTTGGTCATGAAGGACTCAGGGGTGACCACAAATGTGCACCGCTTGGACTCTTCTATGTTGGCCTTGGTCTTGTTCATGTAGTCTCGGAACACCAGATGGTCTATTGTGTGGCGGTCTCGTAGGAACATTATCTCGCCTGCACAGGATAGACATAACAACATATTGGAGGAACTGATTTTATGCTATTATACATCGAACTAGAAAACATAAATAAATCAGTATTTAGTGTCTATTCCGTAGCCTTTAATATCACAAATACGAGTCTGCTTTAAGAAACAAAATGTTTGAGCATACGAAAGTGTAGGCCTACTACTCTATGGAAATAGGTTTTAATTGGATTTTATGTAATTGATTTTTATATGTTGTAATTGATTTTAATGTAACGCACTTGATCTCAGAGAACGTTTTATGTGGCTGTTGTGTTTGAATTATTGCAACATATTTTACATATTATTTTGTTTATATTGAAGGCCAGTTTGTTCCACATTTACAACTTTTTTTGCTCCTGCTTTCACGTTAATACGGCATCTAGTTATTTAGCTAGTTACGTGCGTCACACAGGCTAGCTATTGTATCAGCTGCCGGGCCCAATCAACACCTTATGGAGTGTATTGATCTGTGACGAGTGACAATGAGTATTGAGTAGCGAGGAGGGACCACACTTTCAGGTAAATAATGTTCTGAGTGACAGTTAACTCGTTACGGCCAAAGATCGATTAATATGGGGATGTTTGTTCGTCTTCCTAATAGCGATGTGACGTCATAATGGAAGCTTGGCAGAACGAATCAAACCCTTAGCATTAATTGTGGGCTCACCCCAAGGGACTGACTAATGTAGGGACTTTCATTATATTTTGTGACATCAAATGTAAGTTTAGGTCTGTGTTCGAACCTGTAATAAAAGTGATATATGATACTGCATGTCTACACTTACTTTTTCCAACTCTATCCAGAATTTCCTCATCAGTCTTATCCAGGAAATGGCCAAGCTTGCGTTGGACTGTCCGGTTGAGGAATTTGAACTTCTCGTCTTTCTGAAAAATAAAATTATCACTTTTTGTACTTTTATCATTGTAACGTTGTATTACTTTATGAATTCATGTTTCTTTCTTTACTTCCAGTTTTGTTTCCATTAGGTATATTTCTCGTGCCATGATGTTAAGTTAGAATGACAGTAAAGATAATGTGTACTAAGTAAAAGATTTTATTTCTTCTGATCTTGTATTGTTATTGCTATATTGTGTGTCTAATACCATAGCATTCGAGTCTAAATAAACAACAATACAATACATACACAGTTAATAAACATGTGACAAAAACAAAAGTTGTCCAGCAGGTTGAAGTAGACATGCGTGTGGCGACCGGGGCACGCAAATAGATTCACCCTCCGTGTTCCACACTAGTCCATGCTTAGAACGTTGACAATATCATCAACCCTGGTCACACTGTCACTCCTCCCTTATAGATGCCACATTAGGGTCCGGCCTTCGAGTCAGGTGTGACTCACTGACATATTTACGTAGGTTTCTGAACTCTTTGGCGGATGAGACCTTCCGACTGGCGTCATTGTCCTTTCAAGGACACATCAAAACTTTCACACTGCTGGCATTAAATGTAGCCTACGACAAGATATTAAAATATAGAGCTGTTTACATTGGTTTTTTAAGATGGAAATTCGCGATTTGGTAAATAAGATCGCGTTTCGTCGTACTGTAAACAAATTAATCTTAATTTTGGACCCGCTGAACCAAATAATAAAATCTGTCTTATTTAAAAACTTACTTTCCGGATTCTGAAATATCTTGTCGTAACACCGAAATATTGGTGGGGTACGAAAGAAAATGAGTGAAAATGAGAATTTGATTGGTTTGTCGATAAAATATAGAGTTTTGTTAAAAAAGTGATCCAGTCTCTCAAAGATTTCAAATTTCTTGAGTTAATTCTTGATTAGAACAAGTACACAATCGCGAAATTAAGAAAATTTCATCCTCTAGTGTTTTAGATGTGTGGTCCGCATGAAGTCGGGAATTCTTCAAATTATTAGTTTTGCACATTCTCATAAAACTGTAGATTGATTGGCCAGATAAAATTTCATTGTAAGTTCAACCCCGGATGTTGTCTATAATGGCTTTACAGATTGGTATTGACTTCTGTGAACTCAAAATTCCGAAAGGCAACTCTCTAAAGACAATCCGCTGTGCTCTCACTAAACTACGCAGTGGCCTCATTGCTCAATAGTCACTATACACATTGTTGTCGGTCACGCAGTCAGCCCAACCTAAAACCTTGGAAAGCTGTGGGGAAACAATACACACAATGCTTATAAGTCTTTCTATGACATATTATAACTGTACCAAACTGAGCCTGTGCAATACAATATCAATGGGAAAACCATAATAGCTGCTTATCAATGATATCTTCGTGTGATTCCATAGGTCAGCCCAGTTCAAAATTGTGTCTAACTGGCACGAGGTTATTTTGAAGATAAGTAATAAGGCCTTGTACTCATTTTAGAGGCCTTGAAGGCCATTGACAGGGGTTTATAAATCCGTTAGTTTACTGACACAGAACTAGTACAATGGTAGTAGGGAATCTTTTGATGACTGCTTATACGTGTAATAACCACCCTCAGATTAAGAATGCGACTTTCCTTGGCATTTTCCTCCCAACAGGGAACCAAAGAGTTTGGAGACTATGGTCTCTGAGATTGTAATAAAAAAGAAGTCTCATCTGTCGAACAAGGAAGATAAAAGAGTCTCACTATGTTACTATGTAGTTTGCTAATTTCGTCTTGAAAGAATGATGTAATCATGTTACGTCGACCGTTTTCAGGAAGCGGGTTGGTTATTTCTTTGTCTCGGCACGTATTTGCACGATTCTGTTGCATGATACGTTGCTTGATTCTGGAAATGTGACTAATTGTATCCCGTGAAGTGATTGAAATAGTAAAACGTGCAATGATATGTAGTAGAAACTGGCAGTAGAAACTGGCAGTAGGAGGCAGTAGAAACTGGCAGTAGGAGGCAGTAGAAACTGGCACTTCACCAAATAAGGCTTGCAGACACTTGATGTGCCACGTGTACTGGCACCAATGAGGGGTTAGAGCCTCGCCGCTAGGAGCGCCCTAGGCTCTGACCTGTATCACGTGGTGCAGGGTCCCGCCCCTGTGAGCCACCCAGTGATAAGAGCCCCGGGCCAGATCCTCCGCCCCCTGGATGCCTTAAGGTTAGAGCCTCGCCGCTAGGAGCGCCCTAGGCTCTGACCTGTATCACGTGATGCAGGGTCCCGCCCCTGTGAGCCACCCAGTGATAAGAGCCCCGGGCCAGATCCTCCGCCCCCTGGATGCCTTAAGATTAGAGCCTCGCCGCTAGGAGCGCCCTAGGCTCTGACCTGTATCACGTGGTGCAGGGTCCCGCCCCTGTGAGCCACCCAGTGATAAGAGCCCCGGGCCAGATCCTCCGCCCCCTGGATGCCTTAAGATTAGAGCCTCGCCGCTAGGAGCGCCCTAGGCTCTGACCTGTATCACGTGGTGCAGGGTCCCGCCCCTGTGAGCCACCCAGTGATAAGAGCCCCGGGCCAGATCCTCCGCCCCCTGGATGCCTTAAGATTAGAGCCTCGCCGCTAGGAGCGCCCTAGGCTCTGACCTGTATCACGTGATGCAGGGTCCCGCCCCTGTGAGCCACCCAGTGATAAGAGCCCCGGGCCAGATCCTCCGCCCCCTGGATGCCTTAAGATTAGAGCCTCGCCGCTAGGAGCGCCCTAGGCTCTGACCTGTATCACGTGGTGCAGGGTCCCGCCCCTGTGAGCCACCCAGTGATAAGAGCCCCGGGCCAGATCCTCCGCCCCCTGGATGCCTTAAGATTAGAGCCTCGCCGCTAGGAGCGCCCTAGGCTCTGACCTGTATCACGTGGTGCAGGGTCCCGCCCCTGTGAGCCACCCAGTGATAAGAGCCCCGGGCCAGATCCTCCGCCCCCTGGATGCCTTAAGATTAGA